>NW_019167826.1:8906290-9506290 GCF_002303985.1 Durio zibethinus
TCATACTTGTTTTGGGATTTCTAAAGCTAAAAAAGATGTGTTTTGCAAGGTTTTGAAAAATGTCAAAGTTTCAGATGTTTATGCATCAAATATATCGAGATGTGTGAATCAAAAGGAGCAAACACTTTCTTCATTGAAGTCACATGATTATCATATTTTGATGCAAGACTTACTTCCCATTGCTTTATGTTCATCAATGTCAAAGTAAGTCACTTATGTGGTAAATGAGTTGAGTAACATATTTAAATCTCAATGTGGGAAATGTTTGAATGTGGAAGAGCTTAACAAACTTGAAGATCGAGCTGCGATTACTTTATGCCATTTATAAAAGATTTTTCTTCCAAACTTCTTCACTATTATGATGCATTTGGTTATCCACCTTTCATATGAAACAAAAGTCAGTAGGCTAGTTTATTATCGATGGATGTATCCTATCGAAAGGTATTATTTGTTAATAGATTGATTAGGTTGTTATTGTTGATCATGCCACTCTAGTTAAAAGATATAAGACTAATGTTTTATATGATAGGTTTTTGGAGAGGTTAAAGTCTTATTGTCGCCAACAAACGCTATCCAAAAGATTCTATTGCTAAAGAATATTTAGCAGAAGAGTGTATGGTATTTTGTTCTCGTTATTGAAATATGTTGAAATGAGATTTAATAGACCATCGAGAAATATTGGTATGCAGTATACTGACTTTGCTATAGTTATCTTTTTGAAGTTTTGGATAACTAATAGGCAAAGCTGAAATGGTGGAGTTAGATGATAAATCTTATGCACAAGCACATTGATATGTTCTTTTCCATCATAACTCAATTGAATCATTTCACATGTAAGTTTTTTTGCAAAGAAACAATTCATTCCATTAAGCATAATTTATTGTATTTTTTGTTATTGTTAATACTTTATCATGATACTTTGTAGTGAATATAGAAATAATTGAGAGCTTATGCACATTATTGACAATCAAACTCTCGAGAGCTTGATGAGTTATTTGCTGAAAACTTTCATAAATGGTTAGGAGCAACTGTAAGTAATACCATACTTTTCATTATGAGAAATTTACATAGAATGCTTACGGTATAACTAACATTAATAACATATATATATTTATTCCAGCTTTATAGGTTTGGAGTGAAAGGCTTGTTAGTGAAGAGGTGAAATGTCTTTCATAAGGTCTGAGCAGAATTATGAAATGATACAAAGGTTTCATCATCAATGGATTTAGATTTCACACTAAATCCCGTGAGAGATTTAAAAGCATAAAAATTTAAGAGTTGTTGTTACTTCATCAACTACTAGCTATGCTAGTGCTAGGGACACAAACCCTTTAGAGGGAAATATTGACATTATGGCATGATTAATGACATTATTAAGTTGGATTATTATGGCAAGTGAAAGGTTATCTTATTTTGGTGTGATTGGGCTGATGTGAATAGTGCAAAGGGTATTAAGAAAGATCGTTTGGATTTACACTTGTGAATCTTTCTTAATTAATTCACACTGGACAATAGCACATTGGTGAACCTTATGTTTTTTTCATCTTAAGTCAAACAAGTTGTTTATTCTGAAGATCCCTAAGAAATGGGTTAGTTTGTTGTTCTTTGAAACATACCTAGAGACTTATTTGTTATCGGGTTAGATACCAGAGATGATGTTGAACATGGAATTGAATGTTATCCTTTTGTTGAACAAAACTTTAAATGAAAATATCTCCAGTACCTACGCTCAGTGGGTCCTCGAAGTGTTAATGAAGATATTTATGAACCATGATAGATCATCTATATTTTGTAATTTGAGTGTTTAAGACATAATGTAATAAATGCTTGTATGTAATTAATGTCACATTCGCTATTGTATATTTATTGTATTGTAAATCATACATTATCTTTTGATTTAATTAAATCGATATATTCTTTATATATTGTAAGTTATGATTTCTTAACTTCTTAATGTCTTTATATATGTTCTAAACTAATATATTTTATATATTCACTTTTATGTTGCAGGTAAGTTACAATGCAAAAGAGTAGATTGAAAGGAATACATATAAGAGATATTAGTTCAGAACCGTTTGTGGCACCTGTTGATATTGGCTATGGGCTGAATCCTTTGAAGGGAAATGAACATATTGTTGGTTCTAACTCAGTCACTTTTAACTATTATTGGATCTGGCAATACAGGAGGTTCAAGTTTAGATAGTATCCCGTCAATTGATTCTGCTTTAAATTAGAATATAGGTATCATATACCCCATATTTAGAATTCGATTATAATGATTAAAGTATTGGCATTTTACAAATTAATTTTTTATTTTTTACAGTTGATAACAATGGTCAACGAAAGACCAGAGGCCAGACAACTTAGAAGAAATTGTTTGCACCACCTCCGAACGAGCATATTGTAGTGTTTGTAAACTCTAATAGGCAACCAATTGGTAAAGAGGCTTAACTGTTAGTTGGATTTCTAGGCATGCTTGCCCGTAATAGAATAAAATTGCCTATTCATTATGAAACATGGCATTAAGTTCCAGTAGAAGTTAAGGTCGATGCTTTAAACTTTATTGAGGTATTAGTGTAATTAATCACATATACAAATATAATCATTTTACATTTGGTTTACTTATTCAAACTTTTCTTATTTTATTATTACAGTCAAGATTTGTACTTGAAATACCAACTTCATTTGTGCTTAAGTCATTGAAAAAGAAATGGAAAGACTATAAGCATGATTTGAAGAATAATTGTTTTGATCAAAATACTGTTGTAGAGGCCACAATGGAAAATCTACCCTGTAATGTAATTAGGTGGTAATATGAACAATTAGTTAGATTTTGGTTTTCAAGAAAATGAGAGGTACTAATTTATAACTTTGTATAGTATAATGAAATAATAAAAGTGTTTTATGCTTTAAGTTGGTAATATTTGTATTTCTATTGTATACACAATTATTTTTTATGATAAGAAATATAATAGATTGGGATTGGTAGTAGAAAGCAATAGAAATATAGGTACACAAGTGGATCAAAAAGTTTTACAAAAAAGCAAAAAGAAATAGTAGGTTTATGATTTTAAACTTATTTGAATGAAGGAACTTTTTGTGCCGTTAAAAGGTAAAAATGCAAATTAACAGTTATTATTCTATTTTAATAGTTTTGATAGTTTCAATACATTATATTAAACCTATACAAAGTATTGAACTTAGTTGCCACAATTGATATGTATGAAAAAGTTATTGTTTACATCTATTTAGGTAAAAATACAAATTTGTTGTTGTTGTTCTATTTTAACAGTTTGGATAGCTTCAATACTTGATATTAAACTTGTCTGAATGATTGAACTTTTTTTTATGGTTGATATATGTGAAAAAGTTATCGTTTATGTTTATTTGGGACTATTTTTGCCTTTAAAAGGAAAAAATACAAATTAAACTTTTGGATGGCTTCAATCCATGATATTAAACTTGTCCAAATAAATGAATTTGGTTTCTATGATCGATATGTGTGAAAGGCCAAAATGCTTTTATTGTTTATGTCTGTTTAAGACTATTGTGTTGTCAAAGGGCCAAAATATAATTTTATGGTTATATTTATATTTTAACAATTTAGATAGATTAAATACATAATATTAAACTTATTCAAAATTTTGAACTTGATTGATAGGCTTGATATGTATGAATAAGTTGCAGTTGATATATATTTAACAATAACATATGTTTTTGTATAGAAGATTGAGATGGTGGTAAAATTGGATGTGTGAAACTTTTTCGCTTAACACACACAAAAAAAAAAAAAAACGGATCTTACCTAAATGTCGAAAGACAAGAAATTGTGGTAATTTGTAACATCTATTTTAACATAAAGTAAATATTTACTCTTTTTAACATATTATGAATTATTTATTAAACTTGATAGTTTTATATGATTAATTTATAGGAGAAAGCGAAAGAGAAAATGACCGCTAAGATTGAAGTAGCTTATGATGATTCTGTTAACATGCAAGAATTGAAAATTTAAATTTTCACAAAAGTTGCTGTAAAAGAAAGGCATGGACGGGTCCGAGGCCTTGGATTGGGTCCAACACCATCTACCTACTATGGACATAGCTCTCAGCAATTTACATTATCAATAAGTCAATCTTCACAAGACATTTTCATATTGAGAGAAGAGTTGCAAACTATGCAACAACGTTTCCAGCAAATGGAAGCAGAAAAAGAATAGGAGCGTGCCAAAATTGAAAAAAAAGTGCTAGAATAGAGCAAGAGTATGCAAAATTTTAGTAGTTGCATGATCGATTCTATCATCTTATAAATTTTGTGCAACAACAATTTTCAAGAACTAATCTCAGTGGTCCACCAATTCAGGTATTATATTTAGTAAATATTTATATTTTTTAATATAAAAAAACTTATTATTAAATGTTAAAACTTGTATGATATTATTCAGTAGGCTTTTGAGCACGCTAGTGACTACGGTGGAAACATTCTTTCATCAAATGACATTCTTCCAAATCTATGTAGTCATCAATTTCATACATTTTAAATTTTTTGGTTAATGTATTAAAAAAATTTGAATGTTATTATAGTAATTATTAAACTTTGTGTTAATTAGATGTAGATTTGAACATGAATTAAGTATTTATTAATTTCAGTTTTTGAATTTAAGTTCATTTTTATTTTTTTTAACATTTTTTGTTAATGAAAATAATAAATATTAACAAAAAATTTTTATAAAAAAAGTAAATTTCTTAATTTCGCGACGTTCGTGTTCAAGAATGCCACTAAATTCTAAATTTAATGGCATTTGTACCATAAAATGTCACTAAAAGTAGCGGCGTTCTTATAAAAAAATGTTGCTAAATTAAGGTGTTCGTATCATAAAAATGCCGCTTAATTAGCCGTATTTTTTTTTTTATATAAACGCCTCTAATTTAGCGGCATTTTTCATATACAAATATCATTAATTTAACAATGTTTTTCTGATAATACCACTAATTTAGCGATGTTTTGTAGATACAAACACAACTAATTTAGCAGCGTTTTATAAAAAATAATGCTATTTTCCTCGATGTGTGTATAACCAATACTCTTAGTAGCATTTTTTGTAAACGCTACAAATCTTTTAGTGACATTTATAAACGCCGCTAAATGTTGAAAAAAATGTCACTAAAAACTTAACCCCCTATAATGTCTCTTAAACTTAATGCAAATGGTAAAAATGGAATAGGACTAGATAGAAATACTAACCTTAATGCTCTCAAAGGAAAAAAAAAATTGGAATCTTGAAACTTAACTCTCTTAAAGAAATTTTCTTTTTTGATTAGTCAAAGAAATTAAATAATAACAATCAAGTACAATACGTAATACATGATTATAATCAATCACTAAACCAAAAGAGATCATTTCATTTACTAATTAACTATATATGAATGTAACAATCAAGTTTGCAAACTTTATATAACTTAAAAGATGATGCAAAATACTCTCATTCTCAAGATTACAATTTGCAATATAAACCAAAGCAACAACAACTGACACCCTTTCATTTCCCTGTAAGCAAGACCATACATCCGCGCATTATTCTCTCTCTCTGTCTTTTTTTGTTCTTTTATTTTAGTTTGGCTCCTTTTTATCTAATTTCGACTCACCCCCTAATTCAAAGTTGCTGTTATTTCACTTCCCATTGCTGAATAATACTGCAAATTCCGATTTCCATCAGCAATTTGGGGAGCATTAACCTTGGCGGCTGCCAATGCCTTGACACATCGATCAGCTTCAGGGCCAATAACGCTAACATCATAGTTTGCGCTCATTGCATCTTCACTCAGTTCTGCAGGTATCATTCCAAATGATCTCACAGCATATTTATAGACATCCTCGCAAGTTTTGAGAGCTTTCAGACCCCCTGGTGAAGTTGGGTTCTTAGTCATTGCGGTGATCACATTGAGTGTAGTTTGAGCATTTGAGGCTGCTGATGTCATGACAGTATTTGTAAGTTGCTTCGGGGATTTAGCAGCAGCGGCTTGGGGAGTGGTAAGAGCTTTCAAGCAGAAATCACGGTTCAAGATTGACTTGCCGCTGCATACTTTGGCTGTTAACGCTGGAGAAGCTGCTATCTTTGATGGTGAGAGAGAAAGGACATAGACAGATAAGAAGATTGTTAAAAATACATTAATGAAATGACTTTGAGGTGCCATTATTATTATTGTGTTTGCTTGAAAGGGTTGATGTTGCTAGGCTTAATTTGTTTTCCGATGAATGTATTGATGCTTAAGGTTTCTTATAGTTGCTTCCTTTTATAGGGATATGAAAAAGTCTATTTTTTGAAAGAGTCAGGTTGGCATTGGCATGACAACCACAATCCTCCGAATTTATAAAAAGCATCTTGTTTTTAGGCTTCCTATATAAATTTACTGTGTAGTTAGAATTGATGGTTAGAAATCGAGGATAGATATCCACGGATTCACCATTTTCCATGTCAAGATATTCGGATGGGATGAATCAAATTTATTTATTTATAATAAATACATATGATTTTAAACCATTCAAGGTTCCTCTTATTTTAAACCATGTAACCCAGATCTGGAATTGAAAGTAATTAACCACCCTACCATTGATTACTAGTTAGAAGGAAAAAAAAATAGTGAGAGATTGTCCGATCGATACTATGACCACTTAATTAAGTCCGTAAGATATTAATATTGTCTTTTGCTATACATAGATACGGGGATCAGAAGAGTATTGGAAGGAAACTATTGGCGTTGAACATGATTAGTACTCTTATCGGCATCTTTTACCTTCAATTGTACCGTGCGATGATTTATATAGATCCCAACAGTGTAATATAATAGAAGGTTTTCAATCTCACTGGCCCTTCAATTGGAGATTGAAAAGGGATCAGTAGTTTACTGTCTCTCATAATGGCTTAACTTCTTTAACCAGGATAATCATTGTCTTAGTGTAAAATTGAAATATAAGATATTTTTAATTGAGTTAATTATACTTTTAGTATCTTTACTTTGAGAAAGTGTGCAAATTAATATTTAATGATATAAAACATATAATTTGCATCTTGAACTTTCAAAGAATATATCATTTTAATTTAAATTCTAATATTGTTGTTAACTCACTCATATGGTATTTAGTAAGTATAATTTTGTTATATGTTTATTATTTGTTAAATAAAAATATTAAATATTTTGTAAAAACTTTCACATGAATGTCATGTGACAAAAATGATATCTTAAACAAGTTTATAGTTTAGGTAAAATATATATTTTAAATTTATATTGAAAAAATATTGATAATATGTGTAGGAAACATATAATTTGATAATATTTATTAAACGTCACATATATACGCTGATAAAATATAATGGAATTAGAGTTTGAATTAATATGATACATAATATGAATGTTTAAGGCATAAATTATATGTAATATTTGAAAGTTTAAAGTATAAATTGTATATTTTTTTAAATTATCAATTTATATATTTTTTCAAAGTTCAAGTACCAATATTATAATTAATTCTTTTTAATTATGCCAGTTGATCACCTTTGATTAAGCATTCAACTAACTCATTTTCAGACATACTAATAACTATTTTTGGTTAAATAATTGCTATTATATTTATCACTGCATTTACTTATGTTACATATCCCCCACCGCTATAGTATTCAATATCTTTATTATAGCACTCAATCTAATTGTTATAATAATTAATTTCATCATCACCAATATTTTTAATCTTAACTGAAACTAGTCTCACGACCTAACAGCTGCTTTGAGTCGCTGCCAATTCATGTGTTAAGAGAACATTGTTGCACTAACGTCACTCGCAAGTTTCCCAAACATAAAAGCAAACATATGAACTTATTGTCCGAATAAAAGAACTGCTCCACTTTCTTGGTAGACACCACAAATAGACACTAGTTGTATCAACAAATGTTTTTTTTGCCACTTCATAAGAAAAAAAAAACATCTTTCGTTTCTAAAAAAAAAACAAAATAACGTCCTAAATGGAAGCAGTTCAAACTGACTACTCAAGTTAAATATAGTCATTGAAAACTTTCTATGTAATTATCAACGAGGAAGACGGAGGCCTTTTAATAATTCAGTTCAGCAGTGCTAGGATATTTGTACAAGTGAAATAGAAACAAACTGGCACTCAATGCCACCCCAACAAATTTGAGAAAGAATAAAAGCGACTTACTCACTTATCTTCTCAAAAACTAAAAGAATTCCTATGGACTGCTGTCCAAAACGAAACTACAAAAAAAAAAAAAAAACAAAACAAAAAGTGCTACAATTCCCACAAGAAGAAGAAGAAAAGAAAGAATTCGGTTATACAAGCTTTCATGCCTACAGGGGGTAATTTCATCCCCAATTGTATTTCATTTCTCTATCAATGAAACTTCCCTCCTTCAGGGAAAACACTATCAAGAGACTGCACTCACTCATGCATGCAACTATAAAATTACTACATTGTTGGCGAGCTTCTTTTGTTATGATATAGCTTCTGTTTTCAGTAACTGTGGAATTGGCAAAGACATTGGGTACAATTTCCCAACTGCCACTTCTTCTTCCCCAACTTGAGTGTCTAGTGTCAGATTGAATTGTAGGAGCTCGATTATCTGAACCCAGAATAGAATCAACCTCCGAGGTAGTATGAGGAGGGCCATTGCTCCCTCTACTGCAGATGTCCTCGTCAATTTCCTCGATATTACGTCGCTGGGAGATCTTCAATAGATCTTCACCGATCTCCAGATCATCCTCAACCTTCAAACGTGGATCTCCACCAAGATCTTCTGCTTCTGCTTCCCTGCTACTTGGTAAAGTAGGTCTTGGTATCTCCTCTCGAACAAAAGCCCGAAAATTGTTCTTTGAGGGCTTGACCTTTGTGCAAAATACCTCAAGAAAATTACTCAGACAACCCCGATTGTAAACATTGATTCTGTTGTCAGCCCTATAACGAAAATTTTCATAGGTAGTCTGGAAGACATGAATGTACATTAGTTAAACTCCTAAAATACTCGTGGAATTAAACAAAAATGTATCTTTCTTATACACTACACAAAATGCAAATCGTGCTATTCTCCTCCCACCCAAAACACACCCTCTATTCCCAACTTTTTTGAGCAAGATTGAAGGCCTAAAACTTACTAATATATTTCATCAGTGGATATTTTTCCATATTTATGTGCCAAACTCTCACAAGTTAGGAGGGCAAAAAAAAAAACAATATAAGACTTGGGTCAATTTTATCGTACTTAAATCAAGCTCTATATATGTGCCTTTCAAAAATAAAATAAAATAAAGATCTGTGATTTGAAATAATTGAGATCAAACACAACTTAAATCATCATACAGCAACCAGGAGAAGTTTAACAGACCTGGTTTGTTCCAATGAGGTACAAGTGAAACCCAGTGAGCCCACCTACAAACCACAGAGAAATGAAACAATATGCCATTAGTATGATAGATGGAGGAGATTCCTTCAAGGCTTTCCAAACTATTCCATGGTGATCATCCATCAGAACCTTGATGTACAATGCTGACATGGAGAACGCATAGATGCAGAGAAGAGTTGCTGAAGAAACGAACAAAAAGAAGTACCGGAAATTGCGCTGCTCATGTACACAACAGTCAGCCTCCTAACAGAACACTGCTCAACAGCAGCAAGCAAGAAACGTTCAGACCAGTATCAATAAACAGGTTTATCAGATAAACAACATACCAGTCCAATGCATTGCCCCACCCAAGGGCAATGATGATCAAAACGCTCCACACAATTGTTGCAAACAGAACAGTGGGAGCAACGGGGAGGGGGATAAAGCATGCATGTGTCACAATACTTCACGCGCACATGAATTCCATTAACCATAACTTCATTGGTTCGAGGGAACTGAAGGCTGGGTGTTTGCCTGTTGCCAACCTCATCTGAAACAGAAGAATCATAGCGGAACTCCTCCTCTGGGGGATGTGAATTGCGTGGAATGATTCCTGGGTCCTGGGCTGATGTGAGGAAAAGAAGAATCAATAACTATCAAAATAAACTGTGCTATTAAAATCAATAGCAACTTGGACAACCCAAAAGAGAAAGTTAACAAAAATAAGAGACAAAAGGTTATCCAAAAGATATACTAATTTAAAAATGCATTTGCCATATAAAAAGGGGCTATCCTAGTCTTATCTAGATCAGAGAAGGCCAAGCTTCTACAATAACTTCATTTCCAGTACAAAATCTGCAGTTGATCCAGATCAAATGAAAGGGTTCCACTGTATATTTCACCAAAAGATCAAATGAAACGGTTCTACTGTATATTCAACCAAAAAATATTTTAAAGTTCAGATCATTATCTTCTAAATTGGAACATAAAAGTTCATTTAGACTAAATCGTGAAAATTTAATTTCGATAAATGTCCATGAAAATTTTGTTCAGAAAATTTATAACAGAAATATAACTGTTAAGAAATCCTAACAATTATAAATTGGCACCTAGTCTTATCCAAAATTTGCAGTTCATGAAGTTCTTAAAAAATCATTAACTCCGCTGGCATCCAGGGTGATCACCCCAACAGTGCTTGTTCTAAAACCTCATAAAAGAATTCAAGCAACAGGTAAAAGGAGATGACTTACATAGATAGTAAAGACAATTGCTACCACCAGAATTGCATATCCTGCATTGTATGGAGAAAATGGATGCCAAAGATGCCTTGCAACAAATACACAAAAGATAATAACAAGAACAGTGAGCAGCGATAAGGTAACAAGCAGAGACCTAGCAACTGGCCCAGAGCCTCCCACCAAGGATAAACTTCTGCAAAATGTATACAGAAGAGGATCTAAATGCTGAATGACATTCAAGGATGATCAATCTGGACTGAAGACAGCAAAAGATAAAATGAAGAACATCAACTGTCCTATCACATTTCCATATTTTAACACCACCGTTCTCTATGTTTTCCACAATATTGCACCCCATTTATTCAGTTTCGGTCCCGGTTAACTACAGCCAACCATCCTAAAGTACTCTTCAAAATTTAACTTTCATTTACCTCTAACCTAAGTCTCATCTTCTAATAATATCATTTGCAAATAGCATTACAAGGATACCATCTTGAATATATTTGTAAGTTTATCCATGGACTGGCACCAAGAGTGAGGACTTAAAGTAGATCCCTGTGTAAATGTATGATAATAAGAAAACTTAGTATTTTAAACCAGTTCCAACACTTGTAAACTGGCTTCACTCTAAGTATCCTCAATACATCAATATATAGCTAAGAAATACTCCTTTATCATATAACATCCACCACAAGTCCTAACTAATTAACTAACAAATGAGAGGAAGAAATTAAGCATTAGATCCAAGTTTTTGTTTTTACTTCAAAGTATAAGGTGAATAAACGCTTTAAATATTTTAAATGTTGTTTACTAGTTATAAATTTTATAAAATTTTCAAAAGGGAATAACATCAATTGCAGAGAGATTATTGAACAAGCAAAATTCCTAGACTAATAAATTCTATTTAGATCAAGAGTTGAGCATTTAGATCAATACATTGCTTTTACAGGCCCACAGAAGTAGGCAGGGTGAGATCCAGAAAATTGACTCACTGGGGGCATACATATTAAAAAATTATGCTAAATTTTTATAAAAATATAAAGACAACTAAGATAAACTTTATCAAACTATAAAATCCAGAGACCAAATTTCCATTTATTTTTTATTAACTGTTTTAGTGGCAAAGGCTTAAATATTAAGCACATAGTCAAGTTGTATGAACTCTATTTAATTATCAATTTAACTATTGCAATTGCTTTAGGAAGCAAAATGCAAAGGAAAAGAAAACACTTAGATACAAGAACAAACAGGATGGTCTTCATATTGCCATTATTTGTTGGTTAGTAAACAATTATTTTTCGTTATTACTTAACAATTTAAGTCTTTTGGCTGAGTGGTTTTTAAAATAATAACAAATGATCCAAAATGTGAATCCTAGCGATGCAAATATCACCTTTCATTTTTTTTACCTAGGGCAAAATTAAAATTTGCAATAAGATTTTGAGTATTATTATACCATATGATAAAATTTCAGGAAGTGGGGGCAAATCCCCCATTGCTACCACCTTAAAGCTATTTGTTAGCTTTTTAGGTGAGATGGTGATCCAAGAGGGGGTGAATTGGATTTCTCCAAATTCTTCCCAAACAATGATTTCAATATAGTTGAATGAAAATTAAAACAATAAGCACTTTTGATGAAAATATAACGCAAACAATAACAATTAATGAACCTAAAATCAAATATAAACAATAATAAATTGTAAGAAGATAGGGATAGAGAAATGAAACATAATGATTTATAAATGTTCGGTTCTTTTCCATAAGGCACCTACGTCCTCTCTTCTTGGTTGTCCACACCAAGGTTTCAATCCACTATTCTTGAAATGAAAATACAACCTATCTTTTTCTTTCTAAGGCTTAAGATAGAAACCTCTACCTTTTGTAGTTTTTTACCCAATCTCACTACAAAGCTCTCAAGAGGATACCTCACATCTTGTTCTCTTCCACCCTTGTATGTCAAACTTAATTTTGCAAACAATAGAACAATCTCTCTAAGGCTAAGTGTTTGCTAAGTTTAAGTACAAGAAAATGATGAATGAACAACAAATATAATTTGGATACAATAAATACAAAGATATAGACTTTAAAGCTCTAAAAACTCTTGATTATTTGAGACAATGAAAATATGGCTTGTTGGTTCTTGTTCTCTTTATGCATAAATCTTCTTGGTGTGTTGGAGTACCCAATATATAGAGAAATTGAAGAAGTAACCGTTGGGGAAGCTTAGGAAGTGAAAGTAGCCATTGAATGCATGAAAAAAATAGCTGTTGGTGTGATTCCGCCCAGACCCGATCTATCCTTTCCATGAGGGGATCGATCCTATCAATGGCTAGGTGATTGTCTCATATTTTGCACTATAGTTACTATTTGATCATATCCTGAGTTATATAAATTCAAATCACAAACCGTTTGAAGATTTAGAAACTAAACTTAAAGGGCTTTCTATCCATATAAAATTCATCACCTAATTCATTAAGTACGAATTATAGTGAATTTTCAAAATTACCCTTTTGCAGTTTTTCTGACAACTACAGAGTGTCTAGTAAAAATTCAAAATCTTTTCTTAGAAAATTTAGATTTAGATTTTTTTTTAATCCATTAGAAAGTATACTCAAAGAGCTTTCCAACCATATAAAATTCAAATATTAAAACTTTGTGAATTAGTTCAGAAAAATAAAATAATTTCAATGTTAGAAAACTTTGTTCTTGTAAAATAGCTTTCTTAAGTTAATCTTTTTCCCTAAACTAATATTATCAAAATTGTATTAAAACCAAAAAAAATAAATTTACTTTAAAAACAACAATTGGACTTTCATTTAAGGTCAAATAAATAATCTTTAGATAGATTTGGTTTGAGAAATATGAAACCAAAAAAGGTTTATTTGAACTTTGAAAATCATATTATTTATTTAGTACCAAAATATAAAACTTCAGAATATGTACTAAATAAATCTTTTTCAAAATTTTAATCAAGTTTATTTATCTTTTGTCATAACGGTTTTGGGACTGCTAGACGTAATGGGTTTTAAAATTGAAAAAAATAAAAAGGAGTCGCCACCAATCTTTGTTAGGGTGTGATTGGCCACCCAAAAATTTATCTTTTTAATAAAACTATAAAAACGGGTTTAAAGTTTATCAAAAAGATAAATTTTGGTCTACGAAAAATCAGGTTGGGTTCGGGAGTCGGTTACGTGTGGGGAAGGATTAGCACCCCCACAACGCCCATAAATTAGTACCATTTAATTATGCGTTATTCTCGGTGATGGATAAAAATGGTTTTGACTTGAAATTTAATACTAATTCCCTTCGTTTTAAAAAATATTTTTGCTAAATTTTTTATTTAGAAATATTGAGAAAATCTTTAAGTTAAAGAATTATCTTAAAATTCTCCAACTTCTAGGTAAAATTTAAAACAACTCTTTTCGCTTAAGATTTAACACAACAATCCTTAAAATGAAATAACACTCTTTATAGAAAATTGTTGGTGACTCTCCAACATCTAGGCAGAGTACCAAGAATTATTTATTTTGGAATGTTATTTTTTTAATTTTATAATATCAAAATTTCTTTTTAAAATATATTATTCTTTTTTATTATAAAATATTTTATTACCAAGTAGTAAATAAAAATTAAAGACAGGATAATACAAATAATCTCTAATAATAACATGCTAACGTATGTATGTCAATGAATGTTATGTAGGATAAGATGCAATTTTAAAGTTGGATTCTTAAGTATAATGAGACCATCCCGACTCTCCGATATCTAGGCAGAGCTTAGTGTGACTATTTATATTTAAGATCCCAATTTACTGCTATACTTTTTATTTATTAATCTTATTATTAATGCAAATTAAGAAATCATGTGAAAAGACTTAACGAAGTAAAATTTCTTAAATACCCCATCATCTAGGCAAAATTCAGGAACAAATTGCTTCAAATAGAATTTTCACACGTGTCCTTAGGATTTTTAGGATGTTTTGAGTAAGGGCTTGAGTAGAGGTTTTAAAGATTAAGGTTTCAAGATTTTGAAGATTCAGATTTTAAGGGTTTAGATTTAAGTTTTGAGGGTTTTAGGGTTTGGTTTTAAGGCATGGAAGGTTTAGGGTTTTGATTTTAGAGTTTGAAGATTTTAGGGTTTCAGTTTTAAAATTTGAGGTTTAGGGTTTTGATTTAAGGGTTTGGATTTTAGGAGTTTGGATTTAAGAGTTTAAAGGTTTGAGATTTCAGATTTTAGGGGGTTTTGGATTTTAGAGGTTTCGGATTTTAGGGGTTTGAATTTAAGGGATTTTGGATTTTAGGGGTTTTGAATTTTAGGGTTTTGGATTTTAGGGGTTTTAGAAACCTAGGATTTTGAAAATTAAGAATTAGTGTTTAAGGTTTCGTTTTTAAGAAAATACGGACATCTCTAAAAATCTCCAACATCTAGGCAGATTTTCGAAGTAAGTTCGATTTTAATAATTTTTGAAAATTAAAAAATTTCTTATATATTTCTTTTTATGAAAATTTATTAATAATAATTCCCCAATATTTAGGCGAAATTATTTTTTTAGGAAATTATTTTTTTATTCCATCCAACATCTAAGCAAGGAAAATAATAATAATTATTCTATTATTATTTTTTTAAGGCATTTTTAATATATATATTTTTAATTATTATCTTACTTATTTTCATTTTTATTATTATTAAAACAATTAAAAAACTTATCATAACAAATTTAAAACTTATCATGCATAAATATATAAAAAATACTTAAAATAACAAAAATAATAATATATAAAAAAATTAGAAAATTCAAAAAAAAAAATTTTTTTACTAAAATTCATCGCAATGCTCCTTTCGGTCTCTTGAGTTTAGATCCTAGGTCTTTTTCGGAAGAATAAGCCCCGATTGACGTAAATCGAAGTTTGAACTTTTCTGAGTTTTCTGTTTCTCTTTTTTTTTTTTTTTAAAATGAAGACTTATATGATTTTTTTGTTCTTGCAGAGAGCTTTGACGTTGAGGTTCCTTCATACAGAGAAGATTGTGTTGTTTGTTTTTTTTTTTTTTTGCAGTGTCACTCCCTCCCTTTTCTTCCTTTTATGGTTTGACCAGAAGCTCTATTTATAGAGCTTCTACCATGCGTGGCATAAGGCTCGGCATGGGTTGCAAGCACGAGCCTCATGCCTTTTTTATTATTTTTTGTTTGATGTGATAGTGAGGGTAGTAAATAGGGTATGAGTAGTAGGAAAAACAAGCAGTGATATGGGTGATTAGAGGGGTGAGGTAAGGTGGTAGGGTATGGTGGCAGTGGTGCCGGGGAAATCGTGGATTTTTCTAAAGTTTTTATTTTGTTTTTTTTTTATGAATTTTTTAACCACAGTTTGAGTGATAAAGAAAATGACCAAGATGACATCGCGAGTCAAAAAATAAGGAATCAATTAAGGCAACATCACAAGTTGGATAATAAAGAAAATGATCGAGGCAACACCGTAGGTAAAGGAATAACAAGATCAGGATTGAACTTAGATTGAATCACAAGTCAAAATATAAAGAGACTGGATTAAACACGAGTCAGAAAAAAATAACAATCGAGATTAAACTACGATTTTGGATTAAAGAAATAGATATTGAACCGCAAATCAGAATAACGTCAACTTGGATTGAATCACAAGTCAAAAAATAAAGAGATCGGTATTAAACCACAAATCAAAAAATAACAACAATCGAGATTAACAGAGATTAAACCATGAGTCAGAAAATAACAACAATTGAGATTAAACTACGATTTTGGATTAAAGAAATCAAGATTGAATCGCGAGTCAGAATAAGGATTGAATCACAAGTCAGAAAATAAAGAGACTGAGATTAAACCACAAGTTAGAAAATAACTACAATCGAGATTAACCTGTGATTTTGGATTTAAAAAATCGAGATTGAACCACGAGTCAGAATAATGTCAACTTGGATTGAATCACAAGTCAAAAAATAAAGAGATTAAGATTAAACCACGAGTCAGAAAATAACAACAATCGAGGTTAACCTGTGATTTTGGATTACAGAAATTGGGATTGAACAACGAGTCAGAATAATGTCAATCAAGATTAAATTGTGATTTTTGGATTTAAAGAGATCGGGTTTGAATAGTGAGTCAGAATATATAGAGATTGGGATTAAACCACAAATTAAAAAATAAGGAGACTTAGATTAAACCGTAATTTGAAAACTATAAAAATGATCAGGATTAAACCATGAGTCAAATATTAAAGATAACTGGGACTGAATCGTAAGTCAGAGAAATAAAAGCAACTAGGATTAAATCGTAAGTCAAGAAGCTATAAGAATGATTGAGATTAAACCATGAGTCAAAGATTAAAGATAACTGAGATTAAACCGCAAGTCAAAGAAATAAAAGTGACTAGGATTAAACCGTAAGTCAAGAAACTATAAGAATGATCGAGATTAAACCACGAGTCAAAGATTAATGACGATCGAGACTGAACCGCAAGTCAAAGAAATAAAAGCCACTAGGATTAAACCATAAGTTGAGAAGCTATAAGAAGGAACAAGATTAAACCACGTGTCAAAGATTAAAGATAACTGAGACTGAACCGCAAGTCAAAGAAATAAAAGCGACTAGGATTAAACCATAAGTCGAGAAGTTATAAGAATGATCAGGATTAAATCATGAGTTAAAGATTAACAACGATCTAGACTGAATCGCAAGTCAAAGAAATAAAAGTAACCATAACTGAGCTATGAGTTGAGAAATAGAGGATTGGGTACTCCATAAACCGATAGTTTGGTTTTAAGAATTATCTTGGAGGTAACATATTACCTTCAAGGCCATCATATTTATTTTGAAAAAGAGGACTTCTTCTTAATGTTTCATAAAGAAACCTTTTATGCAACTTACCAAGAGGTATGCGATGCATGTAATAATTGTGATGATTGAAAGGATAAAGATGCAACCAATGAATTATATCATGTGTTTTCATCCAAGTTAACTCAACTTTTGGTTCAATTCTTTCAATCTTTAAAAGCTGCTTCCAATAGTCCTGCCTTTTAAGTCTTTCGATTTTCCTCTAAAAATCTCATCTTCTAGTAGACCCATTTAGCTTTTAATTGTTCTAAAAATCTTCTTTGAATTCTTTCTTTATCTTTAGTGATCAATCAATCTCATTTCATTCTTTCTGACCCCATATTATTATTTCTGTCATCCTTATATTGCATTCTCTTTTTGAGCGATGCATTGGTCCATTATGAACTTTATCAATCATTATCTTAATTTTAAATGACAAATGCAATCATTTTCGATTCAAAATTGAGTGTGGAACACGATCATTAATGAGGTATTTTAGGTTTAGAAAGATAAAGATGAGCCTTTCGAGACACAAAGAACAATTAACTTAAAAGTATTTCAAGAACCAAATTATCAATTCTTTAGATAATAAACATTTGAATAACCTTAACCTACTCAGACCAGGTCTTCTCCAAAAAATCGTTACATTTACGATCTTATCACGTGTGATTTCATATGATCAATTCGTGCCCTATATCAGTGACTAATGGGAACTAGCCCTCTAAAAGTCATCTCCCTTAATTTTAATGAGAATTCATCTATTTGGTGCCACTCTTTCATTCTTTGAAAGACCTTTTCGAGCTTCACTTTCATTCGAGTTGCCTTTTCAGGTTTTCAGCTTAAATGACACCTTTTGATTCAAACTACCCTTTTTGAGTTTTTAATCTGAATTGCTTTCTTCTTTTTTTTGTTTATTTTTTGTATTTTTTCTTTTTTTTTAAGTAGAATATTTTTTAATAGTGTTTGAATTTACAGGATTTAGCAATTCATCACCATCCATTTCTGCAAGGATCGAAGCTCTACTAGAAAATACCTTTTTTACCACATATGGACCTTCTCAATTAGGCATCCATTTTCTTCTATTGTCATGCTGACATGGCAAAATCTTTTTCAAAACCAATTCGCCTTCGCGAAAGCATCGGGGTCATATCTTTTGGTCATGTGCTCGCATGATTCTTCTTCGATACATTTGTTCATAACTAAGTGCTGAGAGCTTTTTCTCTTCAATAAGATTCAGTTGCTCAAAACGATCCTGAGCCCATTCTGCCTTATCCAATTTTGTCTCCATCAACACCCTCAGAGAAGGAATTTCCACCTCAATCGGTAATACAGCTTCTATCCCATACACTAGTGAAAACGGGGTGGCCCCTATGGAGGTTCGGATTGATGTTCTATAGGCAAGCAAAGCAAAAGGTAACTTTCATGCCAATCTTTATATGTGTCAGTCATTTTTTCTAGTATTCTCTTGATGTTTTTATTCGTAGCTTCCACTGCACCTTTCATTTTTGAGCGATATGGTGTTGAATGATGATGCTTGATCTTGAACTATGTAGATAATTCTTTCATCATTTTATTGTTCAAATTGCTAGAATTATCTAAGATGATCCTTTTCAACAGCCCATACCGATATATTATCTCTCTTTTTATAAATCTACACACCACTGATCGCGTAATACTAGCATACGAAGCTGTTTCTACCCATTTTGTAAGGTAATCGATTATCACAAAGATAAATTGATGCCTATTTAAAGCTTTTGGGGTTATGGGTCCGATCACATCCATTCCCCACATAGAGAAAGGCCATGGTGGTGCCAAGATGTGTAGCGAGACTGGAGGGGAATAAATTTTATCTGCATAAATTTGACATTTGTGACACTTCCTAGCATAACTGATGCAATCATTTTTTATTGTAGACCAGTAGTAACCAACTATCATAATCTGTTTGGCCATTATATGCCCGTTAGCATATGTTCCACAAACTCTTTCATGTATTTCTTCAAGTATCCTTCTTGCTTCCATAGCATTGATGCATTTTAGCAAAATTTGATCTCGACTCTTTTTATATAGGATTTCTCTATAAAGCACAAAACTTACTGCTAATCTTCAAATGATCTTCTTATCATTTTTTGAAGCCTGTTCTGGGTAGTTTTGATACTTGATATATTGTACAATGTTATAGTACCATGGTTGTTGATCTACCTCTTCTTCCATGTTTGAACAGTGGGTTGGTGAAATTTTCATTTGTACTCTAATGGGCTGAATTTTTGTACTATTATTTAACCTGAACATTGCTGCCAAAGTAGCCAAAGCACTAGTAATCTAGTTTTCTTATCGAAAAACATGCTGAAATTGGATCTCTTTAAAATTTGTCATCAAGCTAATTATGTGCTTTTGATATAACACTAATTTTGGGTCTCTGGTCTCCCATTCACCTTTTAGTTGATAAATTACTAAGACTGAATCCCCATATACTTTTAGTGTTCCAATCTTCTTTTCAATAGTCATCTATAACCCCATGATGCATGCTTCATATTCAGCAACATTATTTGTGCAGTTGAAATCTAACCTTACAGTACAGGGGTAGTAATTATCTTCTAGAGATATTAGCACTGCTCTAATACCATGCCCTATTATATTGGATGCCCCATCAAAAAATATTTTCCATACTTCTCTTACAAGCTTTTTATCTTTATCTTGCAAGATTGCCATCAAATCTTCATCTAGAAACTCAAACTTTATAGGTTCATAATCTTTTGTAGTTCGATCAGTAAGAAAATCAGCAATTGCACTCCCTTTTATGGAATTTTGTGTTACATACACAATATCATATTCTGAGAGCATGACCTACCATCTCGTTAGCCTGCTTGATAAAGATGATTTTTCAAAAATGTACTTGATGGGATCCCATTTTGATATTAGCCATGTCGTATAGTAGAGCATGTATTATCTGAGTCTACGAGTAGTCCAAGCTATGGCACAACATATTTTTTCTATTTAGGGGTACTTGGCCTCGTACTCTGTAAACTTTTTACTCAAATAGTATATTGCATGCTCTTTCTTGCCAGTTTCATCTCTTTACCCCAATACACATCTCATTGATTTTTCTTGAACTGTTAGATATAAAATCAATGGTCTTCCTGCAACTGGTGGAACCATCACCGGTGGGCTTATCAAATACTCTTTAATCTTTTCAAATGCATTTTGTCATTCTTCATCCCATTCACCAGGATTATTTTTATGAAGCAACTTGAAGATTGGATCACATTTCGAGGTAAGTTGGGATATGAAGCGAGAAATTATAATTCAATCGCCCCAAAAGCCTCTCATCTCCCTTTTCGTGCGTAATGCTGACAATTCTTGAATGGCTTGAATTTTATCAGGGTCTATTTCTATACCTCTTTCACTAACTATAAACCCTAACAATTTTCCAGATTTAACACCAAAGGTGCATTTGGCTGGATTCAGCTTGAGTTGGTATCTCCGTAATCTTTCAAAAAGCTTTCTAAGATTAACAACATGATCTTTCCCTTTCTGAGACTTAGCTATCATATCATCAACATATACCTCTATCTCCTTATGCATCGTATCATGAAAGAGAGTGACCATCACCTTTTGATATGTGGCACCAGTATTTTTTAGCCTAAAAGGTATAACTTTATAGCAAAACATGCCCTATATTATCACAAATGTAGTTTTTTTCATATCTTCACGAGCCATTTTGATCTGATTATAGCTAAAGAACCCGTCCATGAATGAAAAAATGGAGTGCTTAGTAGTGTTATCCACAAGGGTATCAATATGTGGCAATGGAAAATTATCCTTTGGGCTAGCCCTATTTAAATCTTGATAGTTCACACACATTATAACTTTTCCATCTTTCTTGGGAATTGAGACTATATTGACTATCCATTTAGGGTACTTGGCTACTTCTAAAAAACCAACGTCAAATTATTTTTTTACTTTTTTTTTTATCTTCAGTAACATTTCTGGCTTCATGCGTCTCAACTTCTGCTGTGCTAGTCAGCATTTTGATTTTAAAGGCAACCTATGCTCAACCACCTCTGTGCTAAGTCTTGACATATCCTAGTAAGACCATGCAAATACATCCATGTACTCTTGCAGCAGATTTACCAACTTTTGCTTCTCAATCGGTGATAGTGAAGTACCAATCCTAACTTCTTTCTTGTTGTCACCATCTTTCAAATTTAATGGGTCAGTTGACTCCTAGTGGGGTTTTATAATTTTCCTCTCTTGTTCTATCCATTTTAACAGATCATGAGGTAAATCCTAGTCTTCTAAATCAACATCATTATCAAGCTCACTAATGTGAGTCAAATTTTCAAAATCAAACCTGATGTTATTGCCTTGGTCATCCATAATGTTCATTATTAGAAAACCTAAAAATGGGTGTAATCACAAAGAAATATTTATTGATCTTGGCAAGGGCAAAGAGAATGGTAATGAAAGAAAAGAAAAATGAAAAATAGAGAACATGGTATAAGTGAAATGCATTGCATTCATTATTTTATTAAGACAATGAAAATAAGCCCATACATTTCCTCTGCATGCTCTTGAGCAGAAGCAATTGAAATTTTTGAGTTAAAAGGTTCAAGGATAACAAAATGGTACACTATTCTTAGGTTTTTTAACCTAAAAAGATCTCTTCATTCTGCATGACTGCTTCCTCTGCTCCAATTTGAAATCGAGAAAAGACTTCCTCCAATCCCACTATCGGTTCCCTTTGTTTGACCTTTGTTGATCTAGGATAGACATACCCGCTTGAACGAAATGTTTCATACAAATAAGGGAATACCACTTTTCCATCAATCAAAATTTATCCTTTAAGGCATGCCATTCTCTTTTCTTTATTCTTCAGTATTATATTCTTTTTATCAGTAGCCATTGGCTTATAGCTTAACCCCCATCTTTTTTTATTTTTAATCGAGCATGATGCTCTTGCGATTCCTTATAAAGCTTTCCTTAAGCTTTGCTCGACTGGCCAACCCTTGCCAACAGTCTACTTAATCACTATATTTGTGGCTTTTGATAATTGAGGGATCAATATCCTTGACCCTTCTCTTATGTAAGTAGCATTTGCTACTTTAAAGGCTGTGAAAGAACATTCGATCGCTTCTTCTACTGTTTCAACATAGAGAGTTGTTAAGGTCTTTGTTACTAATAAATCTTCATCACTATACACACAAACTTGTTTTTCTTTCATGATGAATTTTACCTTCTAATATAGAGATGAAGGTACAACTCTGGTCGTGTGAATCCAAGGTCTTCCAAGTAGACAACTATATGCAGAAGTTATGTCTATTACCTAAAATATAACATTGACGATATAAGAACCGATCTGTAATAAGATCTCTATATCGCCAATTACCTCTCTTCACATCTCGTCAAATGTTCTTACAATCATATGGCTATTCCATATGTGAAAGGGATCCACTGGAAGCTTTGATAATGTCGTCAGAGGCATAACATTAATAGATGATCTATTGTCAATCAACACTTTGGCCATAGTATGGGACTTGCACTTAACAGTAACATGTAAAGCCTTAACACTACCACGTCTTTTTGGATCTATTTCATCATCATTGAAGGTGATGAAATTCGAGGCTATAATATTCCCAACTATGTGATCTACCTTCTCAACATAAATGTTATACTCGACATAAGCTTGGTTGAACACTTTCAGCAAAGCATTCCTATACGGCTCAGAATTTAATAATAGCAACAGTAAAAAAATATGAGCTGATAGTTTATTTAGCTGGTCAACCACACTGTACTCACTGTGTTTAATGATCTTTAAAAACTTACAAGCTTCTTTTTCTGACACCGATTGTTAACTTGCACTTTTGAGCTTACCACCGGTTGAGAATCTTTGCTTTCCTTTGTGTCTTTTTCTCTTATCTTACCTTTCCCTTTCTTGACCCTTTCTGACATTTCAGGAGTGTAAGTTCAACCACTTCAGGTCATTCCTCATATTCTCGCTATGTTGGTAGTATTCTTCGTACTTGGATTATTTAAGGTCATATTAGGCCTTTCATCACCACATCATAATCGTATCTTCATGGGACTACTTTGTCAGTTTGATAAGGGAATGGACTAGGGACATAAATGGTCATTGGTGTCTTGAAAGAGGAGATGGTTTTCTTAGTTAGAGGCTTTGGTCTCTCATCATAGTAGACAGTGAGAGGTTTGGGGATAAAAGATTTACCAGACGATCGTCACCTACTATATTCATACTATTCCATCACATTCATCATAAAACTCAAACGATGGCCTCATTCATCAAGCTCTGCAATATTTGTTTAAAGTTCTCACAACCTTGGATCGAATGTCCAACCGATCCTCTATGGTACTTGTAAGAAAGGTCAAGGTCTCCATGACTTCCATTGTTATCCAAAAATAATGGTTGAATTATACTCGCCTCGCATAAACAGTTATACACCCATTCAAAAGGAATCTTTATTTCATTCACACCTCTTTTGATTTTCACATCTTCTTCCTTATCCACCATATTAATTTTCCTTTCAGTGTGATCTGGCAAAGGGTTTTCACTAACACTTGGCTTGAATTTGGTGTCAAAAATTAAAAGGCCATCATTTATCAGACCTTGCACCTTATGTTTAAGTGTTGTACAATTTTCAGTAGAGTGTTCTGTAACACCATAATGATAATCGCACTTAACGTTAAGGTCATACCAACTCGGGTAAGTTGGCTTTAATGGTTTTACATAGAAAAGAGTGACAAGATGACCTCTCATCAATTGAGAGTACAAATCGATATAAGACATAGAAATTGGATCAAAATGAGGTCTTTCCCAATTGTTATTATTTTGTAGGCTTCCTTGATTGTTGTTTGAATGGATTGGTTGGGCAAATGGTCTAGTCAGAGGTGCAGAGGTGTAATTGGATGGCTGAAGGCTAAAGCTTGGTCTAGGCGGTGGTTGTCGGGGTACTCGGTAATGATATGGTTGTTGAAAATTTTAGTTAGCGACAAGATAGTAAGGAGGGTATGGAAGGTTTATATTATATGGGATAGAAGGATGATGCGAGAGATTTCTATGAGTAACAACATATGTCTCCTGCTCTTTCTTTTTTGAACTTGTTGTTTTCTTTTCGGGCCCTTCAATTTTACCACTTTTGATAGTACTCTCTATCATTTCTCCTGAGATTACCATGTCAGAGAGATTTTTCGTGGCATTCCCTACCAACTTATCATAGTACGAAGCTTTCAATGTGTTGACAAATAGTACAGTTATCTCTTTTTCAGTCAATGGTGGTTAGACTCGAGCTGTTGCATCTCTCCATTGATATGCATATTCCTTAAAAGTTTTCATTGATTTCTTCTCCATATTTTATAGTGACAACCTATCAAGGGCTGTATCCAAGACATGCTTATACTGAGTAAGAAAAACTTTGGCCAAGTCTTTCCACGAGTGAATTTTGCTTTGATCTAACTGTATGTACCATTTTAACGCTGAACCAGTCAAACTATCTTGAAAATAGTGTATCAAGAGTTTATCATTATGGGTATGACCCGTCTTCTTTCTACAAAACATGGTAATATAAGTGGAAGGACACTTTGTTCCATCATATTTCTCAAAATCTAAGGTCTTGAATTTTGGTGGGATAACCAAGTCAGACACTAGGCTCAGTTCATTGGTGTCAACAACCCCATAAATGTCATTATCTTCAACCGTTTCGAGCCTCTCTTCAAGTTGGTCATACTTGTTTTGCATTTTTGAGTTTATAATGGGCTCCGACATTTCACGGGACTTTTCCTATTCAATTGATTCATCAAGATTTGGTACTATGGTGGGATCAACTAGGATAGGCCCAACATTAGTATTTAAGTAGATTGATTGTTAGCCATTAGTATGATTGACATAGGGATATGGCCGCACACATAGTGGGCGTATGTGCATGCCACGAGGGGCTTGAGCTTGGGCTTGAGGTGGAGTGAATCCAGGAGGATAGAGTGGTTCTTCCATATTAACTTCTTTCCTTATTCTTGATGCCCCAATAACTTCTTTACCTTTCACTGAACCAGTTAGTAATTGTCTTAATTCAGCCATCTGGGCTTCGATACTCTATTGTATCTCCATCACTCTTTCTCTTATTTCCTCTTATGCCCTTTTGACTCTCTCAAATCTGGTTGGGTTCTCTTCTTCTATAACTCGAGCTTGAGAACGAGCATTATATCTATGTGGGATTGTTTGACTTAGATTCTTCGACTTTGCTATCTTTGAACCTTAGTTTATTAACTATGAATTAGAACGCATGATATAATATCATTACTTATTTACCTTTATTAAAATGCATGTATAGAATAAATGATATGCAAATTATGGGTATTGTTTTAGATCAATCGAAACAAAAAGAAACTTTTATTAACCTTGTGGGCCTTTATACATCATTTGATCATTCTTGCGTTAAAACCATAAAAACATTTGATTTGAGTATATTGCTCCCTAGCTTCACATAAAAAATTCAGTAATCTTTGACCATGGCTTTGAGTTGGTACAATCTCTCATTCCAATGTTTTCACCTTTTCAATCATGTTGCTTGTTTTTTGAATAGCCTTGTAGATTTAAGCACTCAGATGTTCGATGTATTGCTGCCTTCCTAAACTTTTTACTTTTCACATCTCTCTAGCATCCACCTTCATATTGCAAGTGCGAGACCAATAATCCTTTCTCTCTTGCCACTCAGTCAAAATCTTGTCTATGCGACTCTGATTGTTTGTCAATTGAAGCTCCAAGCTCATTAATTCATGCTCTAAGGCTTTTTTCTCACTTTGCAAATCGGAGTTCCTATTTTGTTCCCTCCTTAGTTCAACTTTTAGCTTTTCACTTTCTCTTTGGTGCCTTGCTTCCTTTTCAAAAGCTCCTGAAAGTTTTTCTTTCCATTTATGTTGTTCTTTGGTGAGTGTAGAGATCATTTCTTTGTTTTCTCGAGCTCTATTCTTTCAATACTCTACCATATCTCGTAGTTCTTCCACATCATTCTTGGATCCCTTTAAAGGTTTACTATCCAACCTCAGTTTCTTATTTTTTGATGTATATTTTACAGATCTTCTTTTAATACTTTGTGTTCTTTGGTCAATTTCTAATTGCATTATCTCTCATTATTAAATCATATCTCAATTGGTTAATCTGATCCATCATAGCCATCTTTTCTTTCTTTAACCTTTTCTTTTCAATCTTAAACTCTCATTGGACGATCTCAAAAGTACTGAAATAGGAGCTGGTAACTTTTCTAAAACATCAGCTGGTAGAGGCCTAATTTCGTTAACCCTTTTCATCCTTCAGGCAAGGTAACCTTCTACAACATTATCTGTAAATCTAGCTGGACTCATTCAATTCATTTGCTTCTATGCTTTGATGATTTCACAAACCTTTTTCACATAACCGGGTGTCCCATAATCGAACTCGAGTGAACTGAGTCCATGAGTCATAGGGATAAACTATCGTGAATCATATTGTCTTTGAACCATAAGAGGGGCATAACTCACTACCCCCCATATTCCTAACAAGGGTACCCATGACTCATTTTTACAACTATATAAGATGACCATAGGAATCATCCATGGTGCCCTCTATGTTACATCCTCACTAGTGAGTTCTAGAAAGAATGATATCCACTGACTTTTTATCCAATCCCTTCTCCATTCTTTGGCAATAAACTCCCTGATGGGAATGAAATGAACAGAGAATGGTCGAAATGATGTCTTTTCTTTTCCCCAAAAATTACTTTTGAGCCAAACAAAAAGTAATTGAGCACACCCTATAAATCGTCCTTCACCCTTTCTTCGACAAAAATTAAGTGATCTAATAGTCTCTACCAAAATAGTTAGTGAAGGATTTATTCCTTTATCTAATTGCTCAAAAAAGTCAATCGTTGATGCTTTTATATGTCCTAACACCTTAGGAAATATCATCAATCCATACACAGTCAAAGTAAACACATCCAATCCCTTATCAGTTTTAATATACTTTTTTATGTACTCGAGCAAAAAAACTGATGAAATGGTTTCAAACCCGTTCTTTTCCTTTTTATGTTGTCTATCTCTTTAACCTCTACTTGCATGATCTTGGCTAACTTCTTTCTATATCCGATAGTCTTATGCTCTTTTCAATAGATCTTATCTTGATTGGTAGACTCTATTCGAAGTAAAGAAGAATATTCTTCGATCGTGAAGGCCAAATCTTCTTGGTTCAATACAAAGCATCGATAAGATGGATCCCAGAATTGTATTACGGCTCTCATCAGCTGTTCATCAACCTTCACTGACATAAGCAGTGCCACATCCCCGTATTTCTTAGAAAAAGTTTCCTTTCTCTCTGTTCTCCACTGTTTCCAAATAGCTTCCAATTTTGATACATTATTCTGACTGAAATTCATATGCACTGACTGTGGTAGCACCGATATGTGACCATCTACTAAGCAATCTCTTTCTTTCCCTTGAGTACTTTTTGAATGGCTCTTGACCTCTAAGTAGCCCTTACACATGGATGACATCCTTTTGAAAGTTTTTCTTGCTAAAGATTGGACCAAAATAATACCCTTTAGAAATATGGTACCTATATGATGCATACAACAAAATTGAAGACAACAAAAAAACTAAACAAATCAATAATGTAAATAAAACAAATAAATAAAAATGAGTAAATGAATGAACAAGTATAACATGCATCATAACGTACTATATATAGTGTCCTAATTTAGGTAATTTTCTCATAAAAAGGACAACATAGCTCTATCCTAAAGTTAGACCTTACGGCTCACTATATGTCAGGTTAAGATTTACGTGTCTAAAGGTTCTTAGACTATTCCTCACATCATCATCCATTATAGACTAGTAAGGCTCCCCGATCCTCACCCATTATAGGCTACTAACGTAATGGGTTCAATTTGAGTGAAAGTATTTCGCTAGCAAATACAGAGGTTATCACCTCACGAGAGCATAGCTACTTCACTTCCTCCTAAAAAGGATAGAGCCCGGGTCTAGAGGTCATGCATGAATATGCAAAGTGTGTGCAAAATAATGTATTAATCAAAATACCATAAACACAAAATTAAAATAAAATAACAACTAACATACAATTTATCTTATTCATTAACGCATATTTTTTGAAAAATCAAAATAAAGAAGATTAAATGAAATATCAAATAAAACCGATTAACTCCAACAATTCTTAATAGCGCGTAATTAAAAGTTTTGGCTTGACTCTCAAATTAAAGACCCAGCGGAGTCGCCAAGCAATCATAACGGTTTTGGGACCGCCAGACGTAATGGGTTTTAAAATCGAAAAAATAAAAAGAAGTCGCCACCAATCTTTGTTAGGGTGTGATTGGCCACTCAAAAGTTTATCTTTTTAATAAAACTATAAAAATGGGTTTAAAGTTTATCAAAAAGATAAATTTTGGTCTACGAAAAACTAGGTTGGGTCTGGGAGTCGGTTACGTGTGGGAAAGGATTAGCACTCCTACAACGCCCATAAATTGGTACCATTTAATTATGCTCCATTCTCGGTGTTGGATAAAAATGGTTTTGACTTGAAATTTAATACTAATTCATTTCGTTTTAAAAAATATTTTTGCTAATGTTTTTATTTAGAAATATTGAGAAAATCTTTAAGTTAAAGAATTATCTTAAAATTCTCTAACATCTAGGCAGAATTTAAAATAACTCTTTCGCTTAAGATTTAACACAACAATCCTTAAAATGAAATAACACTTTTTAGAGAAAATTGTTGGTGACTCTCAAACATCTAGGTAAAGTACTGAGAATTATTTCTTTTGAAATGTTATTTTTTTATTTTATAATATCAAAAATTTTTTTAAAAATATATTATTCTTTTTTATTATAAAATATTTTATTACCAAATAGTAAATAAAAATTAAAGACAGGATAATACAAATAATCTCTAATAATAACATGCTAACGTATGTATGCTAATAAATGTTATGTAGGATAAGATGCAATTTTAAAGTTGGATTCTTAAGTATAATGAGATCACCCCGACTCTCCAATATCTAGGCAGAGGTTAGGTGCGATTGTTTATATTTAAGATCCCAATTTACTGTTATACTTTTTATTTATTAATCTTATTATTAATATGAATTAAGAAATCATGTGGAAAGACTTAACGAAGTAAAATTTCCTAAATACCCTATCATCTAGGCGGCATTCAGGAACAAATTACTTCAAATGGAGTTTTCACACATGTTCTTAAGATTTTTAGGATGTTTTGAGTAAGGGCTTGAGTAGAGGTTTTAAAGATTAAGGTTTTAAGATTTTGAAGATTCAGATTTTAAGGGTTTAGATTTAAGTTTTGAAGGTTTTAGGGTTTCATTTTAAGGTATGGAAGGTTTAGGGTTTTGATTTTAGAGTTTAAAGATTTTAGGGTTTTGATTTTAAAATTTGAGGTTTGGGGTTTTGATTTAAGGGTTTGGATTTAGGGGTTTGGATTTAAGAGTTTAAAGGTTTGGGATTTCGGATTTTAGGGGGTTTTAGATTTTAGAGGTTTAGAATTTTAAGGATTTGAATTTAAGGGATTTTGATTTTAGGGGTTTCGGATTTTAGGGTTTCGGATTTTAATATTTTAGATTTTAAGGGTTTTAGAAACCTAGGATTTTGAAAATTAAGAATTAGTGTTTAAGATTTCATTTTTAAGAAAATACGAACATCTCTAAAAATCTCCAACATCTAGGCGAATTTTCAAAGCAAGTTCGATTTTAATGATTTTTGAAAATTAAAAAATTTCTTATGTATTTCTTTTTATGAAAATTTATTAATAATAATTCCTCAACATCTAGGCGAAATTATTTCTTTAAAAAATATTTTTTTATTCCCTCCAACATCTAGGCAAGAAAAATAATAATTATTATTATATTATTATTTTTTTAAAGCATTTTTAATATATATTTTTAATTATTATCTTACTTATTTTCATTTTTATTATTATTAAAACAATTAAAAAAACTTATCCTAACAAATTTAAAACTTATCATGCATAAATATATAAAAAATACTTAAAATAATAAAAATAATAATATATGAAAAAAATTAGAAAATTCAAAAAAAAAAATTTACCTGAATCGGACCAGTCAACGATTTGGTCAACGACGGTTCGGTTGGATCAAAAAAGGTTCAGTTCGGCACGTGGTTCAGTTGAACCGGTTGAAGCGCGGTTCAGGTCGATCTAAAGAGCGATTCGATCTAGTTTGATCAAACTGGTTTAGAGCCGTTAAGAAGTCGGGTTAACGGGTCGGTTACATGGATCCCGGGTCAGGTCCAGGTCCACACGTAGATCCTACCTAGCTTAAATAGCGTCGTTTTGAGCTTTAGGCTCATATATATAACGAAAAAAAAAATTTTTCATTATTTTTCTGTTTCAGAAAAAAAAAGAGGGGAGAGCTCCAGAGCTCTCGCCGTCCGATCACCGGACTGCCGTGCCAACCGCCGCTTAGGCCACCGGTGGTGGTCGTCATCGGTGATAAAAAAATTACTGAAATTCACCGCAATACTCCTCTCAGTTTCTTGAGTTTAGATCTGAGGTCCTTTTCGGGAGAACAAGCCCCGATCGACGTAGATCGAAGTTTGAACTTTTTTGATATTTTTATTTCTTTTTTTTTTTTTGTAAAATAAAGACTGATCTGATTTTTTTGTTCTTGCAAGGAGCTTCGACGCTGAGGTTCCTTCCTACGGGGAGGACTGTGTTGTTTGTTTTGTTTTTTTTTTTTTTTTGTAGCATCACTCCCTCCATTTTCTTCCTTTTACTGTTCGGCCATGAGCTCTATTTATAGAGTTTCGACCATGCGTGGCATAGGACTCGGCATGGGGTGAAGCACGAGGCCCATGCCCTTTTTATTGTTTTTTGTTTGATTTGACTATGAGGGTAGTAAATAAGGTATGAGTAGTAGGGTAAACGGGCAGTGATATGGGTGATTAAAGGGGTGGGGTAAGGTGGTAGGGTATGGTGACAGTGGTGCCGAGGAAGGCACCACTGCCATCCCCTCCATTTTTTATTTTTTTTCTGTTTCTGTTCTTTTTTTTTAATAATTAATTGATTTTTAATTTTAATTAAACTAATTTTTTTATTATTATTATTAAAATCATTATTGTTATATATATATATAAAATATACTAGACAAAACCGGTGTCTACATCTTTAATATTTTGTCATTTCAAAATAAGGATCAATTCAAGGCTAACAATCTCTCCTTTTTGGATACGACAAAACTTAAAGATAAATTTGCTTGATGAAAAAATTTCTTTGAAACATTTAAGATTTTGAAAGACATTTTGGAAAACTACCTCTTAGACAATGCATGTCAAAACTCCGTTTTAATTTATGCATCCTAATCCAACACAACTCACCAAACATATGTTAGAGCATATATATCAAATAAGCACAATCAAACATATGCATGTCAAGCACAAGCAAATTTGTCCATATGATATTTCTCCCCTTTTTTGTCATAGCAAAACGGCATGAGCATATTAATGAGTAAATAAACACAAAGAGGTATCATTAACAAATATATTCATAAAACATTTCTCCTCCTTTTTGTTTATGCTCTTTATACCGAATGTTTAAGCTCTTATATCAATTGCAATAAGAAGAAATATCTCTAAATTCTCTCCCCCTTTTTGTCATTTTAAAAGAAAGAGAGATCAATTCAAGGTATGGGAGAAAATGCTTGATACCAATAATATCAAGAGTATTTTGAATGCATGTAATCAAGTGTAATATGCACAATGAAGTTCACATACATGTATTCAAGCACAAAAGCATAAGTGTATCCAAATTTAGCATTTTAGCACAAGTCATCAAATGTACTACATGAAATTTAAGAGCGAAGGATAATGAATGATATGCAATCTACTCATAAATCATGCTATCATAAGATGTGCTTAGAACCTAAAAGATCAATATTAATTAAGCATAATTCAAGCACATGCATACAAGCTCATACCAATTGTTATGGATACCAATTTTTAAAGATATGTTATCAAGACCAATTGTTATCACAAAACAAATCAAGCAAAATTGTACTCTTAAGATTTCTTCTCCTTTAAAAAATAAGGATTAATCAATATAAGGCACACACAATTTTGCATGAAAGGTATAAGCTATATTAAGGATAGGCACATAAACAAGTGTTTATGAAAGTTAAAAAATTTGTAGTAATTTTGATACCAATTGTTAGCAATTTTATTCAACAACTTTCTTAGAGCACACATACTTCAAGCATATGAAAGATTCATTCAATACATGAATAAATGATAATAGTAATCTTTCATAAGCTATCCTATCCAAACAAGAACCAAAAAACTCATATGAATTTAATAAAACATGAATACTAATGAGTAATAAGGTTCAATTATCATCATGTCATAACAAAGATTATTCAAGCAATTTCCAAACATGATGAAAACATATGCTATAGCAAAGAAATAATAAAAGTATAATTATTCAAATATATTTCAAATTTTTTCAATGCATAGCAATGAATTTAATCTAAACATATGCAAGTATCTAAATATATATTTCAATCAAAATCATACAAGCATATGCAAAAATATTTCAAATAACATATAGCAATATACCAATAAAGATACAAACATTTAGACATAATGTGGTATATGCTATTTCAATGGACTCAATCAATGAACATGTATAAAGAAATCAATCACTTTAATTCATATCCATGTTCAAGGATTCAGGCATTGACCAAATATTCATGCATTAAAACTATCAATCTCATCAAAGCAATTAAGAACTAGGCATGAATATCAATGAAGGTGAGTTAATCAATTCAAGCTTAAAAAAATATATATTAGAACAATATCTACCAAGTGGCTTGGTGATTAATTTGTGCAATGTGTTCATATGTTCTAGCACAATATCTCATTTTTGCACACAATCAAAGCAAGTATGTATAGATACATAGTATAAAGTTAATACAATTACCTCTATCCTTGTCAAGCTATGTTATTGCGCTCATTGTAGTTGAGTGAGATTTTAAATCCTCCATTCCACATCATTTGAGCTAGTCTTTGATGTACTTGGGCTTGATTGATGAAGATGACTTGCTTTGCTTGTTCCACTTGAAATTCCAAAAATGTAGGCCCGTTCATGCTCATTTCAAGTTCTCCTACATAGACTTAGAAAAATTTCTTGACAAAGGATTTTCATTAAAAGCATCAAGAAAATCAATTGATCAAAATTATACAAATTGTTAGAAAACAATTCTATATTCTAAGTCATTATAGGCAAAAGAAAATTTATTCACTAAGCATAAGTTGCCAATTGCAAGGGAGATATATACTTAAGCTAGAAGCTATATATCAATTTAAACATCAAATAGCATAAGAATAGCACTAAAACAAAAGTTCTCATGCAATTTGTAAAAAGGAAAAAAAATTTTGGATCATTTATGAACACAAAATAGACATATTCAATATTCATGTATGTTCAAAAAATCACCAAAGAATATGTCAAAACCAATTTGAGGCTCTATAGGATTCAAAAATACTCAAGACATATTTATCATTAAAAACATATTCAAGAGAGTTTTAACACAAAAACATAAATATGTCTACACAAATTATAAACTATAATCAATAATGACTTAAGCTAAAAATAAGCATCATAAGAAATTCATTTACTTAAGTCATGTTGTGAGCTTGTCAAGTAAAGATAAGTAACATTTATCACATAAGCATACACATGACAAGAATAATAGAAGAACTAACAATATATTTCATTTATAAACAAGTAGTTCATCATATTCAAAATCACAAATAAAGAAATATATCAATCGAGCACAAAGATCCAAAATATTTCACAAAATCAATAATAACATTTAAGCACAAAAATAAGCATATTTCACAAAATATCTTTCACAATCAAGAGATAAAAAATTTAAGTATTTTAAAATCATATACATTAAGGTCAAGTTGAATTAATGATCATATGAGCACATATCATGACCAAAAACATAGATGAACAATGAATCAATATATATTACTTAAGCACATAAAGTTCATCAATTCATTCACACAAGAGAAGAAACAAATCTTGAATTAGTAAGGATAAAAAATTAAAGCATATTTCAAGACTATTTCATAATTAATCAAAAGATGAACAATCAAACATCAATATTTACAATTTAATAACAAGATGATCATCAATTTTTTTTTAAAAAAAAAACACAAATCAAGAGTTAAAACAACTTAGAATATAACAATCAAGTTTTTTTTAAAAAAATTCACACCATCCAAGCATTAAGAACAAATTGAGTAATTTTAATCAACATGGTCATATAGGCATATTCAACAATCATAAATCAATATGTATAAAATCACAAAATTATTTTCATCATGCCAAAATCATTTAAGCAAATATATTTATGGTAAATACCATAGGAGAAATCATTCAAATCTTAATATTTTCAAGATTTTTATTTTTGATATTTTGAAGCTCATTTTTGCTTGAAAAAAGATCTTAATAAATCTCATAACTAGTCTATCTCGTATATCTGTTGTGGCCATGTCATATTTTTTTAGTCAAGTGTCCATGGACATCAACATCTCTTCTAAACTAGCCCTCTTTCTCTTGCTTGTTGGTGGGTGCTCCTCGTGCACTTTACTTGGGCTTTTTATCTAGTTATTCCTAGCCATACTAGCAGCACACACATTGTCAAACCAAAAATTCATGAATGTAATTTAGGGAATTTATCTCAACCTTCTAGTCAGCACTTTAGTGAATCAAGACCTTGCTCAACACAGCACATACAACCAACACTCTGTTAGGCACCAATTAGCACACCAGCACAACTCACCCAATACATTCACAGCACAATAACAGCACTTAATTAGGCACCAATTATGTACTCTAGCACTCCCGCACACACTTTAAGATGCATCCCAGCACTTAAGCATAGTAACACCTCTAGGATGCTTGCACCAAGTAGCAAATTGCTTGCACCACATAGTAGAATGCCCACACCAACAGTTCTGGACCTACTTTAGTGCTAACTCTAGCGTAACCGGTAATATGCTCTGATACCACTTTTCATTGACTGAGGCTTCAGCTCTAAGCTCGTGCGGCTCCAAGACTAGGGAATGGACTCTTCCCGCATCCTAGATTAGCTTAAACTTAAACTGGTGTTCAGGCACTCAAGATTGCAAGGCTAGCTACCCAGAATGCTGCAAAAGACAAGACATAAAAAATATTTGAAGGAAGGTTAGAAAAAGCAACAAAAAGTAAAACAAGAGTAAGGTATATTACTCAATGGTTGTTATGTGTCCAAATGAGGGTGGGGGAACCTTTGTTTATAATTAAGGCCCCATTGATGTGAATGGCTGAGATTAGGCCAATCTAATGGCTTTCTTAAAGTATAAAGATTACATTAATTCCTCATATTACAATGAATCTCTTGATTCTATGAGTGATCCCTTAATCCTAGTAATACAATCCCTAATTTTAGAGGATATAATCCTACATTATAATTCCCTCATCTTTGACCTTCTAGAATGATAATTAGTTTAGAAGCTCCCAAATTTGATCATCCCAAGTCTATGTTCAGCAATGCTCACACTTGGACTCGTATTGGTGCCTGCACCTGGGTCTGGCTCAAATATACCAAACTTGGTTACTTGACCTGAGCTACTAGAGTCCTGATCACTGCCTACACTAAAGTTTTTAGGCTATTTTCCTACATTTTGGGCCTATAGTGTGCCTCAAGGCTTAGTCCCCCTAATTATCAAACTCTGTTCGCTAGAATTGGCACTATCACTCAACTCAAATGGAACCCCTAAGCCAAGACCAATGAAACAGATTATGATACTAGCACATAGCACATGGGCTAGTACTGCACGACACATAAGTACTAAGTGTTATATTGTGCCAACATATAAATATTATAAATAAGTTTAGTTTGTTAGTCTTTAATTTTATTTTATGTTACTCTTGTCATATAGTGAACATTCTTTTGCTCTTTTGATATTTTATGTTAATAGCTTATAGAAATTAAATTATATTAATAAATCTACTTATGAATATTTAAACTATTAGTAAATAAAATTATAATTTTTTTCATTTTGTTTTAGTATTTGCTAAAAAAACTATGAAATATATATTACTTAAAGATTGATTATGAAAAAATCAAAGATAAGACAAAACACATGATACAAATAAATCATCATATGGTGAAAATGAGAAATAAAATAATAATATGATATCCATTTTTTAAAATTTAGATATGTAATATTATTATTTGTTAATTTTCATATATTATTTTGATGGATTCTTTTAACTTTTATTAATAAATATAAATATTTTGTTGAACTATATGAATTATATGCCTCACATATTAATTTTATACATTAATTTTTAAAAATAGTTGAAAAACAAAAAAAAATTCAAAAAAAAAGATAAAAATTTAAGAAATTATTAACGAACTGTACTTGACTCGATACGGCATGAACAATAATATCGTGCTAGTCACAACACAATCAAAAAAGGTTGTGGATCATATGCCATATTAGATCATACTCTTAATTTTCATGAATTATGTTAGAATACAAGTTAAATAATAATGCTAAATCGATATGATCAATTAAGACATGAACTAATGCCGCACAACTCATTTAATACCTGAAGTTTAATTAAATTGATAAATGTAAGGATCACTCTGCATAAACTCTTTTTGGTTTTGTTTTTTCTAGCTTGTCTATTTTATATACATACGCAACAAATTCCATGTGGGTCGCAAGAGGTACTACGCTCAGTTCACTTGCCTTTTTGCTTTTTGCGGTACCTTTTGTGTATGTCAAACCGACTTGGACCGTCGAATTTACAAATCTGGCGACATTCAAAGATTGACTTTGTAGCATTTAATTGGACATGATTGTTATACAATTAGTTTTAACTCTATCATTAAAATTAAAATTTTAATATTTTATAAATTGATCACGCGATTATCGGCTATTTCCATAGATGCATCAACTTTGTGTTCTTCCCACAACTTCAATAATTGTTTTTTATAAAAAAAAATGATAATTCCTTCCGTTCTCCTTTTTCTATATATACAATAATTCCTTATTAGAAATGAGGTGTTTTTGTTGTACCAAACATTTAGGCATTGCTTGAATAAAAGAATTAAAAATAAAAAATTAGAGGAAGAGAAAAGTTAAAAAAAAAAAAAAAGAAGGATAGTTCTTTTTATTGGTATGCTTGATATGAAAAATAAAAACGTTAAGAGAAAAATTTTTTTATCAATTATTTGATAAAGTTAAAAGAATAAAAAAATTAAAAAATTAAATCTTTTATCATTATATTTTGTGTAAATTAAAATCTAAAGATAAAATTTAAGTACGAAGAAAAATATTGTATAAATGCAATATTTGAATCATATTTTTCACATTTTCTCTACTGTTATTTTTCAATTTAGAATGAGCCGTTTTATGAATAAACGTGAAAACTAATATCTATATATATATATATATATATATATATATATATATTACTTTTCTCTCTTACCAAATACACTCAAAATTTACCCTTTTTTTTTTTTAGTTTTTCACCTTCGCTTATCCTTCCTTTCAATTTTCTACTCTATGAAACATACTCTTAATCCAGTGATTAGCGCACCGATCTTAAAGAATAAGATTAGAATCTTCTCTTTTTTTTTTTTTTTTTAAGTATTTTGTTAATAGACCTTTGTCTAAATCAATTTAAAATTATTAAAATTTCAATTATAGATTAACTTCAATATATATTAATCATTTTAGGTTAATGTAGTGGATATCTAAATTATTTTTTCTTAAAAGCCCCAATTTACTTATTCCCTACTAAAAGTAGAACAATAATGTATTTAAATTCTTAAATTTATCCCATTTTTTTGTTTATTATCTTTAGCATCTGCACAAAATCTAATAAAATAACAATGAAAACCATAAAAGAAACGATAAATTTACTAATTTACAAATTTCAATTTTTATTTGGAAAATGACATGGTGCCTAAAAATAAGATTAAAAGAAAATTTTACTTCCAAAGCAATTAATGCCAAAACCAATGTCCAAATGTTTTACAGATGAGAATTCAAAATATAATTTAATTAATTTATTTAATTATTTTTAAGAATAGACATTTAATATATCTAAATTTCAATATCAATACTTATAATATTTTTTTATTATTATTTTTAATTATTTTTTTTATTTTTCGCCGACGATCGGACGGCGAGAGCTTTGGAGCTCTCCCTAAAGCTCTCCCCTCTTTTCTTTTCTGAAACAGAAAAATAATGAATAAAAAAAATTTCTTTTTTCTTATACATAAAGGCCTAAAGTTCAAAACGACATCATATTGGGCAAGGAAAGATCCGCACGTGGACCCAGACCTGACCCGGGGTTCACGCAACCGATCCGCCAACCCGGTTCCTCAATAGTTCTGAACCTATTTGATTAGACCGGACCGAACCGCTCCCTAAACCGACCTGAACCGCCCCTCAGCCTGTTCAACCGAACCGCGTGCCAAACCAAACCTTTTTTGGTCCAATCGAACTGCCGTTGACCAGGACCATTGACCAATCCGATTCAGGTAAAAAAAAATTTTTTTTTGAAATTTTGAATTTCTTTATATATTATTATTTTTGTTATTTTAAGTATTTTTTTATATATTTATGCATGATAAGTTTTAAATTTGTTAAAATAAATTTTTTAATTGTTTTAATAATAATAAAAATGAAAATAAATAAGATAATTATTAAAATATATATATTAAAAATGCTTAAAAATAATAATAATAATAATAGAATAATTATTATTAGTTTTCCTGCCTAGATGTTGGAGGAAATAAAAAATATTTTCCTAAAAAAATAATTTCGCCTAGATGTTGGGGAGTTATTATTAATAAATTTTTATAAAAAGAAGTATATAAAAATTTTTTTCATTAATTTTCAAAAATCATTAAAATCAAACTTGCTTCGAAAATCCACCTAGATGTTGAGGATTTTTAGAGATGTTCGTATTTTCTTAAAAACGAAACCTTAAACACTAACCCTAAAAATCCAAAATCTCTTAAATCCAAACTCATAAAATCCAAAACTCCTAAAATCCAAACCCTTATATCAAAACCCTAAACCTTCCATAATCTAAAATTCAAGCCTTAAAATCCTCTAAACATTAAAACCAAACCTTCAAAACCTCTACTCAAACCCTTACTCAAAACCTTCTAAAAATCCTAAGGACACGTGTGAGAATCCCATTTGAAATTATTTGTTCTCGAATGTTGCCTAGATGATGGGATATTTAGGAAACTTTATTTCATTAAGTTTTTCATACGAGTTTGTAATTTGCTTTAATAATAAGATTAATGAATAAAAAGTATAATAGTAAATTGGGATCTTAAATATAAACAGTCGCACCTAAGCTCTGCCTAGATGTTGGAGAGTCGAAGTGGTCTCATTATACTTAAGAATCCAACTTTAAAATTGCATCTTATCCGACATAACATTCATTGGCATACATACATTAGCATGTTATTATTAGAGATTATTTGTATTATTCTGTCTTTAATTTTTATTTACTACTTGGTAATAAAATATTTTATAATAAAAAAGAATAATACATTTTAAAAAAACATTTTTGATATTATAAAATAAAATAAAAATAACATTTCAAAAGAAATAATTATTGGTACTCTACCTAGATGTTGGAGAGTCACCAACAATTTTCTATAAAGAGTGTTATTTCATTTGAAGGATTGTTGTATTAAATCTTAAGCGAAAAGAGTTATTTTAAATTCTGCTTAGATGTTGGAAAATTTTAAGATAATTCTTTAACTTAAAGATTTTCTCAATATTTCTAAATAAAAACTTTAGCAAAAATATTTTTTAAAACGAAGGAAATTAGTATTCAATTTCAAGTCAAAATCATTTTTATCCAACACCAAAAATAGCGCATAATTAAATGGTACCAATTTATGGGCGTTGTGGGGGTGCTAATCCTTACCCACACGTAACCGACTCTCGAACCCAACCTGATTTTTCGTAGATCAAAATTTATCTTTTTGATAAACTTTAAACCCGTTTTTATAGTTTTATTAAAAAGATAAACTTTTGGATGGCCAATCACACCCTAACAAAGATTGGTGGTGACTCCCTTTTATTTTTCTCGATTTTAAAACCCATTATGTCTGGCGGTCCCAAAACCGTTATGATAGCTTGGCGACTCCCATGGGGACTTTAATTTGAGAGTCAGGCCAAAACTTTTAATTACACACTATTAAGAATTGTTGGAGTTAATTGGTTTTATTTGACATTTCATTTAATCTCTTTTATTTTGATTTTTCAAAAAAATATGCGTTAATGAATAAGATAAATTGTATGTTAGTTGTTATTTTATTTTAATTTTGCGTTTATGGTATTTTGATTAATACATTATTTTGCACACACTTTGCATATTCATGCATGAGCTCTAGACTCGAGCTCTATCCTTTTTAGGAGGAAGTGAAGTAGCTACGCTCTCGTGAGATGATAATCTCCTCATTTGCTAGAGAAAAACTTTTACTCAGATTGAACCCATTCCATTAGTAGCCTGTAATGGGTGAGGATCGGAGAGCTTTACTAGTCTATAACGGACGATGATGTGAGGAATAGTCTGAGAACCTTTAGACATGTAAATCTTAACCCGACATATAGTGAGCCGTAAGGTCCAACTTTAGGATAGAGCCATGCTGTCCCTTTTATGAGAAATTATCTAAATTTGGACACTATGTATATTCTGTTATGACGCATGTTATACTTGTTTATTCATTTACTCATTTTTATTTATTTGTTTTATTTACATTATTGATTTATTTAATTCTTTTGTTGTCTTCAATTTTATTGCATCCATCATATAGGTACCATATTTCTAACGGGTATTGTTTTGGACCAATCTTTAGCAAGAAAAACTTTCAGAAAACCTAAAGGATGTCATCCATATGTAAGAGCTACTTAGAGGTCAAGAGTTATTCAGAAAGTATTCAAGGGAAAGAAGGAAATTGCTTAGTAGATGGTCACATATCGGTGCTACCACAGTCAGTGCATATGGATCTCAGTCAGAATAATATATTAGAATTGGAAGCTATTTGGAAACAGTGGAGAACAGAGAGAAAAAATTTTTTTTCTAAGAAATACGGGGATATGGCACTGTTTATGTCTGTGAAGGTTGATGAATAACTGATGAGAGCCGTAATACAATTCAGGGATCCATCTTATCAATGCTTTGCATTCAACCAAGAAGATTTGGCCCCCACGATTGAAGAATATTCTTTTTTACTCCGGATAAAGTTTACCAATCAAGATAAGATATATTGGAAAGAGCATAAGACTACCGGATATAGAAAGAAGTTAGCCAAGATCATGCAAGTAGAGGTTGAAGAGATAGAAATGCATAAAAAGGAAAAGAACGGCGTTGAGACCATTTCGTCAGCTTTTCTGCTCAAGTATATAAAAAAATATATTGATACTGATCAGGGGTTAGATGTATTTGCTTTGGCCGTGTATGGATTGATGATATTCCCTAAGGTGTTAGGACATATAGAAGCATCAGTGGTTGACTTTTTTGAGCAATTGGATAAAGTTATAAATCTTTCACCGACTATTTTGGCAGAGATTGTTAGATCACTTAATTTTTGTAGAAAGAAGGGTGAAAGGCGATATTATAGGGTATGTTTAGTTGCTTTTTATTTAGCTTAGAAGTCATTTTTGAAGAAAAGAAAAGATATTATTTCGACCATTTTCCATTCATTTCATTCCCATCAGGGAATTTGTTGCCAAAGAATGGAGAAGGGATTGGACAAAAAGTTAGTGAATGTCATTCTTTCTGGAACTCACTAGTGAGGATGTAACATGAAAGGCACCATGGATTATTCCTATGGCTGTCTTGTATAGTTGTGGAAACGAGTTATGGGTACCCTTGTTAGGAATATAGGGGCCAAGGAGTTATGCACCCCTTATGGTTTAAAGACAATATGACTCACGACAGTTTGTCCCTAACTCATGGACTTAGTTCATCGAGTTCGATTATGGGACACCCGGTTACGTGAAAAAAGTTCGTGAAATCATCAAAGCATGAAAGCAAGTCAACCAAATGAGTCCAACTAGATTTACAGATAATGTTACAAAAGGTTACCTTACCTGAAAGATGAAAAAGGTTAACGAAATTAAGCCTCTACCAGTCAATGTTTCGAAAAAGTTACCAGCTCCTATTTCAGTACCGATATTATCGACTTTTGAGATCACCCAACGAGAGTTTAAGATTGAAAAGAAAAGGTTAAAGAAAGAGAAGATGGCTATGATGGATCAAATTAACCAATTGAGATATGATTTAATGATGAGAGATGATGCAGTACAAAAATTGACCAAAGAACATAAAGTATTGAAAGAAGATCTATAAAATCTGTATCAAGAAAATAAGAAACTGAGGTTGGACAATAAACTTTTGAAGAGATCCAAGAAGGATGTAAAAAAAGTATGAGATATGGTAGAGTATTGAAAGAATAGAGCTCGAGAGAACAAAGAAATGATCTCTGCACTTATCAAAGAATAACATGAATGGAAAGAAAAACTTTCAAGAGCTTCTGAAAAGGTAGCAAGGCACCAAAGAGAAAGTGAGAAGCTAAAAGCTGAACTAAGGAGGGAACAAAACAGGAACTCTGATTTGCAAAGTGAGAAAAAAGCCTTAGAGCATGAATTAATGAGATTGAAGCTTTAATTGACAAGCAATCAGAGTCACATAGACAAGATTTTAACTGAGTGGCAATAGAGAGAGGATTATTGAGCTCGCACTTGCAATATGGAGGTGGATGCTAGAGAGATGTGGAGAGCAAAAAGTTTAGGGAGGTAACAATACATCGAACATCTAACTGCTCAAATCTACAAGGTTGTTCGAAAAGCAAGCAACATGGTTGAAAAGATGAAAGCACTGGAACAGAAGATTGTACCAACTCAAAGCTATGGTCAAAGATTACTGAATTCCTTGTGTGAGCTAGGGAGCAATATGCTCAAATCAAATGTTTTTATGGTTTTAATGTAAGATGATCAGATGATGTATAAAAGCCCCCATGGTTACTAAAAGTTTCTTTTTCTTCCAATTGATCTAAAACAATACCCATAATTTGCATATAATTCATTTTATACATTCATTTTAATAAAAGGTAAATAAGCAATGATATTATATCATGCGTTCTAATTCATGGTTAATAAACTAAGGTTTAAGGATAGCAAAGTCGAAGAATCTAAGTCAGACAATCCCACATAGATATAATACTCGTTTTCAAGCTCGAGTTATGGAAGAAGAGAATGCAACTAGATTTGAGAGAGTCGAAAAAGCACAAGAGGAAATAAGAGAAAGAGTGATGGAGATACAGTAAAGTATCGAAGCCCAGATGGCTAAATTAAGACAATTACTAACTGGTTCAGTGAAAGGTAAATAAGTTGCTGGGGCATCAAGGACAAGGGAAGAAGTTAATACGAAAGAACCACTCTATCCTTCTGGATTCACTCCACCTCAAGCTCAAGCCCCTCATGGCATGCATATACGCCTACCAAGTGTGTAGCCATATCTTTATGTCAATCATGCTGTTGCCCAACAATCAATCCACTTAAATTCTAATGTTGGGCCTATCCCAGTTGATCCTACCATAGTACCAAATCTTGATGAACCAATTGAACAGGAGAAGTCCCGTGAAATGTCAGAGCCTATTATAAACTCAAAAATATGAAACAAGTATGACCAACTTGAAGAGAGGCTTAAAGTGGTTGAAGGTAATGACAATTATGGGGTTGTTGACGCCAATGAGCTGAACCTAGTGCCTAACTTGGTTATCCCACCAAAATTCAAGACCCCAAATTTTAAGAAATATGATGGAACAAAATGTCCTTTCACTCATATTACCATGTTTTGTAGAAAGATGATAGGTCATACCCATAATGACAAAATTTTCATACACTGTTTCTTAGATAGTTTGATTGGTTCAGCGATAAAATGGTACGTGTAGTTAGATCAGAGTAAAATTCGCTCGTGGAAAGACTTGGCCAAAATTTTTTTGCTCAATATAAGCATGTCTTAGATACAGCCCCTGATAGGTTGTCACTACAAAATATGGAAAAGAAATCAATAAAAACCTTCAAGGAATATGCGCATCGGTGGAGAGATACGACAGCTTAAGCCCAACCACCACTGACTGAAAAGGAGATAACTGTGCTATTTATCAACATATTGAAAGCTCCGTACTATGACAGGTTGGTGGGGAATGCCATGAAAAACTTCTCTGACATGGTAATCTTAGGAGAAATGATAGAGAGCGCTATCAAAAGTGGCAAATTTGAAGGGCTCGAAAAGAAAACAACAAGTTCAAAAAAGAAAGAGCAGGGGACATATACTGTTACTCATAAAAATCTCTCGTATCATCCTTCTGTCTCATATAATATAAGCCTTTCATACCCTCTTTACTACCCTGTTGCTAACCAAATTTCTCAACAACCATATTATTATCAAGTACCCTGACAACCATCGCCCAGACCAAGCTTTAGCTTCAACCATCTAATTACACCTCTGCACCTCTAACTAGACCATTTGCCCAACCAATCCATCCAAACAATAATCAAAGAACCCTACAAAATAATAACAATCGAGAAATACCTCATTTTAATCCAATTTCTATGTCTTATACTGATTTGTGCTCTCAGTTGGTGAGAGGTCATCTTATCGCTCCTTCCTACGTAAAATCATTAAAGCCACCTTATCCGAGTTGGTATGACCCTAACGCTAAGTGCGATTATCAATATGGTGTTACAGGACACTCTACTAAAAATTGTATAGCACTTAAACATTAGGTGCAGGGTCTGATAAACAATGGCCTTTTAACTTTTGACACCAAATTCAAGCTAAGTGTTAGTGAAAACCCTTTGTCAGATCACACCGAAGGGAAAATTAATAGGTGGATAAGGAAAAAGATGTGAAAATCAAAAAATATGTTGATGAAATAAAAACTCCTTTTGAATGGGTGTATGACTGTTTATGCGAGGCGAGTATGATTCAGTCATTGTTTTTGGATAACAATGGAAGTCATGGAGACCCAACCATTCTTGCAAGTACCATAGAGGATCGGTTGGACATTCAATCCAAGGTTGTAAAGACTTTAAATGAATATTACAAAGCTTGATGGATGAGGCCATCGTTGAGTTTTATGATAAATGTGATGGAAATAGTGTGAATACAGTAGGTGAAGATCGTCCTGGCAAATCTTTTATCCCCAAACCTCCCACTATCTACTATGATGAAAAACCAAAGCCTCTAACTGAGAAAACCATCTCTTCTTCCAAGACACCAATGACCATTTATGTCTCTAGTCCATTTCCTTATCAAATCGACAAAGCATTCCCATGAAGATATAATTATGATGTGGTGACGCAAGGGCCTAATATGACCTCGAATAATCCAAGTACGAAAAATACTACCAACATAACGAGAATAGGAGGAATGACCCGAAGTGTCGAATTTACACTCCTGAAATGTCAAAAAGGGCCAAGAAAAGAAAAGGCAAGATAGTAGAAGAAGACACAAGGGAAAGCCAAGATTCTCAACTGGTGGTAAACTCGAAAGTGCAAGTTAACAAACTAGTGTCAGAAAAAGAAGCTTGGAAGTTTCTAAAGATCATTAAACATAGTGAGTACAGTGTGGTTGACCAGCTAAATAAACTACTAGCTTGTATTTCCTTACTGTCGCTACTATTAAATTTTTGAGCTGCATAGGAACACTTTACTAAAAGTGCTTAACCAAACTTATGTCGAGCATAACATTTTTGTTGAGAAGGTAGATCACATGGTTAGAAATATTATAGCCCCGAATTTTATCACCTTCAATGATGATGAAATACCTTCAAAAAGACGTGATAGTATTAAGGCTTTACATGTTACTATCAAGTGCAAGTCCCACACTATGGCCAAAATGCTGATTGACAATAGATCGTCTATTAATGTTATGCCTCTGACGACATTGTCAAAGCTTTCAGTGGATCCCTCTCACATGCAAAATAGCCATATGATTATAAGAGCATTTAACGGGGCATGAAGAGAGGTAATTGGCGATATAAAGATCTTATTACAGATTGGTCCTTATACCTTTAATGTCATATTTCAAGTAATGGACATAACTCCTGCATATAGTTGTCTACTTGGAAGACCTTGGATTCACACGATCGGAGCTATACTTTTATCTTTACATCAGAAGGTAAAATTTATCATGGAAGAAAAATAAGTCTGTGTGAATGGTGAGAAGGATTTATTAGTAACAAAAACTTTAATAACTCCCTACGTTGAGGCAGCAAAAAAAGCAATCAAATGTTTTTTCAAAGTTTTTAAAGTAGCAAATGCTACTTACATAAGAGAAGGATCAAGGATATCGATCCTTCAATTGTCAAAAGCTATGAATATGGTGATCAAGCAGACTGTTGGTAAGGGTTGGCGAGTTGGGCAAGGCTTAGGAAAAACTCTACAAGGAATCACAAGAGCACCATGCTCGGTTGAAAATAAAGAAAGATGGAGGTTAGGCTATAAGCCTATGACTGTTGATAAAAAAATGTAATGCTGAAAAAAAAAAAGAGAATGGCACGTCTCAAAGGGTAAAATTTGATTGATGGAAAAATGGTATTCCCTTATTTGTGTGAAACATTTTGTTTAGGCGGGTATGTCTATCATGGATCAACAGAACCAATAGTAGGATTAGAAGAAGTATTTTCTCAATTTTAAATTAGAGCAGAATGAGTCTCACAGAATGAGGAGATCTTTTTAGGTTAAGAAACCCAAAAATGATGTACCATTTTGTTATCCTTGAACCTTTTAACTCAAAAATTCCAATTGCTTCTCCCTAAGAGCATGCGAAAGAAATGTATGGGCTTATTTTCATTGTCTTAATAAAATGATGAATGTAATGCATTTCACTTATACCATGTTCTCTATTTTTCATTTTTTTTTCTTTCATTACCATTCTCTTTGCCCTTGCCATGATCAATATATATTTCTTTATGATTACACCCATTTTCAGGTTTTCTAATAATGAACATTATGGATGACCAAGGCAATAACACCAGGTTTGATTTGGAAAATTTGACTCACATTAGCAAGCTTGATAAAAATATTGATTCAGAAGACTATGATTTACCTTATGATCCGTTAAAATAAATAGAACAAGAGAAGAAAATTATAGAACCCTACCAGGAATTAACTGACCCATTAAATTTGAGAGATGGTGACAATGAGAAAGAAGTTAGGATCGATACTTCACTATCACCGATTGAGAAGCAAAAGTTGGTGAATCTGCTGCGATAGTATATGAATGTATTTGCATGTTCTTACTAAGATATGCTAGGACTTAGCACAGAGGTGATTGAGCATAGGTTACCTTTAAAACCAGAATGCCGACTAGTACAGCAAAAGTTGAGACGCATGAAGCCAAAAATGTTACTGAAGATAAAAGAAGAAGTAAAAAAGTAATTTGACGTTGATTTCTTAGAAGTAGCCAAGTACCTTGAATGGGTAGCCAATATAGTCTTAGTTCTTAAGAAAGATGAAAAAGTTAGAATGTGTGTGGACTATCGAGATTTAAATTGAGCTAGCCCAAAGGATAATTTTCCATTGCTATATATTGATACCCTTGTGGATAACACTACTAAGCACTTCACTTTTTCATTCATAGATGGGTTCTCTGGCTATAATCAGATCAAAATAGCTCATGAAGATATGGAGAAAACTATATTTATGACAATGTGGGGCACGTTTTGTTATAAAGTTATGCCTTTTGGGCTAAAAATGCTGGTGCCACATATCAAAGGGCGATGGTCACTTACTTTCATGATATGATGCATAAGGAAATAGAGGTATATATTGATAATATGATAGCTAAGTCTCAAGAAGGGGAAGATCATGTTGTTAATCTCATAAAGCTTTTTGAAATATTACGGAAATATCAACTCAAGCTGAATCCAGCCAAATGCACCTTTGGTGTTAAATCTAGAAAATTGTTAGGATTTATAGTCAGTGAAAAAAGTATAAAAGTAGACCCTAATAAAATTTGAGCCATTCAAGAATTGTCAGCACCACACACGTAAAGGGAGGTAAGAGCTTTTTAGGGCGATTAAATTATATTTCTCACTTCATATCCCAACTTACCTTGAAATGTGATCCAATTTTCAGGTTGCTTCACAAAAATAATTTTGGTGAATGGGATGAAGAATGCCAAAATGCATTTGAAAAGATTAAAGAGTATTTGATAAGTCCACCAGTGTTGGTTCCACCAGTTGTAGGAAGACCATTGACTTTATATCTAACGGTTCAAGAAAAATCGATGGGATGTGTATTGGGGCAAAGAAATGAAACTGACAAGAAAGAGCATGCTATATACTAATTGAGTAAAAAGTTTACAGAGTACGAGGCCAAGTACCCCCAAATAGAAAAAATATGTTGTGCCATAGCTTGGACTATTCGTAAACTCAGGCAATACATGCTCTATCATATAACGTGGCTAATATCGAAATTGAATCCCCTCAAGTACATTTTTGAAAAACCATCTTTATCAGACAAGCTAGCGAGAGGGCAGGTCATACTTTCAGAATATGATATTATGTATGTGACATAAAAATCCATAAAAGGGAGTGCAATTGCTGATTTTCTTATCGATCGAGCTACAAAATATTATGAACCTATGAAGTTTGAGTTTTCCAGATGAAGATTTGATGGCATTCTTATAGGATGAAGATAAAAAGCCTATAAGAAAAATATGGAAAATGCTTTTTGACGGGGCATCCAATATAATGAGGCATGGCATTAGAGCAGTGCTAATATTTTTAGAAGAGAATTACTACCTCTGTACCGCAAGGTTAGATTTCAACTGCATAAATAATGTTGCTGAATATGAAGCATGCATCATGGGGTTACAAATGGCCATTGAAAAAGAAGATTGGAACACTAGAAGTATATAAGGATTCAGCCTTAGTAATTTTATAAGGTGAATGGGAGATCAGAGACCCAAAATTAGTGTTATATCAAAAGCACATAACTGGCTTGATGAAACATTTTAAAGAGATCCAATTTCAGCATGTTTCCTGAGAAAAAAACCAGATTGCTGACACCTTGGCTACTTTGGCAGTAATGTTAAGGTTAAATAATAGTACGAGAATTCAACCCATTAAAATACAAATGAAAATTTCACCAGCCCACTATTCAAACGTGAAAAAAGAGGTAGATCGACAACCATGATACTATGACATTGTACAATATATCAAGTGTCAAAATCACCCAGAACAGGCTTCAAAAAATGATAAGAGGATCATTTGAAGATTAGCAGTAGGTTTTGTGCTTGATGGAGAAATTTTGTATAAAAAAAGTCGAGATCAAATTTTGCTAAGGTGCATCGATGCTATGGAAGCAAGAAGGATACTTGAAGAAGTACACGAAGAAATTTGTGGAACATATGCTAACGGGCATATAATGGCCAAACAGATTATGAGAGCTGGTTACTATTGGTCTACAATGGAAAATGATTGTATTAGTTATGCTAGAAAGTGTCACAAATATCAAATTTATCAGATAAAATTCATTCCCCTCCAGTCTCGCTACACGTCTTGGCACTACCATGACTTTTTTCCATGTGAGAAATGGATGATCAGACCCATAACCCCAAAAGCTTCAAATGGGCATCGATTTATCTTTGTGATAATCGATTACTTTACAAAATGGGTAGAAGCAACTTCGTATGCTAGTATTACGCGATCATTGGTGTGTAGATTTATAAAAAGAGAGATAATATGTCGATATAGGCTCTCGAAAAGGATCATCTCAAATAATGCTAGCAATTTGAATAATAAAATGATGAAAGAATTATGTGCACAGTTCAAGATCAAGCATCATCATTCAGCACCATATCACCCAAAAATAAATGGTGCAGTGGAAGCTGCGAATAAAAACATCAAGAGAATACTAAGAAAAATGACTGACACATATAAGGATTGGTATGAAAAGTTACCTTTTGCTTTGCTTACCTATAGAACATCAATCCAAACCTTCACAGGGGCCACCTCGTTTTCACTAGTGTATGAGATGGAAGCTGTATTGCCGATTGAGGTGAAAATTTATTCTCTAAGGGTGTTGATAGAGATAAAATTGGATGAGGCAGAATGGGCTCAGAATTGTTTCGAGCAACTGAATCTTATTGAAGAATAAAGGCTCTTAGCACTCAGTTATGGACAAATGTATCAAAGAAGAATCATACGAGCATATGACAAAAGGATACGACTCCGAGGCTTTCATGAGGGTGAATTGGTTTTGAAAAAGATTTTGCCATATCAGCATGACAATAAAGGGAAATGGATGCCTAATTAGAAAGGTCCATATGTGGTAAAAAATGCCTTTCCTGGTAAAGCTCTGATCCTTATAGAAATTGACGGTGATGAATTGCCAAATCTTGTAAATTCGAACATTGTCAAGAAATATTTTACTTAAAAAAAAAAGAAAAAAAATACAAAAAAAGAGAGAAAAAATGGACAAAAAAAAGGAAGCAATTTCGATTGAAAATTCGAAAAAGGCAATTTGAATCAAAAGGTGTCATTTAAGCTGAAAACCTGAAAAGGTGACCCGAATGAAAGTGAAGCTTGAGAAGGTCTTCCAAAGAATGAAAGAGTGGCACCAAATGGATAAATTCTTGCCAGAATTAAAGGAGATGACTTTTAGGGGGCTAGTTCCCATTAGTCACAGATATGGGGCAAGGATTGGTCATATGAAATCACACATGATAAGATCGTAAAAGTAACGAGTTTTGGAAGAAGACCTGATTTGAGTAGGGTAAGTTCATTCAAATGTTCATTATCTAGAGAATTGATAATTTGGTTCTTGAAATACTTTTAGGTTAACTGCTCTTTATGTCCTGAAAGGCTTATCTTTATCGTTCTAAACCTAAAATACCTCATTAATGACCGCGTTTCACACCCAATTTTAAATAAAAAATCATTGCATTTGTCATTTAAAATTAAGATAATGATTGATAAAGTTCATAATGGACCAATGCATCACTCAAAAAGAGAATGCAATATAAGGATGACAGAAATGATAATATGGGATTAGAAAGAATGAAATGAGATTGATTGATCACTGATGACAAAAAAAGAGAGGAGATAAAGAAAGAATTTAAAAAAGATTTTTAGAACAATTAAAAGCCAAATGGGTCTACTAAAAGATGAGATTTTTGGAGGAGAATCAAATGACTTAAAAGGGCAGGACTATTGGAAACGACTTTTAAAGATTGAAAGAATCGAACCAAAAGTTGAATTAACTTGGATGAAAACACATGATATAATTCATTGGTTGCATCTTTATCCTTTCGATCATCACAATTATTACATGCATCGCATACCTCTTGGTAAGTTGCATAAAAGGTTTCTTTATGAAACATCAGGAAGAAGTCCTCTTTTTCAAAACAAATATGATGGCCTTAAAGGTAATATGTTACCTCCAAGATAATTCTTAAAACCAAACTGTCGATTTATGGAGTACCGAATCCTTTATTTCTCAAATCATAGCTCAGTTATGGTTACTTTTATTTTCTTGACTTATGGTTTAGTCCCGATCATCATTAATCTTTGACTCATGGTTTAATCCCGATCATTTTTATAACTTCTCGACTTACGGTTTAATCCTAGTCGCTTTTATTTTTTTGACTTATGGTTCAGTCCCAGTTATTTTTAATCTTTGACTCGTGGTTTAATCCCAGTCATTCTTATAGCTTCTCGACTTACGGTTTAATCCTAGTCACTTTTATTTCTCTAACTTACGATTTAGTCCCAGTTATCTTTAATCTTTAACTTGTGGTTTAATCCTGATCATTTTTATAGTTTTTGAATTGCGGTTTAATCCCAATCTCCTTATTTTCTAATTTACGGTCTAATCCCAATCTCTTTATATTTTGACTCGCAGTTTAATCTCGATTTTTTTAATCCAAAATCGTAGGTTAATCTCGATTGTTGTTATTTTTTGGCTAGTGGTTTAATCCCGATCTCTTTATTTTTTGACTTGTGATTCAATCCAAGTTGACGTTATTCTGACTCGTGGTTCAATCTCAATTTTTTAATCCAAAATTACAGTTTAATCTCGATTGTTATTTTTTTCTGACTCGTGGTTTAATCCTCATCTCTTTATATTTTGACTTATGATTCAATCTAAGTTCAATCCTGATCTTGTTATTCCTTTATCCACAGTGTTGCCCCGATCATTTTCTTTATTATTCGACTTGTGATGTTGCCTTAATTGATTCCTTATTTTTCAACTCGCGATGTCATCTTGGTCATTTTCTTTATCACTCAAACTGTGGTTAAAAAATTCATCCAAAAAAGATAAAAACAAAAAAAAAACTTTTGAGAAATCCATGATTTGCTTCCGGACAAAATCGTTGACTTTGTCTTTACCATATTCCCGATTCTCAGTAATGTGCAAAGAGGGGTAGCTGTAGACACCGATTTTGTCCAGTATATTTTTTTTATATATATAACAATAATGATTTTAATAATAATAATAATAAAATTGGTTTAATTAAAATTAAAAATCAATTAATTATTAAAAAATAGAACAGAACAGAAAAAAATAAAAAAAGGGGATGGTAGTGGTGCCTTCCCCGGCATCACTGCTACCATACCCTACCACCTTACCCCACCCCTCTAATCACCCATATCACTACCCGTTTACCCTATTACCCACACCCTATTTACAACCCTCATTGTCAGATCAAACAAAAAACAATAAAAAGGGCATGGGGCTCGTGCTTGCACCCCATGCTGAGCCTTATGCCACGTATGGTCGGAGCTCTATAAATAGAGCTCATAGTCGAACTGTAAAAAGGGAAAAAATGAGAGGGAGTGATGCTGCAAAAAAATACTACCAAAAAAAATAAAAAAACAAACAAACAGTCCTCCCCGTAGGGAGGAACCTCAACGCCGAAGCTCCTTGTAAAAACAAAAAAATCATATCAATCTTCATTTTACAAAAAAAAAAAAGAAACAGAAAACTCAAAAAAGTTCAAACCCCGATCTACGTCGATCAGGGCTTGTTCTCCCGAAAAGGACCTCTGATCTGAACTCAAGAGGTCAAGAGGAGCATTGCAGTGAATTTCACTAATTTTTTGGTCACCGATGATTACCGACGACGACCACCGTCGACGGCCGGCACGGCAGTCCGACGATCGGACGGCGAGAGCTCTGGAGCTCTCCCCTTTTTTTTCTGAAACAAAAAAATAATGAACAAAAATTTTTTTTTCATTATATATAAAAGGCCTAAAGGCCAAAACAACGTCGTATTGGGCAAGGGAAGATCCGCGCGTGGACCCAGACCTGACCCAGGGTCCTCGCAACCAACCCGTCAACCTGGTTTTTCAATCGCCCTAAATCGATTTGATCAGACCGGACCTAACCGCTCATTAAATTGGCCTGAATCACACCTCAGCCGGCTTAACCGAATCGCACACCGAACCGAACCACCGTTGATCGGTCCGGTTTAGGTAAAAAATTTTTTTTTTGAATTTTTGAATTTTTTTATATATTATTATTTTTGTTATTTTAAGTATTTTTTTAATACATTTATGCATGATAAGTTTTAAATTTGTTAGGATAAGTTTTTTAATTATTTTAATAATAATAAAAATGAAAATAAGTAAGATAATGATTAATATATATATATATATTAAAAATGCTTAATAATAATAATAATAATAGAATTATTATTATTATTTTTCTTGCTTAGATGTTGGAGGGAATAAAAAAATTTTCTAAAAAAATAATTTTGCCTAGATGTTAGGGAGTTATTATTAATAAATTTTTATAAAAAGAAGTATATAAGAATTTTTTTAATTAATTTTCAAAAATCATTAAAATCAAATTTGCTCCGAAAATCCTCTTAGATGTTGAGAATTTTTAGAGATGTTCTTATTTTCTTAAAAACGAAACCTTAAACAGTAATCCTAAAAATCCAAAATCCCTTAAATCTAACCCCATAAAATTCGAAACCCCTAAAATCCAAACCTTTAAATCAAAATCCTAAACCTTTCATATCCTAAAATTCAAGCCTTAAAATCCTCTAAACCTTAAAACCAAACCTTCAAAACTTCTACTCAAACCCTTACTCAAAACCTTCTGAAAATCCTAAAGATACGTGTGAGAATCCCATTTAAAATTATTTGTTCTCGAATGCTGCCTAGATGATGGGATATTTAGAAAACTTTATTTCATTAAGTTTTTCATACGAGTTCTTAATTTGCTTTAATAATAAGATTAATGAATAAAAAGTATAATAGTAAATTGAGCTCTTAAATATAAACAGTCACATTTAAGCTCTGTCTAGATGTTAGAGAGTCGGGGTGATCTCATTATACTTAAGAATCCAACTTTAAAATTACATCTTATCCTACATAATATTCATTGACATACATACATTAGCATGTTATTATTAGAGATTATTTGTATTATTCTGTCTTTAATTTTTATTTACTACTTGGTAATAAAATATTTTATAATAAAAAAGAATAATACATTTTAAAATTTTTTTTGATATTATAAAATAAAATAAAAATAAAAATAACATTCCGAAAGAAATAATTTTTAACACTCTGCCTAGATGTTGAAGAGTCACCAACAATTTTCTATAAAGAGTGTTATTTCATTTTAAGGATTATTATGTTAAATCTTAAGCGAAAAAAGTTATTTTAAATTCTGCTTAGATGTTAAAAAATTTTAAGATAATTTTTTAATTTAAAGATTTTCTTAATATTTCTAAATAAAAACTTTAGCAAAAATAATTTTTAAAACGAAAAGAATTAGTATTAAATTCAAGTCAAAATCATTTTTATTCAACACAAAAAATAACGCATAATTAAATGGTACCAATTTATAGGCATTATGAGGGTACTAATCTTTCTCCACATGTAACCAACTCTCGGACCCAACCTAATTTTTTGTAGATCAAAATTTATCTTTTTAATAAATTTTAAACCCATTTTTATAGTTTTATTAAAAAAATAAACTTTTGGATGACTAATCAAACCTTAATAAAGATTGATGACGACTATTCCCTTTTATTTTTTTCGATTTTAAAATCCATTACGTCTGACGATCCCAAAATTATTATAACAAAAATAAAAAACTAAATAAAAAATTTTAAAAATAAACAAAAAAATAAAAAATAGAAAATGAAGAAAGAAAGATGCCACCTCTATATGTTTTATATATAAATAAAAAAGTGTACATATTTTACATCTAACTCGTATATATATATATGTAACTTGAATTTTTTCTTAAAACGTAAAATGAATGCATACTTTACAATACACATCTCAATGAAGTCAACAATAATTTCCCAGTCAGAAATATCTGATCACAAGAAGTATTTTTGTTTTGACTAATTTTCACCAAAAATTCTAATAAACACCTAATTCACGGCGAAAATGGGACCCAAAAAGGCCCAAAAAAAAAACTGAACGGCCATTTTTCTTCTCCTAACAACACACTGTATCCTACCCCTCTGTTCCGTTGACTCGTTCTTTCCACGACTCGGCTAACATCGACCTTTCCCCTCTCGCAACATTGAAAAACAAAGGCTCACCCCATTTCCCATTTGCTTCCTTTTCTCTCTCTGTCTCATGGGCATGGCTGCTCCTCCCTCTTCTCTTCTTCTTCTCATCTGATTTTTCTTTTTCCTTAATGGATCGAAGTCCTCAAGCAGTAATAGCAGCGATTATAAGCTTCTTTTTAGTATCTTTAATCTTATCTTTCATTATCTTAATCTGCAAATCAACCAAAAAAACCACCCGCCCAAACCCTCCTCAAACCCGATCCTTAACCGGAACCCGGACCGCCCCTAACCCACCCGACCTCACGACATGCGACAGCGCCGCCTTCGACCCTTCTCTCAACCGTCTCGACATGGCGGAACTCGCCGCCGCCACAAAGAACTTCTCCTCCGACCTCATCATCGGCGACGGAAGCTTCGGCTACGTTTACAAAGCTACTCTCTCTAGCGGAGTCACCGTCGCTCTTAAAAAGCTCGACCCGAATGCTTTTCAGGGGCTCCGAGAGTTTCGAGCTGAGATGGAAACCCTAGGTAAGCTTCGCCACAAAAACATCGTTAAGATTCTGGGGTTTTGCTCGTCGGGTCTTGATCGGGTTCTGATTTATGAGTTTATTGAGAGAGGGAGTTTGGATATGTGGTTGTACGATGAGGAACAGGAAAACTCGGTTGGCCGGTTACCCTTATGTTGGGATACGAGGAGGAAAATAGTCAGTGGGATAGCAAATGGGCTGGCGTATTTACATGGCCTTGGTACGCCCATTATCCATAGAGATATCAAGGCTAGCAATGTCTTGTTGGATGACGATTTCGAGGCCCATATTTCTGATTTTGGGCTCGCTCGACAAGTCCAGGAAGCCCATTCACACGTGTCCACTCAAGTAGCCGGGACAATGGGTTACATGCCACCGGAGTACCGGGAAGGGAACACTGCAGCCACAGTTATGGCGGATGTTTACAGTTTCGGAATATTGATGATCGAGATTGCCACACAAAACCGGCCCAATTGGCCGGTGAGGTTCGAAGGGAAAGACGTCGGACTGGTTGAGTGGGCTAGAAAAATGATGGCCCAAAATCGACAGATAGAAATGGTATATCAAAAGATTCCAAGGAAAGGCTTAATTGAAGATGAGGTGAAGGAGTATTTCCGAATTGCATGTATGTGTACTAATGAGGTATCCAAAGAAAGGCCTGCCATGAATCAAGTTGTTGAGCTGTTGAATCAAATTTCAACGTGAATTTCCAATTAGTTGGTAAATGTTCTCCCTTCATAAGAATGTTGGTATTGTTTTGTTTATGGTCTTGTCTTTCTTTAACAGGGGTGAGATCATGTGAAATATTTAAATAGCTTATAAGCATTAATTAGGTATAATATTCGCCAAATATATATATATATATATGTGTGTGTTTATATTTTCGTACAAAGTAGTTATAGTATGATTATTACAATATTCATCAAATATATATATTTTTATATTTAAGGAATATAGGATGTGTTTGATATATAATAATATGATAAGATAAGACAAAATGATATTATAAATAAAATTAAATTAAATAATGTCATTTTATCTTGCGTTTGATATATGCAAGAATTAAAATAAGATAATCTATTTATTTGTTAAAATTATCATTTTTAAAAATTTGTACAATTTAAATTATTAATATAATTTTTAAGAGTATAATATAGCATGTAAGTTTAATTTTATAAATTAAAAATAATCTTCTCCATTATAGGAGGATTGAATTATCTATATTAAGAAGATGATTAATCTCTTTGTAATCTTTTTTTTTTTTAAATACAAATCAAACATAATATAAAATGATTATCATTCTATTTTATCTTATCAATTATCCTATGTACCAAACATGATTATAAAGAATGCATTGTAAATGTTGAAATTTAAAATTTAAATCTTTTAAATACCACATCTTAAAAATTATTACATAAACAAATTGAATTAAGTTTGAGCTTATATTAGCCAAACTGTTTAGGTCATATTTAGTATATAAAATTATGATAGGATAAGATAATATAATATTATAAATAAAATTAGATTAAATAATATCATTTTATCTTATGTTTGATATGTATAAAGATTAAGATAGGATAATTTATTTATTGATCAAAATTATCCTTATCAAAATTTATACAATTTAAATTATTTATATAATTTTTAAGCGTATAAAAGAACATATAAATTTAATACCATAGATTAAAAATAATTCTCTTCACTTTGGAATGATTGAATCATCATATACTAAGAGAATGATAATCCTCCTTATAATCATATTTCTTTCAATTAGATACAAATCAAACATAATATAAAATAATTATCATATTATCCTATCTATTAACTTATGTACCAAATATGAGCTTAATATATTGGTTAGCAAAAGTTTTCCCCAAGTTGATGTTTGTAATTTAGCATAAATAGAATGGAATCATTCTTTTTTTTTTTTTTTGGTGATGGATAAATAAAATAAACAGAACAAAACTTCTTATTGGCTCTTACAATCAAACTTTGTGTATTGGATACTATACTTATCTTTGCATTAAATGGTGAACTTCATTTATTTAATGTTGGCTAAGTTGTAGAAATTCAACTTGGTACCATTTTTACCGGTAAGGATTGTTAGTTTTGTAGTTACCTTACCAGCAAAGTTCTTAGTGGTATAATGAGTCTAACTCTAATTTCTACCATTAACGAGAAACTTATCCTTTTTGCCTCTAAATCTGTTGTTGCTAACAGCTTTTTCATATTCATAAAATATTCATTATAAGGATGCAAAAAATGAATTAATAATTAATTCTTTATTTTGTAGATACTTGATTTTGGTTATTAATATTTTATTTTTTTAAAATTTCTTTAAAGTTGATAAAATTGAGGATAAGTCAGAATAGGTGATAAGGTTGTTCTAATGAAGGTTATTTTAAGGAATAGCTATTCATGGAACAACTTTTTCATAGAATAGTTATTTACGAAATAACTATTTAAGAAACAACTCTTTCATGGAATAACACATTCATGAAACAGCTGTCCTTAGAACAACTTTCTTAAAAACAACAGCAACTCCTTTATCGAAAACTTTTTCACCAAAAATTGCTTCATTAATAGTTGTTTTTACAAAAGATGCTTCACCAAATGTTACTTCACTGAAAAAAGAAGTGAAAATAACTCTGGAATATGATAGGATTTTAGGTTAATTTCACTATTAGGATGTTCTAAAGAGCTTGGCTTGATGGATTAGATATGGAGATAGTTAAAAGATTTCCTCTTAACCTTACCTGAAATATGAATGCTTTTTCCTTTTTTTTAGAATAGATAGTGAATTTCTATGTTCACTATGCTTATCACCAAAAGCTAATTAAACTCTCATTAACCAATACATTAACACCTTTTGTAATAGCCAATTCAATCATTATTCACCATTATTTATATTTAATACATTAACACTTTTTATAACTGTCAATCTCATCATTGTTACTATTTAATGTTCAAAATATATAATTCCTATTCTTAAAAGCTATAAATAAGAGTTTTCACAATTTATTGAGGACTTTTGGAGACTTTTGGTAAACTTACTCAATTCTTTATGTAATTTTTTCTTCTTAAATTCTTTTCTCAGTCTCATTATCTTCTCTGCTCAATTTTGCTTCACCACCTACCACCACATGCCGCTACACTCAATATTTTAGGGTCTACTCCAATCTTCCTCTCTATCCTCTCTTGGCATATCCTATTTTACTTGTTTAAAATGTTTTTTTTCCCCTTAACAAAAAATCTTTGTACATTTTGGCAACTTCACTGGGGAAGAGCACTTGCATTAAGTAAAACTTTACTGGAGGCATTTGCACTACCAAACGACATGAACAACTTTGCCAACTACGAAAAATTCTAATGCCATAAGAATATTCAATGGTGGAGCAACAATCTGGTTAGAACATTTACTCTTTCATATTAGAAGTTTAATCAATTACAAATATTTAATCTCTACCTTTTATTATTTTCAGCTATCTATGTATTTCTTTACTATTATTATTGACTGCATACACATTTAAAAATTTCAATCAATTGAAGAAAAAAACTTAACGAGAAAAAAATGAAAACCTTGCATTATTCCAACAAATGTCTATTCTATTGCATACTCCTTTATCAAATATTGCAAAAGTGATGAAAATGTTTGTCTTTCTATAACTTTAAGAAAAAAATCATTACCCTAAACTTTGTTAAGAGTTATCTTTAATTGTACATAAGATTAATCTTCAAAATCAAATTGAGATACAAAGTTGATATAATCGTTGTGTTAAATCCATTTTTATTGGCCGTAATTTAACACTTTCCTACTTTGAATAAAATTAATCTCCTTGGTATAAGTTGAGAAAAAATTATCTATTTAATACATAGTGAAGTTTGATCTTTTTTTTTTTTGGGTTGAGAATTCACCTCCCTAATATGAAATTAGGAATCACTCCTTGGTTGAGTCTTATCACTCATTCTTTGATCGCTACTTTATTGTTAATGCTTGCTATCAAATGAACTTTTTTAGCACCAAGTTAAGAATTATCTCCCAATTGAAAATTGTTTTTTGGCTACAGCAATATCACTAATTTTTTGGCCATAACTTTATTGTTTATACCTGTTATTAAATTATCTCCTTTGATACGAAGTTGAGAATTATCTCTCTTATAAATTGAAAATACGGTTATTAGTCATAGCTTTATAGTTTATTTCTTGGCTCAATCTCTTAAGTACTATGATGTAAATCATTTTGAAACTTTTTGGTCGCAGCTTCATCACTTTTATTTGGATTGAACATCTCCTTTGTATTGGGTTGAAAAGTTATCTCCACAATATAAAGCAGAGAGTTTTCTTTGGCCTCACACACAATTATATTAGTATTACTATTATACTCCTTGCCTACTTCATAAGTTGAGGTATTACAATTACAATGCAATGTTAATATTATTAAGTCTTTTTGAACATCAAAGTTGAAAAAGCTCACGAGTACTATATATACATATTATTATATCACATATTTTTTATATGCTAAGAAGTTCACCTTGTTACGAAAACAATCTGTATATGAAATGCTTAAAACTCTTTGGAATATAGTGGAGCAAAAATGTATAGTGCATACATATGATGATACAAATTTGAAAGAATAGTTAATTCTAAACTTGAAAATTTTCCTAAAAAAAAAAAAATCTTCTTAAAGAGAGTTAAACATCTTAAATCTTACTATTTTATTTAGTTTATGTACAAAGTTCTTCCTATAAATGTTTTGTGGCCTTGCATTATTTTTGTCTCTATCAAATATAAAATATTTCAAAAAGAAAATCAATATTTGTAGCCTTGCATCACTCTCATTTATAAGCTTTTCTTGCAAAAAAGTTAGATGTTATGGTTATTTGAGTCTCTTTTATAACTTATGTAAAAAGAAAATTTTGTGCTACTCTCATACAAGTTCTTTTTGAAATCTAGTTGATTATTAAGCTATTTTATGCTACTACATTACCCCTATATATAGAAACTTAAAAAAAAAGTTACTCATCCAATCAATGTTCTTGATTTTTTTGAATTTATTAAACCATAATTGCCCTTCTACTAAGAGATCTTCACATGATGCTGTATTTTTCTTCATATCTAAGCTGCATTCTTGGATTTTCAGCTTAAATATACCCTGTTCAACTCAGACTGCCCTTTTGGGTTTTCAATTTGAATTATCCTTTTTTTTTTTAGTTTTTTAAGCTAAGTACTTTTTTACAGCATTTGAATTTATTAGGTTGGGCAAACCATTTCCATCCATTTATGTCAAAGTCAATGCCCTAAGAAAAGCTTTTTTCGCAACATATGGTCTTTTCCAATTTGGTGTCTACTTTCCTTGATTATTATGCTAATTTTGGAAAATCCTTTTTAGAACTAACTTCCCTTCTAACAATTGATGAGGACGAACCATTTATCATGTGCTCACCTAATTTTTTTTTGGTATAACTAACTATAGCAAATTGTTGTAAACTTTTTCTTTTCAATGAGGTCTAATTGCTCTAGTGACTTTGGATCCATTTTGTTTATTGTAACTTAATCTCCATTAAAATTCTGAAACATGAGATTTCTACCTCAATTGGCAGCATAGTTTCCATCCCATAAACCAATTAGAATAGGATGACTCTGGTAGAAGTGTAGATTGATGTTTTGTAAGCACGTAAAGCAAAAGGTAACTTCTCATGTTAATCTTTATAAATGTCAATTGTCTTTTCCAAAATCTTTTTAATGTTTTTATTTGTAGCTTTTACTGCCCCATTCATCTTTGGACAATATGATGTTGAATTATGATGCTTGATTTTGAACTGAACACAAACCTCATTCATCATTTTGTTGTTCAAATTTCAAGCATTATCAAAAGTAATCCTTTTTAAAAGTCCATATCGACATATTATTTTTTTCTTTAAAAACTTGCACATCATTATCTAGGTCACGCTAGCACATGATGTAACTTCTACCCACTTTGTAAAAGAATCAATAATCATAAAGACTAATATATGCCCAGTTGAAACTTTTGGGGTATTTGGTCCAATGGCATCCATGCCTTACATCAAGAATGGTCAATGAGGTGCTAAAACATGCAAATTGGTTAGAGGAACATGAATCTTGTCTACATATATATACCATTTATGACATTTTCTAGCATAATCAATGCAACTATTCTCCATTGTCAACTAATAATATCCTACACTCATGATCTACTTAGTCATCATATGTTCATTGGCATGTGATCCACAAATCCCATCATGCATTCCTTTAGAATTTTCATTGCCTTAGTTGCATTTATGCATCTAAAGAGTATTTGATCTAACCTTTCTTGTAAAGAATGTTTCCATCAAAGGAAAAGCTTATAGCCATTCTTCTAATAATCTTTTTATCATTTTTTGTTGTATGTTTTGGGTACTATTGACTCTTGATATATTGCAGGATGTCAAACTACCATGGTTTCCCATCAATTTCTTTTTCAACACTTGAGCAATGTGCTAACGAATCTTTCACATCTAATATGATGTGCTAGATTTCAATTTCTACATCTAACTTGATCATGGCTGCCAAAATAGCTAACGCATCAGCAATTTGATTTTCTTCTCTAGGCAAGTGTTCAAATTGAATCTTTTCAAAGTGCTTGATAACTCATAAATATACTTATGATACTGGATTAATTATGAGTCCTTTGTTTCCTATTCTCCTTGTAGCTATAAGTAACCAAAGCTAAATCCACATAAACTACCAACACTTTAACTTTTCTTTTGATTATTGCTTGTAACTCCATAACACAAGCTTTATATTTAGCCACATTATTTGTAAAATTGAAATTCATTCTTACTGTAATGGGATAATAATTTTCATTAAGAGATATAAGGATTGCCCCAATTTTATGCCTTAAAGCATTTGAAGCTCCATCAAAATACATTTTCCAAGGTTTCTTAGTAGGCTCACCTTCATCAATATGGGAAACAACCATCATATCTTCATTAGGAAGTAAAGTTTCATTGATTCATAAACATCAATAGCATAATCTATAAGGAACTCGACTATTGCACTTTATTTAATCACCTTCTAGTTTACATACACAATGTCATATTCAAACAGCATAACCTGCCTCGTTGTAATCCTCCTAGACAACGAAGGCTTCTAGAAAATGTATTTACGAGGGTTTAACTTTGTTATAAGCCATGTAATATAGTATAACATGTACTGCCTCAGTGTTTGAGCCGTTAAAGCCAATGCACTATACATCTTTTATAGTGATGAATACTTATACTCATTGTAGACATCTTATTTTATTCGAAAAAATTTGACGAAATTGAAGTAGGCCTTGATCGGAAATTACGTTTGAATAAAATTTTGGGCTCAAAGGATAAAAACTTGAAAATCTTAATTTTAATTTTGACTTTAATTTGATCTTAACTTTAATTTTAGTTTTGATTTTAGTTTGATTTTGATTTTAATTTAAAGTAAAAAAAAAAAAAGTCAAAAATAAAGGAAAAACGTGAGAGATCTTTTGGGTCTTGATTCAATTGAATGCTAAGATTTATTGATCAATTATGAGTTTGGGGCTTAATTCATGCAGAAAATCATACAGAATCTGTGAAATCTTAGATTCAATAGAATTAAAAATTTTCAAGTTTGAAGGGATTCAATCCCTATAAAAGGCACCTATAATCTGCAAAGCAAAAAGGGCAGTGGGGAGAACAGAGGCAATTGCGGCAGCAATTCAGGAATTGATGAGATACAAAGGCAATTATCCAGCAACTTCCAGAAGCAATCAACCAGTAGCGCAAGGAGAGGAGTTGAACAAAATAGAGAGACAAGAAACATTCAAACCCTTTTCAGCCAACATTTAGCAGTCAATCAGAAAAACCCAACCGTCCAAAATCAAAGCCCGGTTTCCTAACCATCAACCATCAGCAATTCAAACCCAGAGAGCGCAGGTTGAAGCATTAACAATTGCAAGAAATCAAATTCAGTAATTCAGGAGCAACACAATTAGCAGACAGGAGATGCGTGGAGCAAGTTTGCTGGGTTCCAGGTAGAGAAGAAAAGAGAGGAATCGGTGGAAGTTCTTTGGGTGGTGGCTGTAACGATAGGTATGGCAGAAGCTCAATGTTATGTGGATTGGGGAAGAAACTATTGAGAAGTTGAAATTTTGGAACTTAGACACTGAAAACGAAATTCAAAAGGGGCTGTTGAATTGAACCTTTTTGGTTCTGTGAAGAGAAGATGGTCAAAACAGCCAAATTTTGAACCCAGCCAAAAGAATCAGCGTGCGTGGAATTTTGGCCCATGCTAATTGATTTGGTTAGCATGGTTTTATTGTTTTATTGTCACGTGTCTTGTTCTGTGCTTTATTATTATTATTTTTTTGTTATTATTTTGTGATTTTAAAAATTTTTGGTAAGATATTAATTGCATGATTATATATTTAATTACATATTTTATATTATTAATTGTATGATTATATTTTTAATTATATATTTTATATTATTAATTACATAATTATATATTTAATTGCATATCTATTTACATGATTATTTATTTATTATTATTGCATGATTTATATTTATTGCATAATATGATATTATATGTTATTAATATTATATTTAATTGCATGTTTTTGTATTTATTGTGTGTGCATACTTGTATGGTTATTCATAATTATTAATATATTTATATAATTATATTTGATTTCATGACTATATATTTGCATGAATAGTTATTAATATATTTGCATAGTATTTTATATCATTGCATGATAATTAATATATTTGTATGACATTCTTACATGAATATTTTAGCATGATATAGGCATTATATTATTACATGATATTTGGTATGATTTATAATATATTTGCATGATTTATTGCATGGTATGATTTAATATTTATTGCATGATTGCTTAACATTTTGATAGAATTTTTGTGTCACAATGTTTTGTAAATAAATAAAAGGATTGGGATTGATTTATTAGCATGGTAAAATCATCTTTGATAAGGCTTAGGTAAGATAATATATAATTAATTTGGTATTAATTTTGGGTGTAAAAGGGTACTAATACCTTTCCTGCACGTAACTGACTCTCAAACCTTAGTTCTGTTGATGTAGATCAAAACTTTTTCTTTTTAGAGACCTTTAGCTTAGGCTTAGGATAACCTTAAAAATGATAAATTCACATAGGTGGCCAATCACACATAGCTAAAAAAAAAAAACTGATGGCAACTCCATATTTTTGTAGCTAATGGATAGGTTTTCCAACCTAGACATTATGATACTCATAATTAGTGAATTTCTTATTCAGATAGTAAATAGCATTTTTTTTCTGTTGGTTTGATTTTGTTACCCCAACACACATCCCATTGAATTCTTGTACATTGTCAAACACAAAACCAAAAGTTTTTTTTAGACAAGTGGTACTAACACAAGTGGATTTAAGGTATTCTTTCATTTTATCAAACGCATTTTGGCATTTATTATTCCATTCACTAGAATTATTTTTGCGAAAAAGCTTGAAAATAAGATCACACTTGAAAGTAAGCTGAGTAATAAAATGAGCAACATAATTCAGTCTCCCTAAGAAACCTTATACTTCTTTTGGCATGCTCAAAGAAAATAGATTCTGGATGGCGTGTATCTTGTCTGGATCTACTTTGGTTTCTTTTTCACTATCCACAAAGCCTAATGACTTTCCCAACTTGGCACTAAATATGCTCTTAGTTGGTTTCAACTTGAGCTAAAATTTCTTTAATCTTTAAATAACTTCTAAAGGTCAACAACATGATCCTTTCTATTGCTAGACTTTACAATCAATTCATCCACATATATTTTATTTTTTGTGCACTATATCATGGAAAAAATTTACCGTTGCCCGTTGGTAAGTAGCTCATACATTTTTTAACCGAAAAGGCATGACTTTGTAACAAAATGTGCCTTATATTATTGTAAATGTGGTTTTCTTCATGTCATTTGGAGCCATCTTAATTTGATTATAGGATGAAAAGCTATCCATAAATGAAAATATCGAATGCTTGGCATTGTTATCCATAAGAGTATTGATATAGGGTAAAGAAAAATTATCTTTTGGACTTGTCTTGTTCAAATCTCAATAATCCAAGCACATCTAGACTTTTCCATCCTTTTTGGGAATTAAAACTATGTTAGCTACCCACTTTAGATATTTGGCCACCTCAAAGAAACCTGTATCATACTTTTTCTTTACTTTTTTTTTTTTTTTTATCTTTGAAGCATTTCTAGCTTCATTCATCTCAATTTTTGTTATAAAGGTTTACATTCAGATTTCAAAGGCAATTTATGCCTTGCAATCTCAGTATTAAGCCTAGACACATTATGATAAGACTATGCAAACATGTTCATATACTTATGGAGCAGATCCTCTAATAGTTTTAGGCGCAAACAATTACAAAATTAGCTCATATCATTAAATGTTTTTTGATTCAAGGATAGTTGGTAGCTTTATAACCTTCTAATTCTTCAGCTCTAAGCTTGGAGGACAAGGATACATAAGTAAATCTTAACCATGGCTTTTCATCATTCCTTCATTTATCATCTGAATTGAAAGTTTAGAAAAAGCTTCCCTCATGTTCAACATAAGTTTCCCACTGGAAGCCTCAGGCAACTTTCGATAGATGCATCCTTATAATGGAAATATATCATAAAAGGTAGGGAAAAAACCATATGTTTAAACTTCGGATCGTATCCTTTAAAACTTGTTATCTTTTTCTCCTTTTTCTTGTCAAAACTTTTCATTCTTCATTCTTTGGTTGGCTTATATCCTAAGTCAACCTTTTTCTTATGATTGACTATTAGAAATGGCTTCTTAATTCCTTTTAGGTTTTTCTTTAGTCTAGCTTTAGGATGCCATCTTTTTCCAATAGTTTGATTAGTGACCATTTTAGTAGTTGTGGACAAATGTGAAGAATATAGCTTAGATCTTTCACAAACATATATAAATGGCATTAACCAGCTCAAAAGATCTATAAGAGCATTATAATGCCTTTTCCATGGCTTCTACATATGGAGCAGTTATAGGTTAGGACATTAACAAATCTTTTTCTCTTGATATACACACAAGCTTTGTATTGATGATAAATTTAATCTTTAGTGAATAAGGAACAACACAAGCTATGTGGATCCAAGGTTTTCCAAACAAATAACTATATGCCAGTGAAATATCCATAACTTGAGATTTTATTTTAAAAGTGCATTGTCCAATTTGTAGAGGCATTTAATATCTCCTATGACTTGTTATCAGGTTCCACAAAGGCCTAAACAATTATATAAGTAGTCTTTATATAAAAAATGTCAATAGGTTATCTAGTTAGTATAGATATAGGCATGTTATTGAAGAGCCATTATTGATAAAGACTTTTACGTTAATATGGCTTTTGTATCTGGTAGTGATATAAAAAGCCTCGGTGCTTCCTCGACCCTTTGAAGGATTTTATCATCACTGAATGCTATATAATTTGCCATCACTAAGTTGTCGACAAGGTTATTCACATCTTTAACAAATATAGTGTGTGACACATAAGCTTGATTTAGCACTTTTAACAAAAGCATTTCGGTGGGGCTCAAAATTCATCAACAATGAAAAAAGTGAGACCTTAGTTGACATCTTGCTCAGCTGTTTCACTTCACTATATTCACTATGTTTGATCAACTTAAAAAACCCATAGGCCTTTTTTTCTAAGATAAGCTTTGGGTATTCCTTATCGGAAAGTACCTAGAGACACCTAACTTTGTCTAGGCACATTCTAGTATACTGTGATACTTTTAAAGCTAAGCCTAGTTTATAAACAATATTTCTTTAAGATTTATGAATTTTTAAAATTGAATTTTGAGTTAAAATGACCAAAATGCCTTATGTTCAAATATGGTCAAATGTGAGCAAACTTAGTCGAACTGGAGTCAACCCTTGGAATTCATAATTGAAAGGACTATTAGGGCTTGAAATTAGTAAAATTATGATTCAAATTCTTAAAAATATTGATTGCACCTTATAAAGATGAAATTATCAAAAATTACCAAAATGCCCTTTAGTGGTATTTTTATAATTTGACCTTTCTGAGATTGTGAAAAACTCCAAATCATGTTTTAATATTATTTCATGAACTTTGATGCATTGAAAATCTTGATTGCACCCCAAAAGTTAAAATTAACAAAATGCCTTTTCAGGTAATTTTGATAATTTGGCCTTTTCGAGATTGGATTTTTGCAAAAAGCTTCATATCATATTTTAATATTATTTCATGAATTTTGATACATTGAAAATCTTAATTGCACCTTAGATAGGGTAAAATTACTAAATTATCCTTTAAGGGTATTTTTATAATTTGACTTTTTCGAGGTCAATTTTTCATAAAAAGCTCCATATCATATTTTAGTATTATTTCATGAATTTTTTATACATTAAAAATTTTGATTGCACTTCAAAAGGAGTGAAATTACCAAAATGCACTTTAGAGGTATTTTTGTAATTTGGCCATTTCCAGGTTGGTTTCTCATGAAAAGCTCAAAATCATAGTTAGGTATTATTTTATGATTTTTAGTCCATTAAAATCATGAAAATGAAAATTGGATTATAAAAGTTTGGGAAAATCATGAAAAAGTTTAAAAACACCAATAAGAGTAAAATGGTCTTTTCTCATTAGGACAGCTACATTATAGGCCAATATGGATGTCGTATTTTTTCATAGCCATTGATCTTAAAAGGTTTAAATCCTATAATCAAAATTGCTTTCCTTGGTCACCAAGCTTAGGGGAAAAGGATAAAATAACTACAAACCTTCAATGAAATTGATCCAAGGGTTAGGAAAATGAGTCTTGGTCTTTGAAATATATCATATAAGGCTGGAAAAGAAACGAGGTAGTTGTTAGTGGTGTGGACCAAAAAAAAAAAAAGAAAAAAATAAAAAAATTGGAAAAAGTAGTTTTTTTTTTCTCATCCATGCTTACATGCTTTCTCCATTCTCAGAACATGTAGTCTTTTTTATTTTGGTTCTCTTAGAGGTGAACAATTCTTCCCATGGTTGATCTTCTCTAAAAAACTCCTTTATATCACCATCTCATCACACTAATTTAATGGAAATGATGTAGATTGAAAGTGGATAAAAATATGAATGTGATGAAACTCATAACTTATGGGTATTATGCCAAAAAGAATTTATTTTCTCTTCTTTGTGATTATGATTGTTCCCTTTGTGTTTTTGTTGAGTTTTTATGGTGAAATTTTATTAGTATCTATTTTTTCTTTTATTAGTTATTTATTACATATTTGGTAAAATAAAAACAGTTTCCTTTAATTTTCTATTTAAAAAAAGTTTTATAAGTGCTTGACAAATGTTTTTGGTGATAATAAGTGGATTCCTAACTTGGTTTTTTAAGTGCTTGATGTTTTGATAAATGGTTGGCTTCTTTAGTGGGAAAGGTATACAAGATTCATAAAGATAGCCTTGTGAAAGCTTTTGGCTTAGAAAACTCCATGCTTGGTCTAGAGATGTCCATTTTCTCCCTTGGTTTAATGCTTTGTTTACAAACTAGATTTTAATGTTTAGTTATGTTTATTAGGTGTTTGAATTAATTTTCAAAGCTAGAAAGTTAGTATTTTTGGTGTTATTTAAGTGTTTGTTGAAATAAAAATGCAAATTTCATAACTTTGTCAAGTGTCTATGAAATTACCTTAAACCCAAACCCTAAACCCTAAACCCTAAAACCTTAAACCTTAGAACCTTAAATAGTAAAACCCAAACCTTAGGCCATGAACCCTAAAGTCAAATCCTAAACCCTAAACCTAACCCTAAACTTTAAACCAAACTTTAAAGTTGACCCAAATCCTAAAACCTAACCCTAAATCCTAAATCAAACCTCAAATCCTAGTCAAGCCCTAAATCCTACTCAAACCCTAAAACAAACCCTAAACCCAAAACCTTAAACCCATTTCAACACCTAAAGCCATCCCAAAACTTCAAGGATTTGTATTAAAATCTCATATGAAATAATATATTCTTGAATGCCGCCTAAAAGATGTGGTACTTAAAAAATTTTATTTTATTAAGTTTTTCATATGATTTCTCAAAAATTGAAAAGAAAAGAAATAAAAATAGGATCTTAAGTATAAATAATCTCACTTAAACTCTACCTAGAAGTTAGAAAGTTCAAGTGGTCTATTTATATTTAGGGATTTGATTCAAAATCACATCTCATCATCATGCATGACATACATTTGCATATCTTTATTTTTAGATTGTTTCTTACATTCATTTCACATGCATATATGCTTTAATTATTACTATTTATTAGTTAATTACAGCATCATTGGTTTTTTTTTTCACAAAAATCTTTTTTTATGGAAAATATTTTTCAAAAATATAGATTTCAAAATACAAAATAAAATAACATTTCAAGGGAAATAATTCTTGGTACTCTACCTTGAGATTTGAGAGTCATTAACAGTTATCATCAACAAAAAAATGTTATTTTCATTTTTAAGGAATACCGTGGTGAATCTTAGGCGAAAAGAGTTATTTTTAAATTTTGCTTATATATTGAAAAATTTTAAGGTAATTTTTTAACCTAAAAATTTTCACAACATTCCCAAATAAAATTATTTTTTTTAAAGTGAAGGGAATTATCATTAAATTTTAATTTAAAACCATTTTTATCCAATACCAAAAGATAACACATGATTAATTGGTATCATTTTTAAACGAGCACTGTAGGGGTACTAATCCTTTCTCATTCGTAACTGTACTCTCGAGCCTAATTTTATTTTCAAAGACCAAAAATATCTTTTTGATAAGCCTTAAATTCATGTTTTTTGGTTTTATTAAAAATATAACCTTTGTACATGACCAATCACACCTAAAAAAAAAGATTGGTGGCAACTTCATTTTTTTTATTTCTAAAATTTTTATGTTTTGTAGTTGGGTTCATGGACCCACACATTGCGACAACATGGTGACTTTGCTGGGAATATTTTTTAGAGTTAGGCCAAAAATTAATCATGCGTTATCCCAAGTTTTAGATTGAATGGTTTAATTGATATTTAATTATAATTCTTTGCATTTTAATTATTTTGAAAAGTAGTGCATGTTAGTTACATCCATACTTTGATTTTGTCATTTATTTTTCTTTACTTATATTATTTTAATTGCTATATTTTCCTACACATTTTGTATATGCATTAACGCGCAGGATTTGTTCCTTTTAAGAAGAAGTAAAATAATTACGCTTTTATGAGGTGATAACCTCCACATTTGCTTACGAAACACTTCCATTTAAATTGAACTTTTTCTGTATGCAACTTATAATGGGTAAGGATTGGAGTGTCTTACTAGTTTATAATAAACGATGATGTGCAAAACAATCGAGAAACCTTTAGATACAAAAATCCTAATCTAGCATATTGTGAGCCATAAGGAGCCAACCTAGGGTAGGTCATGCTAAACCTTTTTTGTAAAAATTACTTGAATTAGGATACGTAAGGAATACTCTGATACAACTTGTATTTAGGGGGTAATAATAATGCAAATTTTTTTTTGAAAAAAATATATAACAGAAAAAGTTTCTTCTAATAAAATTTTCTTTTAACCCTATACGATTTGTCTAGTGTTTGTCTAAGAATTGTGTAGACAACCCATTTTGTTGGAGAATTTCTCTATAATTGAAACGAGCCTTCTACCATAAACTAGGCCTTGATTGGAAAACTTCATGCCCAAAGGGATAAAAGCCCACAATTTTAATTTTTAATGTCGAATTCAAGTTTAATTTTAGATTTTAACTTTAATTGTGATTTATTAATTTTGATCAAAAGTCAAATGTAAAAAAAAGTCAAGACACCAAAAAGGAAAAAATGTAGAGTGAAATTGACGGATTTGATTAACTTGGAAATTTTTTTTATCTCAATCTTCATGAAAATAGATAGCAATAGAAAATTAAAGTCAAATAAAATCAAATCATAGATTAATCACAGATTTAAGGGAATTGATTGAATAGCATGAATCCCTATAAAGAACCCTTTAATCTATGAACGAGAAAAGGGGGGAGAATCAACGAGAGACAAAAGACAATAAGCAAATTCCAACTGTTAAAGTATTAAAAATCTTATGGGTTTTGGTTTTAGCTTTGAAATATTGGGTTTTCAAATTAGTTTAATTCTAGGAGTTTTTAGGTTCCTTATGTTTTGAGAGGTTTTAATCTATGGGTTTTGGCTTGGTTTGATTTTAAGAAATTTGAATTTTTGGGATTTGGTTTAGATTATTAGGATTCAGGTAAAATTTTCTTGGTTTTTGGGATTTTTAAAATTAGGTTTTGATTTGGTTAGATTATGAGATTTATTTGACTTTCTAGAAAATTTTTAATTTTATTGGGTTTTTGTTGAATTTTTTGATTGAATGTTTAAATTTTTTGACTAAATTCTTGGTGATCTAAGATTTTGACAGCAGATGGATGTTGGTATTTATGGTGGTTTCTGTGTTGGTTTAAATATTCCAACAATCATTTGAAATTTTTTATGCTAGAATTTGTGAATTACTGGGCCAATTAAATTTTTTGACGAACTTTTAGAGAGAAATTAGAAAAAAAAACTAAGCTACAGAGAAAGAGAGGAAAAGAAAGGTCTAAGAAAAAAATAAGAGATTTTGCCTTTCATATTGAGCCAAAACGATATCAATTTGAAGAGCTTTTGATCTATATGTGATTTGATTAATTTGTGTGTTGACTCATGCTTAGGGTTGGCATCGGGTCAGGTTCGGGGTTGATTTTGCTCGTCCCGAACCTGACCCGACTTTATGCATTAATAAACTCGAACCCGATCCTACCCGATTTTTTTTATTTTTCATACCCGAACCCGATCCCAATTCTACTCGAAATTAATAAAATATTATTTTTTTAATATAAATATTTAAAAATATCATTATATAAATATATATAAATAAAAAATTAAATAATTAATTAAAAAATAATTTTTTATATAATATCAATTCGAATTTGCCTAAAATCCGACCTGAACTTGATTGTTCCATAACCTTGCTGATCCGACCCGATCCGAAACTCGAATTTAAAAAAAAAAAAAATCGATCTCACAGTGTCGGGTCGGAACCCGTCGGGGACGGGTTGAATTGCCGTCCCTACTCATGCTCCAATCCAACCTAATTGAAAGTTTTTTTTTTATCTATTTTATTTATTTTTAAAATTATTTATTAATTATTATTCTTATTATTATTATTATTATTTACACATTATATATTGAAAAAATCCCTAAAAGATCTTGTAATGGACATTTATATATTTATTTATTTATTTATTTTTAGGTATTTTTTATTTACTTCCGGAAGCTTGCTTTGCATTGTATTGGTTCAAAAAAAGTGAGATTTGAAGAAAAAAATCTGACAGGTAAATCGAAGATTAAAAAGCTAATAAGAGAAAAACGACTCTTTCTCCATCACTATCTATCATTAGTCATACCAAAATTCAAATCCATCAAAAGCAAACAGAATTTAAAAACAAAAACCTAATCTTTGAGCAAGCTAAAAACCCAACTTGCTAGCTCTCTCCTGCCAGTTCTCTTTGCTGTGCACTTCCTCTCTTTCTTCTCTTCTTTTTTGCTTGCTTTACGTATATCTTTCTCTCTTGCACGGAAATTTCACACTAGATAGATAAAAGATAAGGAAAGTAGAGAGTGGAGGAGTTGATTGGTGATGGAAGGGAGGGAAAAAGAAGAAATTAAGATGAAAATTAAGATGGAAACGGCAACGGTGGGGTTTTTCAAAATGGCGCTGCATCCAGGGGTCTTTAAGCAAGGAAAGACAATCCATGGCTTTTAAGCAAAGATAGTTCATAGGTCTTGAAAATCGAGCAATGTAGTTCATGGGTTTTCATTTATACTATTTTCGGTACATCATCGAGTTCGATTTTGATGAGTCATGTTACAAGTTTGAGGAAATAAGAACCAGAGACGCAAAAAATAATCAGGTGAACTTAACATTTTAAATTTTGAATATTTATAATTTTTTTGCATTTATGTTGGATTTTGCATATATTTTTTATTCTATTTATTATCGTTAAAAGTTTATTTTTATAATTATGTATTATTTGGATGATATTAAAATCAACATTCAATGAGATTTGAAAAAAAAATTTGGCACGAAATACAACATTAGTGGTATCAAGTTTGCATGGGGCTCCATTTTGTTTTCAGATCATGATTGATCTGTTTTTTTCTTTTCATTTTTTATTTTTTAGGTTGTTCGCTTCTCTTTTATAATTTTCTTTTTTTTATTGTATTTTTTCCTTTTCGCGCCATAAATTTTTTGCCCTTAAATTTTTTCACTATATTCGATCTTCTATCTTTTAAAATAAAAGTGCGGTGTGAAATACAAGATCAGTGATGTGAAAGTACATGCATCTCATCTCGATGTCTAATTATATTAAAGCGACCTACAATTTAATCTCCATACAGTATTTGCGATTTTGGTTATATGATTTGATAACACGTGTAATTAAAGGATAATTAAAATTTTGGATTTTTTTGGGATACTTACGTTTCAGTTATAATTTTATGATATATTTGAATAAATATTAATAAAAAAATTTTTTTAAAAAAAAGATATATGTAATTTTTATTTAGATAATTAAAATTAATAAAAAAATCTAACAAGTAATGTTTGAATAAAAAGTGAAAAAATTGATTTATTATAATAATTTTTTTTAATTATAACTTTTTATTACATTTGATTTTATGGCATCTTTATATTATGATATGTTTGTTATTTTATCTAATCTCACAATTGTTGTTATATTAATAATTTTTAATCAAGTGAAACAAAAAGATATTTTATAAATATACGTTGATAAATTTTGAGTTAATTGATATATTATAAACCTAAAAAATATATTTATTTATATTCAATTATTTATCAAAATCAAATCACCTAAAAATTATAAAACAAATTTATATTAAAAAATATGTAAAACTTATTTAAATAAAGAGATAGCTTTAAAAAAATTACAAGATATTGTGATTTGTTTAAGTTTTTTATTAGATTTTTAGTATTAATAGAAAGATAGACATAATAATTTTTTTATAAAAAAAATTCAAAATTTCTTTCCTTAATTTTTTTTTTCAAATTGAGGTATTAAAAAAATTGAATTTACAAAAAAAATCAAAAGTTATTTGAATTTCACATTTTTCCCTTTCTTTAAATTAAAAATTTATCCAAATAAAAAAAAATTGTTTTCTTTACATTCTTTTACTTTATTTTCTTTTCCTTCTTCTCCCTTCAATCAAAACACATTATTATGGTTATGTTAGATTTTTACATAAATCAATTGATTTTTTTTTTTTTAACGTTAGACTTTCTTTTCTTATTGAATTTGGGAATTTCTTTTCTTCTTTCTTAGTTTCCTTTCTTTGGTGTTAACGCCTATAGTTCTTTTTTCTTCTTTATTGATTTCTTTTAGCTGTTTCTTTCCATTTCCTCCTTTCCTTCCTCTTTGGTTTCTTTCCTGTTCAACCTTTTTTGTTTTTTTAATAGTGATCATGATTTGTCCAAAATCAACCTATTTGAACCTTTTTTGTATAATTTTTAATTCTTTTAAAAAATTTTTAGTAAGAATTATGCTGAAGAAAGAATGGCAACGACGTCTAATTCGGTGTTTTGGTGATCATGTTTGCAAAAAATAAATAAATAAAAAAAAAACAAAGACAGAGGTTTTTATGAATAATCAGGAGAGAGCTAGAAAATAGGGGAGAGGTGGTAGTGAGCATAGGAAAGGTGGGGGAGGGAGTTGCCAGTCATTCGACATATGGTAACAATCCAATGTCAGTAAAATCAATAGAAAAATAAAGAAAAAAGGAAGACAGAGGAAGAAGGAAGAATGGAAAAGAAAAAGGGCGATCACCATCGTAAAGCAAATGACAAGAAGAAGAAAAAAAGGCAAAAATGAAAAAATGATTTATTTATTATGATTTCAATTATTTTTTCTAAATATATTATTTTTCCGTTCTTTCTATTCTTTGGTTTACTATTAAGTATGTTATTTTTTATTCATTTAATAAAATTCCATATTTTTCCCATATTAATAGTTTTATTTTTTTTTTAACCTTGCAGGAAATTTAGTGATTTTCCCATCAAGGAGGTAAGTGTTAGATTGTCTCTTTCATTCGAGTGTTTTAGCAATTCTTTCAATAAAAAGAAAAATTCTATAAACAATACATTGAAACTTCGCTTCAGATACTGATTGTTATTTATTTATAAAGTTTTGGTTAATATGTGTGCCACAATACAATTTGTGAGTGAGTAAACTTTGGATATGCTTTAGCACTTTGGTTTACACTTATTGTTTTTACGCACACTTAATTTATGGCTTGGGGGTGTAGGTTTATCCGATGGTTGTTGTTGCATGCACTTGATTTAACTTAAATTATTGCTCCTGAACCTTTATTTTATTCAAGTTAAATCAATATTATTTTATTTAATTCTTTTATTTTTTATTTTTGTATTTTTTTCCAATGAAGTAGATGACGAGACAGTTTTGAGTAGGTGTGCCACCGGGCTTGAAACGTTTTTGGAATTCTTTTAAGTTATTAATATCCATAGAACTTTGTGAAAACAGACTCTTTATTTATTTCATTATAAATCTCTTCTTAGTTTTATCTTCTAAGCTTACTTTTGGCATGATTCTATTTTTTAAAATATTTCTTATACATTATATTTTCCATGATTTCAAAAACTGATTGGAGTTAGAGGCTTGGTTGCTTTGTATATATGAATTTGGACCATATGTTTATGTTATGTTCTTATTTATAGACATTAAATATTTTTAAGTTATTCTCTGACTATCTTAGTTCTTTGTTGGATTAAAAGATATTTTTAAAAAGGCCAAATGGATATTCTTCCAACTCTTTTCAACAGGTTCTAGAGGATCATCCAGCCATTCTTTGTCTCCTAGGGATTGCGTGTAGAAGATCACATTTGACTATTTCTACAAAATAAAAAAATAAGTTAGTGTATAAATCTTAGAATAATATTGGATCAAAAAATTCTTTTTATTTTATTTAACAACTTATATCTTGTCTTACATTTTTTAAGGTATTATTTTCTGATTTGTTAAGTTTATTTATCTTTCTTCAATATTATTCCATTAATTGAAAAAGTAATTTTTTTAAAATTTACTTATCGTTTTGCGAAGCTTGAGTATATTGACTTCATTATATTAAAAAATTTTGTCTTAATGATCTTTAGAGTGACGGGAGTTTCTAATTTCCTAATTTTATTTTTGGAGATTGGATATTGTTATGGTTAAAGCTGCAATTAAGAGAGGGATTCTAAATTGTGATTGTTTATTAGATTTCTGTAAATAAATTTGTTCATTAAATACTAATAGACTATTTTGAAGTTGTGGATTCCTTTTGATCTATTTATTAGAAATCTCAAAGGATTGTTATTTTGTTGCAATATTTTGGTGCAAAGCAAGACAAAGGAAAGGTTCTTGAATGGTCCATTATATTTTTTTTATCATTAATGGTGTTGCCAAAGGTTAGGTATCTTCTTGGTAGAATGTACAAATATTTTTTACTTCGTCATTTTGGTTTGTAAAACTATATAAAAGTATGCCTGATGGACATTGTATATCTAATAATGCTTTATTACCATAGCATGGTTTCATTGTGTGAGTTGCATTGTTTTAACAATTATTATAAACATTTTGCTGCTTTAGTTAAGCATGATATTTCCTTTGATTAAAAATGAATTACAAGTGAAAGTTTTTCCTTGTTATGTTAGTCATATTGCTATTAAGATAACTAGAAAAAAAAGGGGAAAGAAACATATATATTACTGTTTGGTATAACAAAGTGTTTACATTTATAATAGCATGTCATAACTCATCAAAGTAAAATAAAACTCATATTTAAACCCTATGCGAATGCTCAAGTGTGGTGATAGTAATGATTTATATATAGTCGTTATGATTATCTATTTCTATATGTCATACAATGTTAAGGTATTATACCTAGATAGTTGGTCAAAAAATTGTTGCTCAAATTTTGATATTTGGTTTGTAGCATTTTTTGGTTCAATATCTACAATGATTTTTATTGCTTAGTATTTAATTGGTTCATAAAAATAAACTTCAAATTGATCAAAGACCTTCTCGATTTCAGGGAGTGACCACCAATAGAAAGTCTGGTATATTTGTGATGGCAAAAATAACACCATATTTGTTGGTTGTTATCGTTTAATGAATGACAACAATCTTAATCCAAGCTAACATTGCATCTTTTTCAAAGGTGGTCCAACAAAGTTCGAAGTTATGACATATAATGGCAATTAGTAATCGATAGGTCACCTAAACTGCATATGTTTTTATAAGAAACTTTTTTATTCATCTTGGGCTAGCTTCCTTGACTTTCCTATAAAACTTTTTGAGGAATTTTTGTTTAAGTTTAAAGATTGTTTACCTTTTTCAAGAATTCTCACTGTCCCTATCAGCACCTTTTTCATGGTTTTTTTATTGCATTATCAATGTATTTTTTAATTGTCATTTTAGCTAAACCTTCTTTAATTATCAGTTTACCTTCTTTTCTTTACGTTTTAATTTTAACTAGCCATTTATTCAAGTCGATTTAATTGAGTTTTACTTCGAGAAAATCGGGCGAAGTTGGGTTTACATCCAAGTTATTATTATTATTATTATTATTATTATTATTATTATTATTATTATTATTATTATCCTTCTTTTCTTTACGTTTTAATTTTAACTAGCCATTTATTCAAGTCGATTTAATTGAGTTTTACTTCGAGAAAATCGGGCGAAGTTGGGTTTACATCCAAGTTATTATTATTATTATTATTATTATTATTATTATTATTATTATTTACATTTAAAAAAATGAGGAAAAGAAATTTGGTAAGCTTATGTATGCTTTTTTTATTTATGTTTTTGCATGATTATTAATTAATTGCATGATAGTTTATAATAAGTGGATGATAATTTACATATTATATTAATTTCGTGATAATTTATGTATTATATTATTGCATGATTATATTATTTTTCCATGATTATTGCATGATATTTATATTTGCATGATAATTTTTGTTTATTTTAATTGAATTTTTTTCAAATTTAGGAAAAAAGTTTTCAAAACAAAAAAAAAAAGAATTCAATTTTACTAAACTATTGAAAAATTTAAATTTTAAATTAAGTCTTATCAAACTATTAGAGGATTTAATGAATTTTTTTGAAAAAATATATTTTTTAAATTTTATCAACATATTGGAAGATAATCTTTGATAGAAATTTTATTAACATATTAAAAGATATTTTTGAAAACAAATTATTTAAAAAAAAAGATTTTGAATTTTTGATGATGAAATTACTAAAAACGTTGCAAATAGTAATTTTTATGTAAATTCTTAGGTGAGAAAATCTTTTTTAAATTTTACTAACTTATTGGAGAATTTATATAAGAATTTTTGATACAAAGGTTTTAATTTTTTTTTTTACAAAAAATAAATGAATTCGACAACAAAATCTTTTCAGAGTAGGACATTAGTCTCCATGAATACTCTTGAGGTGAGAAAATTATCTTAAATTGCTACTTACACCAATTATGTTTAAGTTATCTAAATTGATACTTGCTTTTTCTTCATTTTGTCTTTTAATTATGACATCACAATCATAGTTCCAAAGCACAGCTTTGTCACTCTGGTATGGAAAAAGACTAGGAATATTAAATGTTATAAATGGTCTAGGAGTAGCTTTTTCCATCACTAGACTTGGTTTTTCATTATAATAGATGATCACAAGTTTGGGTACAACTTTTGGCATCGAGTCAATTGTAGATACCTCGACATTCCTTGAATCTTTCTTTTGATCTTAATAGAACTAAATTTGGTATGAGTTCATTGACTTTTGTACTTTTTACCATATTGATTGCAACTCTCAATAGAATGTCTTGCAGTTCTCTTATGATACTTACATGTTTGGGTTGGATTATGCTTTCAACGATAAGTACATAGATCTACTAGATGGAGCATGTTAGCCTTGGCCAAAGAGTCGAACATCATGTTTAATGAAGTCTTGATTTCATTCACCTTTTTTTTTTAACATAAAAAAGGTTTGCCATCATTCAAAGCATTTATTGCCGCTCCAATATGGTTTGGCAAAGGATTTTCACTAACATTGAACTCCCTTCTTGTTAGTTTTAAAGTTTATCAAGCCAGCTTTGATCAAGCCTTGATTTTATGCTTTAGAGTAAAGAAATTTTTTGTAGAGTTACTTGTGTTACCATAATGATAATGACAATGTGCATTTGGATCATTCCATTTGGGGTAAAGAGATTTTAAAAGCTCTAGATGAACAGGAGCTCATAGGTGAGTTTTCATAAGTTGTGGAAATAATTTAATGTATGACATGAGGATAGGATCAAATGAAGATTTTTCTTGGATATTTCTTGGTCTTCTTGGATTAATTGTTTGGCTAATAGGTCTTGGAATTGGTCTTACAGCAAGTATGGTAATAGGGCTATATATATGGGTGGATGGTTAAGGTTGAAAGGTTGCTTGGTAAACTAGTTGTGGAATGGGTTGATATGGGTATGTAGTGGATGCTACATTACTTACAGTAGGATAACACACTAGATACATCAATGGGTGATATAGAGAAAAACCTCTAAATTGAGCTCCTTCGTAATTCATTACATGAATTTCACTTTCTTTCTTTCATGATGCTTTACTTTTCTTTGCATTGGACGTTCTTCTCCATCTAACTTACTAATCTTGATGGCACTTTCTATAATCTCATTGGAGATGACTATATCACCAAAGTTCTTGGTAGCATTCCTAATAATTTTCTTATAATATAGAGATTTCAAGTTACTAATGAACAATGGTCACTTCATTTTTAATAAGAGGTGGTTGGACTTGGACAACAATATCTCTCCATCTCTGCACATATTCTTTGAAGCTTTTTGTTACTTTTGTTTCTATGTTTTGCAACAATGATCGATTTAATGCAAGATCTATGATATGCTTATGCTAACTTTTTAATGAGTCGATACGAGTTTGGTCTAATTAGGCATACCATTTTGCAGTGGAACCTATAAGGCTATTTGGAATACATGGGTTAAAAGCTTGTTGTCATGGATATGAGTAGCCATCTTGCAATAATACATAGTGACATAAGTCACTGGACATTTAGTACTATCATATTTTTCAAACTCAAAGACTTTAAATTTTGGTGGAATAATAACATTTGGAACTAAGTAGAGGCCAACCACTTCTATTGAACTGTAAAAGTCCATTCCCTTAATGGCCTAAAGTCTCTTTTCTAGGGGAGTCATTTTCTATTATGAGCTTGAATCTTTCATTTTTTTTTCTAGTGCTCTTGTCTTTAACTTTTCATTCTTTTTAGGGTCATCTAGATCAGGGACTTGGGTTAAGTCATAAGCCATCTCTTCAAGAGTAGGAGCATTGAAACCCTGGTTTGAAATAGCTGTTGAAGGCATCCTAGAGTAAATGTAATGGTATCCCTAGAGAATGGCGGTTGTGGTTGTAACCCTTGTGAAGTTTGGGCTTCATATGGCCCAAAACCTAAATAGTATAATGAATCTATGACATCTTGTAGCTATTTCTCTTGCAAGATGGGAGTTTCATCCACTTTTTCTTTTTATTCATAATTTTCAACATGTTCAACATATTGGCAAGTTCTTCCTTTAACTTCTCTTGTGCTTTTTCAATCTTGTCAAATTGATTAGCTTATTCTTGTAACGTAATCTTGGTTTGGGCACGAGTATTGTACCGTTTTAAAATTTTAGATGGTTAAGCTATCTTTGAACCTTTTTTACCATAAATTTTCTAAAATTAGGATGACATGTGTTCGTGTGAAAAACAATCCAAATCTTTGAATAACTCATGTATGCATGAATGAATGCATGTATCGATGAATATTTGCTACGTAACAGTTATTAACAAAAGAAAGATCTTAATTGAAATCTTTCATAAACAAAATCCAAGATTGCATCCATGAAACCCTAGAATCTATGGCCTGCAAATGAATATTTTAATTTGTTGGTACTGGTCTTGTGTTTCATCCAAGAAATTAAGAAGGTTTTGTGTCATAAAGTATAAGTTCATGAACAAATCACTAGATATGATTTTAGGAGTTACTACTATTTTTTTTAGGAGTGATTGGTTACCTAACTTAATCTATCTTTTTTTAAAGAGATATCTCAAGCTTGATTTAGGTTTCTTTAAAAGGTATATTTTAGTATACAAAATCAAGAACAGGTATGAGAGTGTGGTTACGTATAGGAAAGGTTATAACACCCCTACAATGCCCATCTAAAGGATAATACTAGTTTGATTTTATGCTAGCCAAAAGCCAAAAAACATTATCAAATAATTTATTATTGGAAATTATCCTTAAATTACTAAAAAATGTTGGTAATAAATTTAAAACATTTTTTCACCTCAAGAGTATTTAAAAAGACTATTTGTCATGCTTGAAGAGATCTTTTGTTGAATTAACTTAATTTTTATACAAAAAACTCTTATTCACCACCAAATGGAATTTAAAATCTTGATATAAAAAATTTTTATCTAAATTTTCTATTATATTGGTAAAATTTAGAAAGGATTTTTCATTTAGGAATTTATATAAAAATTACTTTTTGCAATGTTTTTTAGTAATTCTATTATCAGGGATTCAAAATTCAATTTTTACAAACAAAATAATTTATTTTTAGAAAAATCTTTTAATATGTTGGTAAGATTTTTTATTAAAATTATCCTTTTATATGTTGGTAAAATTTCATGAAAATTATTTTTCTTTGAAAATTTAATTTTTGTCAAAAATTAATAAAATTTTTCAATATGGTGGTAAAATCTTATTTTTAAGTTTTTTATAAAATTCACAAGCCTCCAATATATTGGTTGGTTTATATTTTTCAAAATTTATTGCTAAGATTTTAACCTTCTAATATATTGGTAAGGTTTATTAAAAATTCTTTATTTTTTAAAATTTTAAACCTTTCAATATGTTGATAAATTTTTTTATTTCAAAATTCATTTTAAAAAGTTTTAAATTTTCAATATGTTGGTAAGATTCATTTGTCTAAAATATTTTTATTGTATTTAAAAAATTCATAAATAAACAAATAAATATATACAAAAAATTTGGCTCGACTTGATGGCTGGAGAAAAGTAGGGCTACAGGCATAAAAATTAGCTCGACTTGATGGCTTGGCTAGCTAGATGGCTTGACTTCAAAGGTTGAAAGTGAATAGGGTGCATGGGTCGTGTTCTCAGGTTGGGTCAATTCCTTGTGGCAACACGAGGATCCTTAGCAATTTAAAAGCCCCAAATGTCATTTAGCTATAATATACAAGCTAAAACTTTGCTTTTTCTTTCAAATTTCTTTTTTCACCTCTCTTTTCTTTATCTCTCCTCCTAAATCTCCTCATTCTCTTTTTCTTTTCTCAAATTCCAGTCATTGGAGTCTTTAAGACTTGTCAGAATATTGGATTTTTTATTAGAAATGTTGTTGGAATCTGGGTTTAGTGTTGGATTCTGGAAATGGTCTTTAGATTTTAGGGAAGTTGTCAGAAAGCTCTTTGAAAATTGGAAATTTGGTTGAAATTTCACTAGAAAACTTTTATTTAGTCAGAAAATTCAATGGAATCTAGAATTTTTTCAAAAAAATTTTCAAAATATTAAAAAGCTTTCCAACAAATGCAAATATCTCAAACGTATTGTTTTACTTGATTGTTCTCGAATCGAACCAAAATGCAATTCATACTACTCATAAAACAAATAATATCCCAGAAAAACCTTTACAATTTCTACTGCTCAATTTTAGGGCTCTTGCTGTGAATTTCATTTTGTCTCACTGTTTTTTTTTTGTGTTTCTTTTTTGCTCTTTTCCTTATGAATGCTAGGCCTATTTATAGAACACTACTTTGGCTTGATCAGTGTTCTATTAGAGATTGGGTTCTTCCAAAAGAAAAAGAAAATTATCTTATCATCAAGGAAAAAATATAATTTATCTTTAAAAAAATCCTTTACTCAATTTCAATTTTGAAAATATGAATTATCAGTTATCTTATTCGTTTCCTTAATCGAACTATTTTTTTTATTTTTCAAATTACCTTTTTTTTAATATTACCCTTTATCACAAAAAAGATAAATCAATAATTAAAAATAAATAATAAAGATAAACAAGTGAAGATATAGACACCTATATATGTTTAGAGTTAATCGGTGTCGATTTTTTTATATTATTATTATTATTATTGTTATTATTATAGTATAGTATATTACATTATATTATATTATGTTATATTATTATTATTATTATTATTAGCATTATTATATTATATTATATTATTATATTATTATTAGCATTATTATATTATATTATATTATTATTATTATTATTATTATTATTATTATCTTTCTTTTTCTTCCTAATTTGCATTTGAATAAGGAAATTGAATCTTCAATCAACTGAATTAGAAGAATCCAGTTTGTACGGTCAAAGGTCTTAATGCAGAATCAAATCAAAAGACTTTTAATTCAATCCAAGTAAATCTGCAAGGATTTAAGCCTAAATTTATGTTCAGGCGAAATCCAATCTCAGGATTCAAGTTTAAATTGGTTCTATCTGATCATTGAAATTTCTACGGAGGACAACCTATAAATTGTGCACAATATGGTAAAATAATTCACATTTTGATATTTGGGAGGAAAGGCTCTATGTTAAATTTTTGGAAAAAATTTTGGGTTTAGTTTCAAGGTTTGAAGGTTATGGATTTATAAATTTAGGGTTTAGTTTGAAGTTTTTGATTTAGGTTTGAAGTGTTAAGATTTGGATTTGGAGTTTAAATTTTTAGAAATTTTGAAAAATCTAGGTTTTTTTAAGTTGAATGTTTGAATTTTTCAGTGAGTTTTTTTAGCATTTTATATTTTTTGATGGGATTTCAACAATATTTTCCAGAAATTGATGGATTTTTTAGTTTTTGGTTGAATGTTCTTAGGTTTTTTAAAAAGAAAGTGGAGAAAATTTAGACTAGAGAGAGGGGGGATCGAGAGCTTTTGAAGAAAAGGGCTGATGGTTGGCATTTGTACTCACTCCAAACGACATCATTGTTTAGTATCCAGGATCCACGTGAACCCGAGTAAGATTCGTGTGCCAACCGTGCTTCGACTCAACTCGATTGCAGGTTTTCTATTTACCATTTTATTTTTATTTTTTGATTTTTTAAAATCATTTTATATTTTAAGTTTTTTTATTTCATTTTTATTTTAAGTTTTTTATTATTTATTTTATTTTATTGATTTTTTGTTGAAAAATTTATTATTTATTAAATATTTTATAAAATTTTTTTAATTATTTTATTTTAAAAAGATAATATAAAAAAATCTTTTCAAATAAATTCATAAATTCTATTAAATTATTGAAAAAATTTTCGTGAATTTAAATTTTATGGAATCTATCAAATTATTAAAGAATTTTATAAATTAATTTTCAAAAGAAAAATATTTTTTGGTGAAGATTTTGTATTTTATCTAACCAAACTACTAGAGGATTACGTCTTAAGTTAAATCTCACCAAACTATTGGAAGATTTAATGAATTTTTTCAAATATAAAATTTTATAAATACTTTTTACAATAAAATTTCACCAAATTATTAAGAGATCTGTATCAAAGTAAACCTTATCAAACTATTAGAAGGCTTTATTAATTATTTTTCTATGCAAAAATACATTAATAAATCTGACGATGGAGCTTTTTTAGGGTTAGACATTAATCTTCATGAATACTCATGAGGTGTGAGAATTATCTTAAATTGCTATCAAATTATTGAAGTGATTTTAGAATTAATTTTCAATATTAAATATTTTAGTAAATTATAAACATATTTAAGTCTTGGATAATTTGAAATCAAACTGGTACCATCCTTTGGATGGGCATTGTGAGGGTACTATAATTGTCCTCATGTGTAATAATATTCTCGAATATGAAATATGATTTCGTGGACTAAAATCTACTATTTAAAAAAAATACTTAAGTCAACTTTAGGATTTCTTTTTAAATAGGATAAATTTATCAGGTGGTCAATTATATATCTAAACAAAAAAGATTGGTGGCAACTCTTTTAATCAATGTCTAGTGGTAGGTTCACAGATCTATACGTTATGATAGTTTGATGACTTTGCTAGGGATATGGACAGTTAGGCCAATAATTGATTTCTTATTATCCAAGCCTTGCCTAATAAAATTAACCATTTTTTATTTTTATTTTTCTTTCCTTTTTCTTTCTTTTCCTTGCTTATATTTTGTTTAGTTATTCATTTATTTATTTTATATATCTGTCATTCATTTGCATGTGCATAACATAAGCTCTACATCGGAGTTCTGTCCTTTAGGAAGAAGTGAAGTACCTATGCTTTTATGAGATTTCATGTCTTCGTATAGTTAGTGAAATACTCCCACTTAAATTGAACTATTTTCACTTGTAACTTATGGTGGGTGACGATCGAGGTGCCTTGTTAGTCTATGATAAACAATGATGTAAGGAATAATTTGAAAGCCTTTTAGAAATAATAGAAGCTACATATAGTTAACCTTAAAAGCTTAACCATAGGTAGAGCCATGTCCTCTCATCTTTTATAGTTAATTCAAAATTTAGAGTCATGCTGTTATTTTACTTATTCTATGGTGTTTGTTCTTTATTTTATATTGAGACGACTAATAAATTCTTTTATCTTGTTTATTTCTTTTCCTCTTGTACATATTAATAAACATACATACAGATTGCATTTTATTCCTGCCTTGAAAGTATTTTGAACAAAAGCTTTCATGAAACCCACAGAATATCAAGTTTGCATTTCATTTGTAATTTTCAAATGTGATTTTCCTATAGATATGAGGATAAAGTCTAAAAAAAGGTAGCGAGAATAAGAGGATTGTTTATCGCCAGGTTATGTCTCTACCTTGCCAAAGGAAGTTTGTTTGTTTTCAAACAAAATGATTTGAAAAGTGTATAAGATATATGGAATAGTATGATTCATTCAAGACAATAGGTTTTTTGTTATAAGTTTGGGCATATTGTATATCTTCTATCAGTAAAGGTTGATAACTCACTCATTAAGGTGATGGTATAGTTTAGGATCCTTCTTATCATTGTTTTAGCTTTAATGAGGTTGATTTGGTGCCAACAATAAAGAAGTATTCGACTCTGGTGCGTATGCATCTTTAGTATCCAGACAGTGTATATGAAGAAGCAAAAATTAGGGTATCTTAAAAAGCTAGTGCATATTTTAGGGATGAAAAAAAAACTCATAGATTCACATATCCAAAAAAAAAAGAGAGCATAAGGGTATTCTATAAGAGTTTCTCTGAGACTTTATTGTCAAACATTCAGATGATGATCAAAGAATAAAAGTGTTTGCTTTGACAATATATGGGATGGTCATTTTTCTCAAGGTCTTAGGCCATCTTAAGAAAAAGGTGGTGAATTTATTTGAACAGATTGAAAGAGGATGCAATCTTGCACCAGCTATATTGGCAAAAATCATTAGATTTTTGAATTTTTGTAAATAGAATGATAAGGCCTATTTTTTGGGTTGTATACCACTATTGCATCTATGGATGAAGAGTCATTTCGAATGCATGAAGAGTGCTTTCTCTAAACTCTATTTTTGTAATTGAAATTTAGTTAAAGAAATTTGTGAGAGTGAATGGCCAAAAGCAAAACCTGAAAAGAATGGGAATGTTTGCTATAGAAATTCATAGCTTGTTAGGTGAAATGGCTAGCTCTATAGATGAATCGGGAACCTATGTTGTATCAATATGGAAATGAGATAGAGGTTCCACTCTTAGGCTTATGAAGGTTAATAGGTTATACACCATTAATGGTAAGAAGACAGTTTAAAGTTGAATAATTTACTCCTACAACACATAAGCTTGACCATTTTGACTATTTATATGGAGAGCTTAGAACTTTTCAAAAATTTGATGGCATGATCAAATCATGAAAGAAGCCCATGAGGGTAAGTCTTGGATCATTTATTGATAAAACCATTTAGAGGTATTTGATTTGGAGAGTCAAGAGAAGCAAGAAGGTTGCACTTATGTTTAAGAACCATTGCCAGTCAATGAATTGGAGTTGGATAATATACCTTTACAGTCAAAACTTACAAGGAAGGAACATGAAATTGAGAAAGAGAAATTGAAACAAGAAGTTTTAAGGCTTCAAAAAGAAAAGAAATAATGGAAAAAAAAGCGAAAAAGTTAGAAATTCAAGTCCACAAAATTTCCAAGGAATATAGCAAGACTCAAAATATCAAAGAATAGGATGATGCCTTTAAGAAGCTGATGGAGCTGCAATAAGAGCATAAGAGTTGCGCATACAGGTGCATGCCAAAGAAATAAACAATACAGATTTGACTTGTATGAATGAAAAGCTAAAGAGAGAATACTACTAAATGGATGAGGATTATGTTAAAGTTCAGCATGAAAATGAAATGCTCAAAGAGTACATTTGGACACTGAAATAGAAGTTGAATGAGCAAGAAAATCATATCACAGCATTCATAAAAAAGTACAGAGAATTATTTTATTGGTATATTTTGACAAATGAGAAAGGTTGGAAAGAGAAAGGTACATAGAGCATCTTACAACCCAGATAGGTAAGGTAGTGATTAAAGCGAAAGAAATGATGAAAGAGGTTGAGACATTGAGAGCTTTGGTCATGTCAATAGGAGAGCATAAGTAGCGATCGCTAAACTTCATTGAGGAAGCTAAGGATCAGTATAATCAAATTAGGCATTTTTATAAAGGAAAAATATTAGACTTGATGTAAAATAGACTTTTGTGGAATAAATAAAATTTCTCTTTTGTTGAAATCTTTAAAAGGCAAATATTTTTCTTCTTTCTTTTTCATGTATTGCATTACATTCATTCATGTCAAATCATATCATCATCACTAATTTTAAATTATAGTATTAAGGTGTAAGAATAGCTTAGCATTTATATAACACTCGGGTTAGAGCCAAGAAGATGGAGCAAGACAATGCAAACCATTTTGAAAAGTTTGAAAAGCTTATGAGGTAATTAAGGGGAAACTAAACAAGATTCTTGAAGTCGTGGAAAAAATAAACAAAAGAAAAGCGGTGGAGGAAGATAACTCACATGAAGTCACTAAATTGTTATATCTTTTAGGTTTTGGTCCATATCAGACCCAAACGACTCTAAGTTTTTAGCTACTGTAGACCACATTCCCAAGTAATAGCTACCTATGAATGCCTTATCACCCAGTTAGGAAAATGTTCAAAGTTACACTAATCCTGTCTTTACTAAAAAGATAGTTGAGTCAATCTAAATCTCTAAGCTAGATGAGGTAAAAGAAAAAGTGAAGTTACAGACGGTTGTGTCTTCAGAAGACTCTAAGACTGATTAAACAATAAGCATGATTGAGGAAAGATTGCTAGCTATAGAAGGTATTGATTTTTATGGATCCATGGATGTTGCGGGGCTTTATTTAGTGCTAGACGTGATGATGCCACCAAAGTTCAAAGTATCAGAGTTTAAAAAGTATGATAGTACTAAATGTTCTATTACACAAGTCACAATGTATTGTTACAAGATGATAACACACGTCAGTAATGAGAAATTACTCACGCTTATGTTCTAGGATAGCTTAACTAGGTCTACTACAAGGTGGTATATTTAGTTAGACAGGACTTACATAAGATCATAGAAGGATTTGACTTGATCTTTTATCAACTAATATTGCCACATTATAGATATGGCTTTCGATCGTCTTTTATTGCAAGGTATGGAGGAAAAAAGCATTGGAGTCTTTTAAGGAATATGCCTAAAGATGGTGTTATGTCGCCGCTTAAATATAGCTTCTATTAATGGAGAAAGAAACAATGGTGTTGTTTGTAAACACTTTAAAATCTCCATACTATGAGAAGATGATAAATAATGCAACTAAGAATTATGTTGATACAGTGATCTCGAGAAAAATCATTAAAAATGTTATAAAAAATGGTAAACTTGAAAGATGAGAGTTTTTTGTAGCTAAAAAGGTGCTTAAAAAGAAAAAAAATGAGGCTTAAGCTATGAGCTTCGAAGGATAGCAATTCAAAAACTACTCTTGATCTATCTATCCCACATATCACCATACTATAAATCATGCTTCCACTTTTCCTTACCAATCAACCACATGAACTCCTTACTAAACCACAAAAAGGCTTTTTCTTCATCCAATTACCCCAACAAGTGGTGTGTGAGAATCATAGACCCAGAAAAGACCCATATTTGATCCTATTCTCTTTATCTACATAGAACTCTACCAAGAACTTTACAAAAACCACTTAATTGCCCCAATCTCTACTAAATAGCTTGAACCTCCTTATCCTAAATGGTATGATTCCCCTACCTATTGTCACTACCATTATAGGGTGGTTGACCATTCTATTAAAAATTACACTTTTTTGAAGCATAGGGTGCAAAATCTAATTAAAAAAGGGCCAATAAGTTTTGATACCAATAGAAACACAGCACCTAATGTTAGTGGGAACCCTCTACCTAATCATGTAGTCAATGCCTTGAATAAGGATGAAAAACATAAGAAAAGAAGAGTAAAAGAGATCAAAATGTCATTTGGTCAGTTGTATGATGCTCTATAAGAGGTTGGGATGATATAACTAGTAGCCTCATGTACTTATCGTGTGAGGTATGTCCTAAATAAAAAATATAAGTATCACAGTAAAGCTTTGGGGCACTCTATTGACACATGCAAGCAATTCCATGATGAGGTGCAAAGGTTAATGGATTCCTACCAGATAGAGTTGTATGAAGGGATAGAAGCCTCAAAAAATACTAAAGTGGCCATGACAAATAAATGGGTGCCAAAACCTATTACCATCTATTGTGACGAGAAGCCAAAATCAGTTGAGAATAAGTTTGTTCCTAAACTAGTAATCTTCAAAGTCCCAAGCCCATTCCTTACAAAGATGAAAAGGTTGTACTATAAAAATATAGTTGTGAGCTAAGACTCTAAGACTGATTAAATAATAAGCATGATTGAGGAAAGATTGCTAGCTATAGAAAGTATTGACTTTTACGGATCCATGGATGTTGCGAGGCTTTATTTAGTGCTAGACGTGATGATGCCACCAAAGTTCAAAGTACCAGAGTTTAAAAAGTATGATAGTACTAAATGTTCTATTACACAAGTCACAATGTATTGTTACAAGATGATAACACACATCAGTAATGAGAAATTACTCATGCATGTGTTCTAGGATAGCTTAACTAGGTCTACTACAAGGTGGTATATTTAGTTAGACAGGACTTGCATAAGATCATAGAAGGATTTGACTTGATCTTTTATCAACTAATATTGCCACATTATAGATATGGCTTTCGATCATCTTTTATTGCAAGGTATGGAGGAAAAAAGCATTGGAGTCTTTTAAGGAATATGCCTAAAGATGGTGTTATGTCGCCGCTTAAATATAGCTTCTATTAATGGAGAAAGAAACAATGGTGTTGTTTGTAAACACTTTAAAATCTCCATACTATGAGAAGATGATAAATAATGCAACTAAGAATTATGTTGATACAGTGATCTCGAGAAAAATCATTAAAAATGTTATAAAAATGGTAAACTTGAAATATGAGAGTTTTTTGTAGCTAAAAAGGTGCTTAAAAAGAAAAAAAAGTGAGGCTTAAGCTATGAGCTTCGAAAGATAGCAATTCAAAAACTACTCTCGATCTATCTATCCCACATATCACCATACTATAAATCATGCTTCCACTTTTCCTTACCAATCAACCACATGAACTCCTTACTAAACCACAAAAAGGCTTTTTCTTCATCCAATTACCCCAACAAGTGGTGTGTGAGAATCATAGACCCAGAAAAGACCCACATTTGATCCTATTCTCTTTATCTACATAGAACTCTATCAAGAGCTTTACAAAAACCATTTGATTGCCCTAATCTCTACTAAACAGCTTGAACCTCCTTATCCTAAATGGTATGATTCCCCTACCTATTGTCACTACCATTATAGGGTGGTTGGCCATTCTATTGAGAATTACACTTCTTTGAAGCATAGGGTGCAAAATCTAATTAAAAAAGGGCCAATAAGTTTTGATACCAATAGAAACACAACACTTAATGTTAGTGGGAACCCTCTGCCTAATCATGTAGTCAATGCCTTAAATAAGGATGAAAAACATAAGAAAAAAAGAGTAAAAGAGATCAAAATGTCATTTGGTCAGTTGTATGAGGCTCTATAAGAGGTTGGGATGATATAACTAGTAGCCTCATGTACTTATCATGTGAGGTATGTCCCAAATAAAAAATATAAGTATCACAGTAAAGCTTTGGGGCACTCTATTGACACATGCAAGCAATTCCATGATGAGGTGCAAAGGTTAATGGATTCCTACCATATAGAGTTGTATGAAGGGACAGAAGCCTTAAAAAATACTAAAGTGGCCATGACAAATAAATGGGTGCCAAAACCTATTACCATCTATTGTGATGAGAAGCTAAAATCAGTTGAGAATAAGTTTGTTCCTAAACTAGTAATCTTCAAAGTCCCAAGCCCATTCCTTACAAAGATGAAAAGGTTGTACTATGGAAATATAGTTGTGAGGTAACAATTAAAGGGCAAGAAAAAGTTATGCCAAAATTTGAGATTGCTAATATAATCGGTGTAGGTGGCATGATCAAAAGTGAAAAATGTTATACTTCAGAGACATTAGAGAAAGCAAAGAAGGATAAGGTGATGGAAAAGTAGACTAAACGTAAATTGATTTTAGAGAAAGACATCCTAAAGTCTGTGCTAGAAAAAGAAGCTTATGAGTTTTTTAAGTTGGTGAAGCATAATGAATATTCTATGGTAGAGCAATTGAACAAATTGCTAACCAGAATCTCTTTACTATCACTTTTACTAAATTTAGAATCACATCGTACTGCCTTGTTGAAGGTGTTGAATTAGGGTCATATGGCAGACAATGTATGTATAGAATATGTGAACCACTTAGTGGGGAATTTAGTGGTATCACATCATATAGCTTTAAGTGATAATGAGATTCCATCCAAGGGTAGAGGAAGTACCAAGGCTTTACATATCATTATTAAATGTAAAGACCATATAATAGCCAAAGTTTTTATTGATAATGGTTTAACTATTAATGTCATACCTATGTCTACTCTAACTAGATTGCCCATTGATATGTCCCACATCCAAAGCAACCATATGGTCGTTCGAACATTTGATGGGACTAGGCATGAAATATTGGGAGACATTGAGTTACCCATGCAAATTAAGCCATGTGTTTTTAATATAAAGTTTTGGGTTATGGATATTTCTCCATCTTATAGCTACTTATTGGGAAGACTATGGATTCATAAGGTAGGTGCTGTTCCTTTCTCATTACATCAAAAGATCAAATTTAATATGGAAGGCCAATTGGTGATTGTAGTTAAAGAAGAAAATTTATTGGTAATGCAGCTTATAAATGCCTCATATGTAGAAGCTACAAAAAAGTCATTAGAATGCTTTTATCGATCTCTTGAACTTGTCAATATATGAGGCAGATGACTTTAATTCAGCCAAATTATGATTAATCAAATGATTAATAAGGATTAGAATATTGGATTTGGTTTGGGCAAAAGTTTACAGAGGATAAAAAAAAAACCAATGACTGAAGACAACAGTAGAAGACTAGGTTTAAGCTTTGAAATGGAAAAAAATATGAGATAATAAGATGAGAGTAGGAAATAGCCTATGATTGTTCCCTATTTGTATAAAACATGCTGAATTGTTTATTCATATAATAAGCGAAAATAGCCAAAAAAAAAAAGAGTGTTGGTTTACCCATGCCCATCAGACTATGAGCTTAAGAATTGAAGTGTCATCTAGATGCCTACTGTCTATGATGTTATTTCAATGTAATTACAATTCCCAATTGCTTATGTCCAAAAGCATTCGGATAATTTCTTATGTTTGAGCCTTTTATTTTTCATTACTTCGATAAAAGATAGGAGTATGCATTTTATCCATTTTCTCTATCGAATCCATTTTCCCATCATAGCATCTTGCCAATATTTTTTATTTCATTTAATTTCAAGTCCCCAAATGAACATAAAGATAATCATGACAATGATCAGGGATTTAATTTTGAAAACTTAATTAATATTGATAAACTCGACACTAAAGAGGACTTCGAAGAGTACACTTTGCCTTTAAACTTAATGAGATTAATTGAACAGGAGAATAAATCTATCAAGCCTTATTAAAAGTTACCAAAATAGTCAATTTAGGTGATGCCGAGAACAAAAAAAAAGTCAAGATTGGTATTTCACTCCTAGTAGTTGATAGACAACGATTAGAGGATTTGCTTCGAGAATTTATAGATGTATTTGCTTGGTCCTATCAAGATATGCCTGGGCTCAGCACTGAAATAGTGGAACATAGGCTACCCTTAAAGCCAAAATGTAAGCCAGTTCAACAAAAGTTGAGAAGAATGAAACTTGAAATGCTGTTGAAGATTAAAGAAGAGGTAAAAAACCAATTTGATGTGACCTTTCTACAAGTGGCAAAATATCCTAAATAAGTGGCTAATATAGTACCATCTCGAAGAAAGATAAAAAGGTACGAATTTCGTAGATTATCATGATTTGAACAGGGCTAGATCGAAAGATAATTTTCTTCTGCCTCATATTGATACATTGGTGGATAATATGGCCTAACATGCAGTGTTCGCTCTTAGGATGGGTTCTTTGGCTATAATTAAATAAAAATGGCTTAAGATGACATGGAAAAGACCACTTCATAACTATGTGGGAAACTTTTTGTTACAAGGTTATGCCTTTTGGATTGAAAAATATTGGGGCAACATATCAAAGGGCTATGGTGATACTCTTCCATGATATGATGCACAAAGAGATTGAGGTGTATGTAGATGATATGATTACAAAATCTAAAAAAAGAAAGGACTATATAGCCAAGCTTAAGAAACTATTTGAGAGGTTAAAGAAATTTTAGCTTAGGTTAAATCCATCTAAATGTATGTCTGGAGCCAAATCAAGGAAACTATTAGGTTTTGTAGTCAGTGAAAGGGGAATAGAAGTTGACCTAAACAAAATTTAGACCATTCATAATTTATCCTTGCCAAGTACACCAAAAGAGGTTCAAGGTTTTTCAAGCAGATTAAACTATATCTCTCGGTTCATTTTCCAACTTACTTTCAAATGTGATCCCATCTTTAAATTCCTTCAAAAAAATAATTTTGGTGAATGGAATGAGGAATGTTAAGAGACTTTTGATAAGGTTAACTAATATTTGTCAAATCTTTCAATATTAGCACCACCTGTTTTGAGAAGACCGTTGATTTTGTACATAGTGGTGCATGAGAAGTCGATGGGATGTATGCTGGGATAGCAGGACGAATCTGGCAAAAAAGAAAGAGCTATTTACTACTTGAGTAAAAATTTTATAGAATACGAGTTTAAGTATTCATCATTAAAAAAAAATGTGTAATGCCTTAGCTTGGACGGCTAAAAGATTCAGGTAATATATGCTCTACCACACAACTTGGCTTATAGCTAAATTGGACCCAATCAAGTATATCTTCAAGAAGCCATCATTACCAAGAAGAATTGTAATATGGAAAGTGATGCTTTTAGAGTATAACATAATGTATATGAGCCAAAAGATGATCAAAAGAAGTGTCATTGTCAAATTTCTCACAGACTGGGCCGCTGAAGATTATGAACCTATGAAATTTGATTTTTCAGATGAAGAATTAATGGTCATCTCAGGGTTAGAAGAAGAAAGTGATTACGAAAAGTCATAGAAGATGCATTTTGATGGGGCTACTAACCTCATAGGGCATTAGATTGGAGCAATTTTAATATCTCTAATAGGACATTACTATAGCAAGGTTAAACTTCAATTGCACTAATAATGTGACTGAATATGAGGTCTGTGTTATGGGATTGCCTGTTGCTTTGGATAGAAAAATTAAAGCATTAAAGGAATTTGGAGATTCAGCCTTGGTTATATGTTAGTTGAAGGAGAATGGGAAACAAGAGACTCAAAACTCATCACATACCATAAATACATCTTAGAGTTGTGCAAGCAATTTAAGACAATCTAGTTTGAACATTTACCTCGTGAAGAAAATCATTTTGCAGATGTTTTAGCCATCTTAGCTGTAATGGTACAAGTTGATAATATTGCTAAAATTCAGTCCGTCAGGTAAGATGTCAAGGATATATTGGTGCATTGTGCCGGTTTAAAAGAGGAAGAAGATGGAAATTCTTGGTTTTATGACATTATGTGATATCTAAAGGATCAATAGTACCCAGATTAAGCAATAAAGAATGATAAGAGAGTCCTAAAGAGATTAGCTTTGGGATTCTTCTTAGATAAGGAGGTTTGTATAAGAAAAATAAAGATAAAATATTATTGTGCTTTGTAGGTGCCTCTGAAGCTAAAAAGATCATTAGAGAGGTCCATGATGGCCTATGTAGAGCACATGCAAATGGATATATGATGGCAAGATAAATTATGAGAGTCGGATATTATTGGTTAACAATAAAGATGGATTGTATTGATTATGCTCGAAAGTGTCACAAATGCCAAATTTATGCCAATAAGATTCATGCTTTGCCCACTGTTTTACATGTTATGGCACCGCTTTAGCCATTGGTCTAATTACCTGAAAAGCATCAAATAGGAATAAATTCATTTTTGTGATGGTTGATTACTTCACTAAATGGGTCAAAGCATCCTTCACAACTATAACTCAATCAGTAGTTTACAAGTTCATCAAGAGAGAAATAATCTATAGATACGGACTCCTAAAAACGATTATTTCAGACAGTGCAAAGAACTTGAATAGCAAGATAATGCAAGAAATATATGCTCAATTCAAAATTAAATACCATAATTCAACTCCATATCGCCCAAAAATGAATAGGGCAGTAGAGGTTGTTAATAAGAATGTCAAAAGGATTTTGCAAAAGATGATTGAGACATAAGGATTGACACGAGAAATTGCCTTTTGTTCTACATGCCTATTAAACATCCATACGTACCTCTATCGGGGTAACTTTGTGTTCCTTGGTTTACGAGATGAAAGTCGTATTGAATTTTTTGATGGGATTTTGGCAACATTTTTTAGAAATCGGTGGATTTTCCAATTTCCAATTGAATGTTATTGGATTTTTTTAGAGAAAAGGTGGAGAAATTTTGGGTTGGAGAGAGAGGGGACTGAGAGCTTCTGAAGAAAAACTGAGGATTGGCTTTTATACTCACTCCAAATGACACCATTTTTTAGTACTTAGGATCCGTGTGAACCAGAATAGGATTTACGTGCCACTCATGATTCGATCCGACCCGATTGTAGGTTTTTCTTTTTTCATTTTAATTTTAATTTTTTATTTTATTTTTTAATCATTTTATATTTTAAGTTTTTTATTTTATTTATATTTTTAGTTTTATTTATTTATTTTATTTTATTGATTTTTTACTGAGTAATTTATTATTTATTAAATATTTTATAAAAATTCTTTATATTATTTTATTTTTGATAGACAATATAAAAAAATAAAAAAATCTTTTCAAATAAATTCATGAATCTTACCAAATTATTAGAGGATTTTTTGTGAATTTAAACTTTATGGAATTTGTCAAACTTTATGGAGAATTTCATAAATTAATTTTCAAAAGAAAAATATTTTTTAATGAAGATTTTGTATTTTATCTTATTAAATTATTGAAGGATTACATCTTAAGTTAAATCTTACCAAACTATTAAAAGATTTAATGAATTTTTACAAATATAAATTTTTATAAATATTTTTACAATGAAATTTCATCAAACTGTTGAGAGAACTAATCAAAGTAAACCCTATCAAACTATTGGAGGACTTTACTAATTATTTTCCTATGCAAAAATACATTAATAAATTCATTGGTGGAGCCTTTTTCTGGGTGGGATACTAGTCTTTATGAATACTTATGAGGTGAGAGAATTATCTTAAATTGCTACCAAACTATTGGAGTAATTTTAGGATTAAATTTTAATATTAAACATTTTGGTAAATTATAAACTTATTTAAAGCTTGGATAATTTGAAATCAAACTAGTACCATCTTTTGGATGGGTACTGTGAGGGTGTTATAACCTTGCTCACGTGTAATCGCATTTTCAAATATAAAATCTAGTTTCATAGATTAAAATTCACTATTTAAAGATACCTAAATCAATCTTGAGACTCCTCTTTAAATAAGATAGATTTAATTAGGTGGTCAATCACACCTAAACAAAAAAGATTAGTGGCAACTACTTTAATTGATGTCTAACAGTAAATCCACAGATCTATATGTTATAATAGAAGATAAACAAGATAGTAGTAAAAGGATAAAAATAAAATAATAATAATAATAATAATAAAACAAAATAAAAAGTAAATAAAGATAAATACCATTAAAAATTTTAAATTAAAGAATACAAATAATAAGAATTTGGCATATGGGCTCTAGATTTGACCAAGCCCAATTGATTTGGGTTTTGAACAAAATAGGGTGTCTATAGTTACCCCTATTTACACAATGTCTATAAAGCAAGAATTGCGTGGAAATATAAACATCATTACGTTCAAGCCCAAATTATTCAAGACCTTTCTTTTTTTTTTTCTCAAAAGATTCTTAAAAAATAGAGATTACTATTATAAAAAAACAATGGCTCATTCAAAATGAAGGCAAACAACTTTATACATTAAATGTTGTTTCAACACGAAGGCACACTACTCTAAAATTAAGGATTCATTTAACACGAAGGCACACAACTTAAAAAAAATTAAAAGCTCTTCAACACGAAGGCACATTACTTTAAAAATTAAAGGTTCCTTTAACATGAAAGCACAGAACTTAAAAAAAAAGGTTCATTCAACACAAAAACACATAATTTTAAAAATTAAGGGCTTCTTCAACACGAAAGCACACAACTTTAAAAAAATAATGACTCATTCAATATGAAAGCAAAAAATTTAAACATTTAAGGCTCCTTTAATATGAAGTCACACAATTTTAAATATTATGGATGATACCTAAAGGTTTTAACAAGCATGCCCAGAGGTCTTATAGATCAAGTTCGAAGAACTAGAAGATTATGCTCAGAGCTCTTACAAATCATTCCTAAAATTGAAAAATGGTTTTTTATAATAAAGGCACCACAACTATAAAATCTTGAAAAATCTTTCTTAACCATGATTGATTTTTTTTAAATGTTTTGTTCTTTCAAAAATTAGAATCTTACCTTTAAGGTTTCCTTTGAATCCAAAATTTGAAACTTCATTCCGAAAAACTTCATGTTTGCATTTTTCATGCTAGATCTATAATATCCCTAGATGTAAGCACTAGACATTTTTAAATGTAATGCATGTAATGCAAATACCAATTAATGCATTCTTAATTGTGGTACATACGTTCTCAAGACTCTTTCCCTTTGGATTCCTAGCTTTTTAAGTCTTGGGCAATGAGAACAAAATCGAATTGATCCTTAATCATCTCTCTCATTCAATGTTAGCACCTATATCTTTTTTTTTTCTCAAAAACCATTCTTTTTTATTTTCAAAGTCAGTGCATTTACCAAGCCTTGAATATTTCATTTTTGCCTATGTCACTCTCAAGTTTCCCAAGGTCATTTAAGAAATTTTCATGCTGTTATCCATTTAATCAATCATTATTTCAATTTTAAGATATACAAGATGCAATCATACATTTCCTCTATTCATTACAAGGAAATAAAAATGAGATATAGCCATTAGTAAGAAAAGAAGAATGAATGAAATGAAAATAAAATATCTCTTATTTGAAAAGAAATAATGGAAAAATTTTGGCAATTGGGCAATATGAAGGGAAAAAATTACAAATATGGATATTTGGGCCTACAATGTCCAAAATGAATAATCAGATAACCATGATAACATATCTTGAATTCTTTCTTAAAAACTTAACCACATGATGCACTTGACACCTTAAAGCTTATAAAAACATGCTAGCCTCTATGTTAACGAATTTTTAAGTGATATTATGCTCTATTCATCCAAGTCATCTTTTTAGGTTTTTAACTTAGATGAACCCCTTATTGACTCAAACCATCCTTTTGGGTTTTCAATTTTAGTCTTTTTTTGTTTTTTTTTTCAAGTAAGGTATTTCTTCACAGCATCATAATTTAAAAAATTAGGTAAATCATCTCCATCCATTTTTGTCAAGATTAATAATCTGCCTAAAAAAACCCTTTTCAACACATATGAGCCTTCCTAATTCAAAGTTCACTTTCTTTGATTATTGTGCTAACTTGGAAGAATTTTTTTCAAAACCAACTCCCATTTTCAAAAACATCACAGTTGAACCTTCTTGTCATGAGCCTGATCATTCTTTTCTAATATAGCTGACTATGGCATAATGTTGTGAGTATTTTCTCTTCAATAAAATTCAACTGTTTATAGCATTTTTGGATCTACTCAGTTTCTTCTAATCCAACTTCCCTAAGGGCCTTCAAATATGGGATTTCTACTTCAATTAGCAACATGACTTCCATCACATAAACAAAGAAAAATGGGGTTACCCCAATAAAAGTGTGTATTGATCCCTGATAAGCATGCAAAGCAAAATGTAACTTTTCATACTGATTTCTATAGGTTTCGATTATCTTTTCAAGAATCCTTTTAATATTCTTATTTGTAGTTTCAACTGTCCTATTCATTTTCGGATGGTGTGGTATTGAATTATGGTGCTTGATCTTAAATTGGGCATATACCTTCATCATTTTACAATTTAGGTTCTTCACATTATCAGAAATGATCTTTTATGGGAGTCCATTGATAATTCTATTTTTTATAGAATTATTATAGGGCTTATTTGATTGATTTTATTAATTTCTTGATAAAATTTACTGGATTCCTAATAAATTAATTAAATTTATAGCTAAATCTATTTAATTGTCTTATGTGTAAGAAATTAATTCAAGTCATATAATGAACCATTAAATCGCCACAAAAAGTTTCCAATTCAAGTTCATGAGCTGCATTGATTCTATGTGCTACATGCAGGAGGTTTCCAAATTTAGGCATATAAATTGCTGCCATATATCTCTTACATGGCTAAAAATAATTTACATCAACCCTTTATTCTTTTTCACCAAAACTATGAGTTTTACTATACTAACACCATATGCTTCTATATTGTCTTTGTGAAACACATAATTTTAGTGAAAAAGAGTTACATGAGTCTCCAACTTCTTGACTTAATGGTTAAAAAGACTTAGAAAAACATATAAGTTGGGAGTTCAAACCCCAATAACCTCATTCCTTATCTAATGAATAAAAAAAAAAAAAAGAGAAATGATGTGGATTATTTTTAGCTAGATTAATGTTTAGAAAATCAATGGAGATTCCAATAAAAAATCTTCTTTATTACTTGAAAAGTAGTAAAAATTTTCACTACTTAATTTAAGGATGTTAAATGTATTTTCAATTAAATTTATGATTTCTTTTGCTATAAACTAAATTTGTAGTTAAAATATAATAATTTTTGTAAATATCCGATTTCATCTGAGTTTTTTAATTGATTTGTTGAGACAATTCAAATTTTTTTAGTTCAAAATTTCAATTATTTTGTTTAGTTTTGGATTCATCCTAATTCAAGTTGGGTTTTATTTTGGACTTTGAGCCTTTGAATTATTTATTGAATCTTGAAATTTTATTTTGGAGGATTAAAGTGTTCATTGGGCTTTAAATTGGCCACTTTTGAGTTATTTAATTAGCAATCGGGCTTTGAGCTCAATAGATGGAGTAGATAGTTTTTTTTATTATTCATTTTATTTTATATTTAAAAAAAAGTAAAATAAAAAATCAAGAAAGATTTTTAGAAAATGTGTTTGAATTCTTGCTTTAAAAAGAAATCGTAAAAATATCCTGACATTCAATCTTAGAAATCAAATCTTGATAAAAAAGAAACTAAATCACAAGTTAAAGGAAATATTGATAAGAATCAAATAATTTTTTTAAAAAGAAAAAAAAATCAAACCATAAACTTAATAGAATTGGATTTTTTTGTGGCTAATTCGATCTTTGTTATTCAATGTAAATCACTAAAATTTCTAATAGAAAGCCTTATATAAACCAATCAACTAAGCACGTTGGATGAGAAAATGCCGAGACAGAGAGAGAAACACACAGACAAGAGTACAAATAGTAAAAACAGAGGGCAAATAATTGTGCTATAAGCAGTAAAGGAGGTAGCTGTAGAACACAAACAAAACAATAGTGGCAGTAGCGGCGATTGGCCATTTATTGGGTCTAGGTTGCCGGCTTTCATTGGGTTCTTGAAATTGGGAGAATTTAGTGAAGAAGAGGTAGGGGAGCATGCTTGCCAAGTGCCATTGATAAAAAATTAGAAAGAAAATAAGAAGGAAGGACTTGACCCAATTGATCAAGAGATTTGCCTTGTAACTAGCATTTCAAGTCAGAATACTAAGCTCATTGGGGAATTGGTCAAGCCTAATATTTGCTTTGGGTTTCTTCTTAGATTTCACGCAATTCTCAATAATTAATAGTTTATGTATTATTTATTTGCTTTATTCATTTATTTTTTTACATGAATTTGAATATTTCAAAATTAAGAACATGTTTTAATTTGGCAGGACTAAACACACTATGATTTAATAAATTTATAAATTTAATTTATCTTATATAATTCTATTATCATTTATATCATATAAATTTGATTAATATGTAAAATTTTTTCAGTGATGGAATTAAAACAAAATCACAAGTTATGAATTTCTTTTTCAATTACTAGGTGAGAGATCTTCTTTAAATTTTGTCAAAAGTGTTGAGAGGATTTTAAAAATTTTCAATAAAAAGAATTTTTATTTATTTTCCCATGAAATTTAATAATTAATAAATGAAAATTCTCCAATGGTGGAATTAAGAGAAAATCATAGCTGATGAATTTCTTGACAATTTTTTGGTGAGGAATTTTTCTTAAATCTCACCAAAAGTGTTGGGAGGAGTTTAGAAATGTTTCAATAAAATAATTTTATTATTTTTTATAAAATTTAATAATTAATAAACTAATAAATAAAAATTCTCTAATGATAGAATTAAAAGAAAATCACAAGTGGTAAATTTCTTTACATTTTTCTAGATGAAGTATTTTTTCTAAAATTTTACCAAAAGTGTTGAGACAATTTTGGAAAATCTTTAATAAAGGAAATTCTTATTTATTATCTCATAAAATTTTATAATTAATAAGTTAGTAAGTAAAAAAATTTCCCAATGATGGAATTAAGAGAGAAAAACACAAGTGGTGATTTTCTTGAGAATTCATAGGTAAGAAATTTTCCTAAGTCTTGTCAAAAGTGTTTGAAAAATTTTGTGAATCTTTCAATGAAAAGAATTTTTATTTACTCCCTTAATACAATGCTTAATAAATGATTCAAGAAATTTTTAGTTAAAAAATGATAAAGACCATTTGGTTAGGACAACATATAAGGCAATATAAAATTAATTGGTACCAATTTTTGGATGTTGTTGGGTGTTAAAGCTTTCCCTACATGTAACTAGCTCTAGAACCTAGTTTGGTTTTATAGACAAAACTCTATTGTTTTTAGGGGTCTTTAGTTAATCTTAAGATAACTGTAAAAATTGTAAATTCACTTTGGTGGTCAATCACACCTAGATAAAATAAAAAAAAATTGGTGGCGACTTCATACTTTTGTGTTTAGTGATCAGGTTCTCGAACCTGATTGTTATAACAGTTTGACGACTCCACTGAAGAATTTATTAGAGAGTCAAGCCAATAAATAATTTTATGTTGCCCTAAGTCTTGGTTTTATGGTCTTAGTTTATTATGATGTTTTTGCATGTTTATTAATTCATTTGTTTTACTAATATTTTTATTTTCTTTTGTGATTTTATTTGATTTGGAGCATATAAATTTGGGGTTGTAGAAAAGGTGATATGTGTCATAATGTATCATTCTAGAGATTCGATCGCTAGATGTTAAAATTGAGAAAAACGAGAAGTCGCCATCAATTTTTTTAAGGGAGTGATTGGTCATCCAATAATTTTATCTTTTTAATAAAATAATAAAATAGTTTAAAGTTTATTAAAATGATAATTTTAGTCTACGAAAATAGGATTGGGTTCAGGAATCAGTTATGTGTGGAGAAGGATTAGCACTCCCATAGCGCTCATAAAAATTGATACCAATTAACCATTCGCTATCTATAATTTTGGATACAAATGGTTTTTATTTAAGATTTAAGAACAATTCCCTTTTTTTTAAGGAAGAAAATCAATTAAAGATCTTTATTTAGGAATATTGTGAAAATATTTAAACTAAAGAAATATCTTAAAATTCTTCAACATCTAGGCAGAATCCAAAGATAGTATTTTATATCTAAGATTTATCACAATATTTCTTTTAAAAATAAATAAACAAAATAACATTATTTAAAAATAATAATTGTTGATAACTCTCTAATATTTAGGTAGAGTATAAAAAATTATAGTTTTTGGAATACTATTTTTATTCTTTTTTTTTTAAAATAATTCTTTAAAGAACTTCTTATGCCAAAAAAAAAAAAGAAAAATGATATAATTAACAATGAACATCAATAATTAAAATATATATGTATAATGAGTGTAAATATTAATCTAAAATTGAGATATATGCAAATGATGATAAGATACGAATTGAAATTAGGTGTTTAAATATAAAAAGACCACCAAGACTCTTAAATCTATAGATAGAGTTTGGGTGTAACTATTTATATTTAAGATTCTAATTTTTATTTTTAATTTTTTATTTTTTATTTACTTTTATTATTAGAGATTACAAAACTATATGAAAATTCTTAATAAAATAAAATTTCTTAAATACCCCATCATCTAAGTAACATTCAGGAATAAATTATTTTATAAAAGGTTTTCACATAAATCCTTGAATTTTAGAATGGTCTTGGGGTTTTGGGGTTTCAAGATTTCACTTAGGTCATTAACTAGGGTTTAAGGTTTCACAGTTGTATTTTAAGGTCTTGGGTTTTACCTAAGGTTTAGGGTTTCAAATAAGATTTTGGGTTTCACTTAAGATTTAGGGTTTCACCTAGAGTTTAGGATTTTACTTTGGATTTAAGGTTTCATCTATAGTTTATGGCTTTGTTTTAGGGTTTCATTTTGGGTTTCATTTTAGGGTTTTATTTTAGGGTTTCGATTTAGGGTTTCACCTTGGATTTCACAAATTTAGGAACTCCTCTAAAAATCTCTGGCATTTAGGCATATTTTTGGAGTAAGCTCGCTTTTTATGATTTTTAAAAAATAAATTATTTATTTATTTTATTTTTTCATTAAAAAATTATTATTATCATTATTATTTATTTATCTTTTATTATTTAATAATTTCTCAACATCTAGGTGAAATTATTAATTTTTAAAGTATATTTTTTTAATTCCCTCCAACATCTAAGCAAGTAATTAAAAAATTATTATTATTATTATTATTATTATTATTATTATTATTATCTTTTTATTTTCTTTTTAAAATTTAAAATGCATGGAAATGAATTACATTCAAAATAAATCAAAGTATGAAAAATTGAATCACATAAAAATTAAAACAAATATATAAATTTAAACCACAAAGGAATTAAAATTACACAAAATTTAAACTAAAATTAAATTTACAAAAGAAATTTGCATTGACGAGGAGAAGTTTGGTGGTCTGTTCATAAGTCATGTTTATTAACCCAAAACAGGAGACCTAAGCTAAAACTAGAGGCAAAAGCTTTTTCTTTTCTTTTCATTCGGCTAACACATAAATCATAAACATGTAAAGTCTTCGCTAGCGGCCCATACAATCATGCAAAGGAAAGCCATATGCATATATGCATGCTTAAACAAACAAAAGATCGTCAAACAATGACGAAACCGAAAATCATGAAACCATAACAGGCACCATGTAAAGATGCTATGTACATATACTTCATAACAGAGTAAATAGACAAAAGACCCCACAGATGATGAAACTTTATGCCTTTGCAAGCAGACCATGCGAAAGGACAGCAAGCAAACGTAGAAATGAAAAAAAAATTCAAACCTCTTATACAGACCATAAAACAGCAGATATGACCCAAGAACAAAGTTGTAAATTTCCAGCTACAGCCTCGAACAGTAAAAAAATAGCAAGCCTATGATGAAGCTGAAGGCTTCTACAAGATAACCTCACGCGAGAACAGCAAGCAAGGAAAGAAGAAAAAGCTACCTTTCATTCCCTGATTTTTCCCTTTTTCTTCCTTGTTGTTTTGGTCTTTTCCTCATTTCTTTTCCCCTTCTGCTTTTCTAGTTGTCCCCGATCCTGCTTTAAAACTTTTTCTGCTGTTGCCGTCCTTACTCTCCCTACTGAAAAACCTATTCTGCGTGTCTAGCTTTTCTTCTCCCTTTTCTTCTAGTATTTTTTTGTGTTGTTTTTCTTTTTTTTGCTCTAATTGTTTGTCGCTATTGCCTTTCAGTTTTTACTCAGTTTTTGGCTTGCCTAGTTTTTCTGCTTGTTACTTTTTCTGTTGAATGCTTTTTCACGTTTCTTTCTTATTATTTTTTTGCTGAACTGCCCAATTTTTTTGCGTTTTTCTACCCTCTTTCGTTTCTACTGTTGTTTTTTTTTCTGCCTTTCTCTTTTTTCATGCCCGAATGGCTTCTCCTCTATTTTTCCTTGGTTCACGTTTCTTTTGCTGCCAACTTTTTCTTCTGTTGCTATTGGCGCCTACTTGCTCCCTTCCCCATTTCACTTTTTTGCTACTACTGGTTTTGCTTTCTCCCATCCGTTTCTATAATCGTTTTCCCTTTTCTCTGCTTGTTTTTTTTAGTTTTTTTTTTTTTCAGTTGCTTGTGTCTACTGGTACTTTTATTTGCTTGCATTTTTTTGTCGACAACTTCCCATCTTCAATGGCACGAAGCCATGTAGTTCCTCCTCATGCCGTTTCTTTCGCTTTTCTCATGTCTTATGCAAGGTTTTTCATGCGTGAGTGTTTTTAGGCCAAATGGTAATGGGCCTCTCCTTCATGCCAAAATTTTTTTAGTCTTCAGGAGCCTCTTTTCATGCAATAGATATACATATATATATATATATATATATATATATATTAGGCCCGAACGAGCCTCCAAAGCTTATAAGCTTTTATCCCTCATTTCACCTTACCTTTTCTTTTTTCATTTCATTTATTTAATTTTAATTTTCAATTTAGTTATTATTTTATTTATTTTATTTATTTATTTTATTATTTATTTAATGTTATTATTATTTATTTAATATTTTTTGTTTAATGTCCAAAACGAGCCATTTATGGGCTTTAAAGATGAATATTTTATTGGGCCTTTTATATTGGGTCATTTTGGGCATTCAATTAGACCAATGCAATGGGCCTCACTATGGGGCCTACATTAGACCTCATCCTCAAGCATTTAAAAATGGATTGTATAATGGATCCGAAAAACTATGGTCAAAGCCTAATAGCAAACTGAGCCTAGTTTAAAGTGATAAAGTACCTCGGACAAAATTAGGTGTCTACAATATATTTTTTTACATAAACAACCACATTTATATTCATAACATGAGCTCTATACATAGGTTTCATCATTCTTATAAGGGGATAAAGTACTTATGCTCTCGTAAAGTGTTAGCCTCCATAATAGCTAGAAAAAAATTTTCACTCAAATTTATAGCTTGTTATAAGTGAGGATTGGGCTACCTTAGTAGGGTAACCGGGATGACAATGAGGAACCCTGTAGCTTGAAATATCCTAAACCAAGCATATAGTGAAACATGAGGAGCTAACCTTAAGTTAGAGCCATGTCCATCTATTATTTAGAATATTGCCCAAATTAAGACACATTAAGGAATGCTCTTGCCTTTCAGTTACACGTTTCCATCATATTTTACATTTTTATGATTATCATTTTACCTTTACCTCATGCATCATGACATTTTCATATATGGGGCATTTGCCACATAGTAATTTTTGACAAAGTTAATCTTAATGGCATCCATGAATAGCCTAAAGCAATCCTAGCCCATATATAATAATGCTGATATTTTAAAGGTTATATCTAAGGAAACTCAAAGCAAAGAGGGTGAGTGTTTGCTAAGAAATTATGTATCTCTTCTATGTGAGAAGATTTATCTTGAGCTCAAGTTGAATGATCTTATTGATTTAATACAAATTTGGAAGCAATGGAGTATTCTTATGCGAGAAAAATCCAACAAAAGTATTAGGACTTAGCACTACTCCTCTCAATAGATGTGGATGATCAGTTTATTAGAACTATGATGTGGTTTTGGGATTCTTCACACAAATGTTTTGTGTTTGGTGAGAGGGATTTGACACCTACAATTGAAGAATATTTCGTCTTGCTAGATTTCGACCTTCGAGTCTTGATAAAATCTATTTAAAGATGGATTATCGTAAAAGCTTGCCATGATGATGAGAACTAGTTTAGAGGACATTGACAAACATGCTAAAGGAAAAAAAAAATGAAAGCACCTGTTTTCCTTGCAGTTTTCTACATAACTATATTATCAAAAACACAAAAGTTGAGCTATGTATGCGGATATTTGCCCTAGCAGTCTACGAATTAGTGGTTTTTCTAAAAGTTTTGGGGTATATCGATGTAGTTGTTATGGACTTCTTAGAGCAAGTTAAGAATCATGTCAATCTAGCACCAATTATCTTGGTAGAAACCATCTAATTTTTGAATTTCTATAGACAAAAAGAGAAAGCATGTTTTCATTTGGTGTAAATAGCTTTTATATGTTTGAATGAAAAGTTATTTTGAAATGAAAGAGGGAAGATTTCATAAACCATATTTTGCTACTAGTACCCTCATAAAATAGTTATGTGAAAACAAGTGGCCTGGGCTAAAGTTTGAGAAATAATGGATCAAGCATCCATGTAGTTTGGCAAGTTAAGAAATGGTGTGAAGAGCACCTTGGATGCCATATGGCCCATTATTGTATAGATGTGGAGACAAACCTTAGGTTTCATTCATTAGTCTTTGGGGTGTGGTCAGTTAAGCTCTATTTATGGTACAAAGATAGTTCAGTTATGAACAATTTGTTGTAATAGTTTTGGGGACTGCTAAACGAATTTGAAAACAATAGAAAGAGTCACCGTTAATATTTTTGGTTAGGTGTGATTGGACACCTATTAAAACTTATCCTTTTAATAAAAAATTTAAAAATTAATAAAACTTTATATAAAAGATAATTTTTGAGTCTACGAAATAGTTTGGGTTCAAGAGTCAATTACGTTTGGAGAAGGATTAGCACCCTTAAAGTATTAGCTAAAAAAAATCAATTAATTATGTGTTACCCTTTTAATTTTGACTAAATTGGTCTTGATTTTGGTATTTAAAATTAATTTTCTTTATTGTAGTAAAAAAACATATTTTTATTTTTTATTTTTATCTTGGTTGGAAAAAATTGAAAAATTTTCAAAAATAGTCCAATACTTTGGTAGTATTAAAATGAACTTTCTTACCTAAAGATTTCTTAAGAATCACTACTTGAAATTATAAAAAATCCAATGATCGATGGTTTATATTTATTTTCAAAATTTATATTTAATATACATGTAATGAAATATGATAACTATAATTTAATCCTAATAATATTTTTTTAAAAAATGCATTTCTTATTCTATTTAGATGAGAAATTTTTACCGAAAATTATTCTAAATAGTCCAACACATTAACGGCATTTTGGATAAATTTTTTTCTAGAGATTCCTAAAGAGTCACTACTTAGACTTATTTAAAATCTCATCCTCAAAGATTTTATTCGTTTACTTTTATAATAATTATTAATATTTAAAAGTTATGTAATAATATAATTATATATAAATTTATTTCCTAAAAAAAAATACTCTTATAAACATTTCATATTTTTATTTCTTTAAAAAAATTCAAATTAAGGAAAAAATAAAAATATTTGTATTGAAAAGAATTTCTAAATATCCCAATACTTTGGTAATTTTTAGAAATCTTTTCTCATCAAAAAATTTATCCAAAATCACTACTTGAACTTTTTAAAATCCCATCATCAAAATCTTCATTTAATTTCAATTTCATTATATTTATAAATATTATTTTCACAAGATTACAATGATAATCTTAATCCTTTAAAAAACTTTTTAAAAAAATTTATAAAAATATTTATTTATGTTATCAATAACAATTTAAAATAATTAAATATTTATCTATATAAAATAATGTAGAAAAAAAATTTGACAAGTAACTAAGTCGATTATATTGAATTTACCAGAAATTAAGCTTAGTTCAAGGAAAGAGCCAATAGCACTGGGTTGAAGTTTTGCTAGGCCAAGACAGAGGCGCGTCCAACGAGAATGGATCAGATTCAAGTAGAGCCTGAGTTAGGCTTGGGTTGAGGGCCACCAGCTGAATTGGTCAAGACGCTAGTCATTCTGGATTGACCCTCCGATTCAAGTTTGACCCACCAGGTGCCCTACTCTTTTTTTTTTTAAACTATGAAACCATTAGTTTTGTTTTCACTTAACTTTATCTTCTCTTCTAAAAAAAACATCCTTATATTCTCTTAAAAAAAAACAATAGTCCCTTTTTTACCTAGTTTCGATGAAAAGTTGCCACTTCCGCTACTCACTGGCGTCAGCTGGCTCCTTTTTCCTCTATTTTTTTCTTTTTATTTGTTTTGTCTTTCTTTTTCTTCTTCTTTTGTCCTTCTCTCCCTTTTTTTTCTTTTCTTCTTCTCTTTTTCCTTGTTGTTACAGCTTTTCCCTCCTTCTTCTCCACTGACTGCGCCTCTTTATACCGTCATTCCTGCTTCCTCTGGCGTTGATGGCATCTTTTCTTTTCTTTTTTTTATGTACAATGAAACTGATTTTGACTTTTTTTTTAGGATGGCTTTGGCTATGGGCTATAGCATCGGGTTTCTCCCTTCGGGGAGGACTGTGATTTTTCTTTTTTTTTACAAGTTTGTTTTTGGAGGGTTGGCTGTTGGGTGGAGGTTGTACTTTTTTGTTTTTTTTTTTGAGGTAGTTTTAAGGGGTATTCGAATGGTGTTTTTTATGTCTCTTTTATTTTTTTTATAGTTTTTTGATGGATGAGCAATTTTTTTTTGGTGATAGAAGGGCTTGGTGATGGTGGTTTGTGCGGTGGTCAGTGGGGATGATCTTGGTTGTGGTTTATGGTAGGATTTTTTTTTTTTTTGGGTTTTTCTGGCTGTGGCTATTGATAACGGTAAGGATGGTTAGGTTGTGGGTAGTTCACAGAGCATAGGAATCACTGGGATCCTAAGCTAGGATGGGGTTATGGTTGATGAAGGCCGGTGATGGTGGTTTGTGTTAGATGGTGATAAGGTGGTTCTAGTAGAGCTTAGAGTTAGGATGTGCAAAGGCCGGTTTATGAGTATAGAGTAGGGGAAGGTGGAATGGCCTTAGTGGGTTTTTCTTATTTTTTGTTGACAAATTTTCAAGAGCCTCGGTGAGTGAGAGCATACGAACAGTGGCGACGAGGGGCTTGGTGCGTGCCGAGTAGGGATTGGTGCCAGGTCGGTTATGGAAGAGATATGCCAGGACTACGAATGGGCGGTTGTCTGAGGCTGGTGTTGTTGGGTTGTGGGGTTGGCTGCAGAATGACCATTATTGGCTGGGGTTTGGTGGAGACAGAGTTGGTTCTTAGGTGTAGGCAAAGTTGTTGATGATGTTCGGGTGTGCAGGCACGAGGAATGGTGTTATGTGTATGATCTCCTATTGTAGTGTCTGTCTGGGTTGTTTTAGGTGGGACTGTGTGCTAGGCTTTCTTGGATAAGGATTAGATACAGGGAAAGGCTGAAGCTCCGACTGAGGCTCTTCCCTCATAGTTTTTCTTCCTCCCTTTTTATCTATGAATTGAACCAATAGACATAGGAATTCAATTTTTTGCAGTCTGAAAACACAGTCTAAAAATATAGAACAGGGCTTGGCTGGTTGTGACGTGATGCTCCCGTGGTACAGTGGCTTCAGCCACTTTAATTTAATTGTTTTCCTTTCTTCTTCTTTTTTTTTGTTATTTTGTGTTTTTTTTTGTTATATAAATTAATTTAATTAATTCTAAAAGCAAAATAAAAATAAATTAAAAATAAGAATGAAATTTGGCTTAAAAGCTTAATGTGGGCCTAAAAACTTAATTGGCTTAAGATTGAAGTCTGGGCTCGAAAAATTGATTTAGATATTTATTGGGTCTTCAAGTTTAAATGATTGAATTTTGATCCGAAATTGAATCGTATTAGATTTTTAGGTTCGAGCTTTAAATCGGATTGAATTTTAATTTATATAAAATGATTCTAGAAAAATTAATCTAAGGTAAGCTCGAAACACATTAATTCAGTTACTCCATTCAAATTAGTTCAAATTAAATTATTTGAATAAAAAATAAAAATCAAACAAAAACATAATTGATCTTGACAAAATTAAGTGTCTATAGTTACCTTTCTTTGCACATTACTAAGAATCAGAAATATGATAAAGACATAGATAACAATTTTGTTTGGAATAACAATTCAAAATTTTTCATTTTTTTAATTTTTTTTTGTTGTTTTAATTTTTTTAATTAATAAATTTATACATTTGAAAACCAAATTAAAAACCCTTCTAAACAAAAATTCAACAACTTTTGAAAATAAAATAATTGATCATGCTCAGAGGTCTTACAATTTTTAAAGCTAAAACAGATTTAACTCGGAAGACTTACGAATCCTGTTTGAAGGACATAAAGATTACATTTGGAGGTTTTACAAATCTCGACATCTTTGAATGCTCTTCCAATCAGAAGCATTGAATCTTTGAAATTTTAAAATATTTTGTCCAGAGGTTTTACAGATTATGTCTAGAGGTCTAGACGTCTTAAGAATTATGCCTAGAGATCTTAAGGATTATGCCCGAAGGTTTTACAAATCTCAAAATTTTTGAATGCTCCTCCAATCAGAGGCATTGAAACTTAAAAAATTTAAAATATTTTACCCGAAGGTCTTACAGATTATGTTTGGAGAACTTAGAGATTTTGCCTAAAGGTCTTAGAGATTATGTGTGGAGGTCTTACAAATCTCGACATCTTTGAATGTTTCTCCCATCAAAGGTATTGAAACTTAAAAATTTTAAAATGTTTTGCTTAGAAGTCTTAAAATTATGCTCGAAAGTCTTAAAGATTATGCCCAAAGGTCTTAACCCAAAGGTCTTACAAATCTCAACATCTTTGAATGCTCCTCCAATCAGAGGCATTGAAACTTTGAAATTTTAAAATGTTTTGCCTAGAGGTTTTATAGATTATGCTGGAGGTTTTACAAATCTCGACATCTTTGAATGCTCCTCTTGTTAGAGGCATTGAAACATAGACAATTTAAAATGTTTTACCCAAAAGTCTTGAAAATTATGTTCGGAGGTCTTAGAGATCTATGTGCCAACTTGACTGGGCTTAGTTTGATCTAGGTGCCAACTTAGCTAGGCTTAAAGTGCCAAGTAAGTTGGGCTGAAAATGCCAGCTAAACTAGGCTAAAAATGCCAGTTGTGCCAGCTAAACTGGGTAGAAATATCATTTAGATGCCAAATAAATTGGGTTTAAATTCTTATCTTGTATCGTACCTCATTTTTTCAACAACCCCTCCACTTTTTACAGATTATTTTTCTTTGAACTTTTCAAACCTTTTGACATTTTGGACTCTTGTCGAATTATTTTCTCTTTTTCTCATCTTTTCATGATATACTTTGTTATCGCTTTTTGCCTTTTTTGTTTTGTTATTTTTCTTTTCTTTTTCTCTTTGTTTTCTTTATTTCACTACTTAAAATATTTCTATTTCCTTTCTTTTTTTTTTTTAATATTTACAAAGTTGACAAACATAATCATGGTACAAATGTCTATTTCTATAAAATAATGCGAATGTGAATGTCTATGCAAATGCAAGAATACGAATGCTTGATGCAAATATATGTAGCTTTTTCACAATGCAAATCCCAATGTTCTTTTCATGAAAATGCTCCTACAAATACTTTTTCTATGATGCAAATGCTATGATGCAAATGCCAATGTCTTTTTTTGTTTTTGTAGCATACTGATCAAATATCTTTCTCATAATGCAAACGCGAATGCCTTTTTCATGATATAATTAATGTAAATGCAAATTTCTTTCGCATGATATAGATATAAGTGATAAAACTGCAAATGTCTTTTTCATGATGTAGATGCGAACATGAATACAAGTAATGCAAATGTGAAAACCTTTTTTGTTTTTTTTTTTTTTAAAAGATCTTTGTTCAAATTTTCAATGTTTACTCTTCACCAATAATGATCTTAGTATTTTGTACAAAATGCTCTAATAATCTCTGAACTTTTCAAAAGTGATCACAAAATTGCCCCACGTAATGTAACTTCGTAATTAATGAGAAAAGTTAAAAACTCTTAACTTTCGAATCTCTTAAAAATTGATGATTACTATTTGGAATGCTTGTGGAAATGGGCAATCGACAATTTAATTTTTTCACTAGTGGACAAATCTCTAGGAAGGTTCAACGAGGGTTGCTGGGTTACTTTTTGGGCTTACAAAAAAGATAATTTTTTTAAAGCACTTTTATTTTATTGAAAACATGACACTTTAATATGCATCAAAACTAACCATTATTTTTTGAAATAGATTTTAGAAGAGAAAAAGGCTAGTTTTTTATTTTTACTTTTTGGTGAAATGTAAAGTTTTTAATGAGTACTGATCCTTCAAAAGATTTTGCATCATGACTTTTTATTCTGGATAGAACCTTGAAACTCTAAAATTCTTTAAAGGCCTCAAGAGTGGTTTTAGCTCTAAACTACCCTTTTTTGGGTTCACCTTAGAGTTATACTTTCTAATCAATGAAAAACTTGGTAAAATCTTGTCAAATACTAATAAGTATATATAAATTTTCAAGTACATAGCTCTTCAATTCAAGTGTCTGCATTTGATTAAAAAGAACTTTTTAAAGTATGTAATATAGGCCAAGGTTTAGGGTTTTGAAAAAATATATAAAGAGGCTCAAAATATGTTATTTGGGATAATTAGGCCAATGATCTTATGGAGCATTCTCTGGATGAAAAGCCAAATGTCTTTCTTTCTTTGCTCTTTCTTTTTTAGAAACATTTGACTTTAACTTTAGCATTTTACTTTTTTAAATTATATCTTCTTTTTACTTGGGATTCTAGCTGATGCTTTATTCACTTTTTACCCTAGACTCTTATTTTCAAAGTGCATGTATTTCTTTCTTTGCTATTTTTTTTGGAAATATCTGACTTCAACTTTAACCTTCTACTTTCTTGAATCTTAGGATTTTAACTGAAGCCTTATTTACTTTTTACCCTAGACTCTCATTTTTTAGGTGCATGTCTTTCTTTCTTTGCTCTTTTTTTTGGAAACATTTGAATTCAACTTTAATATTCTACTTTCTTGAATTCTTAGGATTCTAATTGAATCCTCATTCACTTTTTTTTCCCTTAAACTCTCATCTTCAAGGTGCATGTCTTTTTTTTTTTTTGTTCTTTTTTTTTTTGAAACATTTGACTTCATTTTTAGCAAACTACTCTCTTGAATTCTTAGGATTCTAACTGAAGTTTTATTCACTTTTTCATTGGACTCTCATATCTGAGGTGCATGTTAGACGCTCTCAATATCAAATATTTTTCTTAAAGTTGGACTTTTGAAGATATCCTTATTTGGCCCCTTAATGTAAAAGACGATCCTTGAAAAAGGTTCATTTTGGAACAAGAAATTTAATAGGCTCAAATGAGTAGCAAGTGGATAAATTTTTTTATATGTGAAGGATAAAGAAAGATGGTTATTCATCATTTCAAACATGATCACTTAGTTAGAAGAGTAAATTATTCAAAGAGAGAGACAAAAGGCTTATTTTCATTTTTATTTATTTTTGTGTTATAACTATTAATCATTTTTGTGTGACTGATGCCCCATCTTGCTTTCCACTCAAGGTTCTTATGATGATGCAAATTAGGTTGTGTGGGATGTCCTAAATTTGATCACATAATTCATAAAAAGGCACATTTTGGTTTCAAACTTGTCTGGCACTTTTGGTAAAATAAGGGGAAAATATATTAAGGCATGAAACAAATTATCTTAGGTGAGAAGGAATTTTGCTTCTTTTAGTCAATGTGCCTTAAAATGTGAAATAAAGAATACTTGAGAGAAAAGGTTTAGGCATTTTTTGTGTCTATGGTCATTGAATGAATTTGGATGGTTCAATCATATTAACAAAATTTGATACTCATTGAATTACCAATTAAAATTTTGAAAGAGTATATTTGCTTGATTTTTGAAATTCAAAATGAATTTTTAAAATTGGTCATTTTTGTTCATTGCCTAAGAAAAGATTATTATCTCAATATATCAAATGATGACAAGGTTCGCAAGTTGAAATTTATGCCCCATAAAAGATTATGACTTGTGAGTGAAGTTATTTAAAAAGATTGAAACATAGGAGCGATCAAGGAAAGGTGTAAACATATTGGATGAGTTTATTTTGTAATAGTAATTACCAATTACTTTGAGATTTTCGCCATTAAAAAAATACACATTTCCCTTTGAAAAGGCTTATTTTTTCCTTTTTTTTTATTGTTTTTATCTTGAAAACCACTTATATGAGATTTTATTCTCAAACAATAGCAAATCATTTTTTTTTTTTGGTTTTTTTTCAAAGCACTTTTCATTTTATGATTTTGGAAATTAATTATATGGGACTTTTATTCAAACAAATGCATAAAAACAAAATTTCATAGAAAAATCTAAAGCATTCATTTCTTTCAAAATAAATTCTAACAAGATTAATTTAAATAACTTCTAAGAACACTATACACATATCATACACAAAAGGTCAAAGGTTCAAAAGAAAATCATCCTATCTTGATCTTTCAAAACTTGAAACCTCATTTCTTATTTTAATTCTTTACATTTCTTAATTGGATAGAATCAACTTTCATTGTTTCATCAATTTTGGAATCAAAATATCACTTTTAATGAGATTTTCAATCTTTTCCTTCAGTTGTCTGCATTTTTTAATCAAATGACCAATTGCCCTCATATGATAATCACACTTGCTAGTAGGATCATGATTTCTTGCCAATGGATTTGGTATTATTTTCGGAGGCATATGAGTGAGGCATTGGCCTTTTATTAGCAATGGCAAAAGGTCAGAAATAGGGATTGGAAATTTCTCTTAATCATTTCTTAGTCTTTTTGGTTCTTTGTTAATTAGGTGGTAGGCTCAAAGGTAGGGACAAGATCATGAATGGTCATTTGAGGATGGAAATTTACTGAAAAGCTCAAATTCTAGCTTGGTTGGCAAAGATATGTGCTTTGAAAGATATTGCCTATGATCAGGAAGTAGGGTTGATAAAAAGGATAAGAATTGTATAGGATGAAGTTCTTGGGTAAATGCCCCTCAATAGTGACTGGTTTGCACCTCCCTTTCATTCTTTCGATGTATTTCCCTTTTTAACATCAATTGTATCTTTTAATTTAATCCTACCATTCTTAATTGTATTTCTATCATTTCCCAGACAATCACCATGTCAGCAAAGTTTTTAAAGATATTCCTAAGCATTCTTTCATAATAGAGAGTGTTTAGGGAATTAACAAATAGAACAGTGATTTTTTTCTTTAACAGGGGTGGTCGTACTTGGGCTGTCATGTCTATTCATCTATATGCGTATTCTTTGAAAGTTTCGGTTGGCTTTTTCTTCATATTCTACAAGGACAATCTATCTAGTACCATATTTTCAACATGCTTGTATTATGCTAGGAAGGCCCTAACCAAATCATTCAAGGAGCAAATCTTGCTTCAGTTTAGCTGGGCATATCACCTTACTGCAGACTCGGTGAGACTATCTTGAAAATAATGGATCAATAATTTATCATCATGGGTGTAGCCTGTCATCTTTCGATAATACATGGTGATGTGAGTTGAGGGGCTTCTTGTTCTATCATACTTCTCGAAGTCAAAAATCTTAAATTTTGTAAGGATAACCAAGTTAGGAACTAAGCTAAGCTCATTAACATCAATATTCCCGAAGACATCGCTTTCTTCCATTGCCCTGAGTTTTTTTCTACTAACTTATACTTGTCTTTTATGTCAGTTTTATCAACTAGCTCTAGTATCCCTTTCCACTTTTCTCATTTTTTGGGGTCATCCAGGTTAGGTATCATGATGGGATCATAAGGGGTAGGCCTGGGATTGACATTCATTTGAATTGGAGGCAAGTTGGTAGAAGTGTTAATATAAGATTAATGGGTTGCTAGGGGTACATGGCATATGGGTGTCTTGAACATATGGATATGTGAACCTACGTGGATACAATAGCTCTTCAACAATGGTTTCCTTCCTTGCCCTATATGTTTCAACAATTCCTTTTTCTTTTGTCAAACTTGTTAACATTTGTTTTAATTTTACCAACTGTCTATTCATATTCTATTGTATTCTTGTAACTGTTTCCCTAATTTCTCATTAGGCCTTTTATATTCTATTCATCTTACTTGCATTTTCATTTTCCATGATTCTGGTATAGGCTCAAGTGTTGTAAGTACATAGATTTAACTAATATTGTTTCTTATGATGCACTATCCTTGAACCTTTTACTAATTATTAAAAGTAAAAAATGCATGACATGAATTCTATTATTAAAATTTTTAAAAATATCTTTTTACTTTGAAGATTTGACCAAAGTATATTCACAATCACCATTCCTTGTCTTTAGTTGGTATGAAAAACAATGAATTCAAACAAATGATGCATGATATGTAAGTTAAATTTTATTATTATTGTAAAGAAGCTTAAATTCCATCCTATATTTAGGTCGAGTTATTTAAAGACATTCTTTTTGCCTCAAAAGTTTGGTAAAAGTATATTTACAACCATTATTCTTTTTTACGGGCTCTTTTAAGCATACCATTATTTTAAAAAGAATGAATTGTAAATAGAGACATTTATTCATAGAAAATTTAAGTCAAGTGAAGTTTTCATTCATTCCAAAAGTTTCAAGTTTACACATTGTGAGCTATCTTAGGACTAGGGTTAAAAAGTGCTAGACCCATTTTTACTCCCCTTTACCTTATCTAAAAAATAAAAAACAAGTTGACTATGATTGCTGGTAAGGACAACCCTTTACTTTAAAGCTTTTACTTTTTATTCATTATCCTGGCCAACTTGACTATCACCTACAACACTTCTTGCTATCTTGGCATGGATCAATGAAGGATTTCTGTAAACAACTAGCTTTATTTCAACGTCAAAACCTAAATATTTGGCTTTTATCAATCCATGTACCCTATATTTCAAAGATGTATAGTCTTCCAAAGAATGACCCATAACACCAAAATGATATTCACATCGAGCATTAGGGTCATACCATTTAGGACAAGGTGGTTTGTAGGGTTGAATAGGGATAGGGGCAATGAGATAATTTTTTTTTGGAGCAAGGGGCATAAATCTGTGCAGGACATGGGAATGGGGTCAATAGAGGTTTTTCCTTTAGAGTTGATGGTGTGAGAGTTTCTCTATTCTATAGTTGGGTTGCTTTTGTTGGAAAAATGGTGGTGTAGTTAGTGTTAAAGTGAATTGGGAAACTTTGTGTCAAAAATTGGGTAGAAAAAGTGGTGATGGGATATCATGCTGAACAAGTGGTTGTAAAATATGTGGTAGTGAAAATGAATTCAGGTGTGGAATTCTTAAAGGTTGCATAAAGTTTGGGGGTCTCATCCTATGTGCTTAGAAAGGAGGTCAAAAGCAATCATGGAAGGATTTAAGTGTGAGTTTAGACTTAGGATAGTTGGTGGGGACTGTTTGAATCTTGATGACTCTATCTTGGAAATCAAATTTTTTATTTTAGTCATTTGTTTAGCCAAATCACCCATTCCTCTTTTGAGCTTGCCCAAACTTTGGTCACTGTTCGAATCACCCAATGCCCTAGTATGCTAAAGAAAAATACTGGAACCAACGAAGCCAGTTAATACTGATTTGATGGAATCAAAAGTGATAACGGTTCATGAGGAGTAACAAACTTAACCATACCACTATATTTAGCCATTTCTATTAATTGAGCAATTGTTTATTTCACCTATTAAAGCTTGTGCCAAAATCCCTCATGATTCAACTCCAATACACTAATTCTTGCTTTCAATTGAACTTTCATTTTTACCATTCTAATTCCCACCAAAATAGACATTTTATTTAGAGACTTAGACCAAAAAATTCTATATTATTACCCTTATTGAATGAATGCCATAAAAATAATTTTTAACTTATATGACACACAGAACATGTTTATGAATATGATAATGATGCTTAAAGAATGTCATGAAACATCAAAATGTTTAAGATAATGAAATTTCACACATACAGGGCCCCAAATGATAAAAATTTCATCATCCATTAATGTACATGCAAGGAATGTAATGTTCTATTGCAAGGGATGGTGGGATATAAAATGCAATGCATGTTCTATAAAACCTTACTATTAATGGATCCATATGCATGGAATGTAATGACATGCTTACATGAGTTATGAGATATGTACATATGACTAATGTCACCTACTTATATGAAATACGCTAACCTATTTTGTGCATGAGATATGTCTACATAAAATGCAATGTATGTGTTGTGTTTGGCTTAATGAGGTTGACACTGCCTTAGGATATGTCATGAGATGTAGTGCGTGCACTACCTATTAAGATATGCATAGGATGGATGTGCATGAAATGGAATGCATGTACTATCTATTGATGTGAATGAGATGGAATGCATGCATTATCTTATGCATAAGATAGGATGCATGTATTATCTTATTAGGATGCATGGGATGGGTTGTATATATTATTTGATTATTTCTATTATATTTTTTTCAACATGAAAAAAATGTATGTAAAAGATCAAATGAAAACACGAAAGATGAAACAACATTCAAACTTAAAATTTTCTATTTTCTTTTCTTTTTTTCTTTAGAAAAAGGAAAAAATTCAAGAACACACATTTTTATCACACAAAATAACTAGGATTCGAAGATTGTTTCTTTTTTTATTAATTTATATTTGGCAAATAAACAAAGAATTTAAGAAAAACCTTTATTTTTGAAAAATTTTGTTTTTTTTTTGGTACTTGTTGGATAATGCTAAAAAAAATTCTTCATTTTATTTTAAAATATTTTATGAAAATACAAATTTTGGATAACCACCAAATGAATGAATTACAGGTCAAAAGAAAATTTTCTTTTCTTTTTTTTTCAAGAAAATGCTTTTTTTATTATCTATTTCTTTTTTGTCAAAATCTTAATTATGCCTGTTATTATTATTCCTAAACGCAAATTGTATTAAAGTGTTCTAATTTAGGGTAATTTTTACAAAAACATTGGCAGAGCTTTACCTAAGGTTAGTCCTTTAAGGTTCATGATATGCTAAGTGAGGATTTTATATTTAAAGGTTCCCAAATTATTCCTCATTAGCATCCACACAAGGCTAGTAAAGAATTCTAATCCTCACCCATTATAGGTTATAAAAGGAAACGGTTCAATTTGAGTGGGAGTATTTCGCTTGCTATTGTGGAGGTTATCACCTCATGAGAGTATATGTGCTTTACTTCCTTCTAAAAGGGATGGAGTCTGGCTATAAGGCTTATGCATGATATGAATGTGCCATGTGTGAATGAGGAAATTGAACATTGAAATCCTAATCTTAAATGCCTCACAATCTACCAAGAATAATATAAAAACACAAATAATAAATGAACAAATAACATAATAAAAAAAATGCATGTAAAATTTTTATTACTATTGTTATTTAAAAAAAGATCAAATCAAGTAATTTGAAGTTAAATACCAATTAAGACCATTAAATTAAAATTGAGGATAACACATAATTAATTTTCTGGCTTGACTCTCTAAAAAAAATGACATCCTCAATGGAGTCATCAAACTGTCGTAACGGTTTTTGAGATCGTTAGACAAATTTGAAAACAAAAAAAGGAGTCGCCATCAATCTTTTTTTGTTATGTGTGATTGGATACCTATTAAAACTTATCCTTTTAATAAAAAATTTAAAATTAATTAAAATTTATCAAATAGATAATTTTGAGTCTGTGAAATAATTTGGGCTCTGTGGTCAGTTACGCGTGGGGAATGATTAGTACCCCTATAGCATTTTTTTTAAAAAAGTAACAATTAATTATGTGTTACCTTTTAATTTTGACTAAAATGGTCTTGATTTTGGTATTTAGAATTAATTTTCTTAATTTTCTTTATTGTAGTAAAAAACATATTTTTATTTTTTATTTTTTATTTTTATCGTGGTTGGAAAAAAATAAATAAAAACCTAGTTTATTTAAAAAATTTCTATAGATATTTCAATACTTTGACAATATTAAAAGGAACCTTTTTACCTAAGGATCTCTTAAGAATCACTATTTGAATTCTAAAAAATCCCATCATCGGTGATTCATATTTATCTTCAAAATTTATATTTAATATACATGTAATAAAATATGATAACTATAATTTAATCCGACAATTATTTTTACAAAATGTATTTCTTATTCTATTTATTAAAATAGATAAGAAATCTTTATCGAAAATTATTTTAAATGCTACAATACATTGACGGTATTTTAGATAAATTTTTTTATCTAGAGATTCCTAAAGAATCATTCTTAGACTTCTTTAAGATTTCATCCTCGAAGATTTTTTTTGTTTACTTTTATAATAATTATTAATATTTAAAAGTTATGTAATAATATAATTATCTATAAATTTATTTCCTAAAAAAAATCTTATAAACATTTCATATTTTTATTTCTTTAAAAAAATCAAATTAAAGAAAAAATAAAAATCTTTGTATTGAAAAAAGTTTCTAAATATCCCAATATTTTGGCAATTTTTAGAAATGTTTTCTTAGCTAGAGATTTCTCAAGAATCGCTACTCGTACTTCTTGAAATCCCATTATTGGAATCTTCATTTAATTTCAATTTCATTATATTTATAAATATGATTTTCACGAAGTAAGATTAAAATGATAATCTTAATCCTTTAAAAAAATTAAAAAAATATTTTTAAAATATTTATTTATTTTATCAACAACAATTTAAAATAATTAAATATTTATCTATATAAAAAAACTGCATGCAAAAAAAAAAAAGAATTGAACAAGTAACTAAGTGGGTTATATTGAATTTACTAGAAATTGGGTTTAAGCCTAGTTCAATGAAAGAGCCCAAAGCAAATGGGCTAAAGTTTGGGCCCAACCTATGTTAGGCCAAGACAGAGGTGAGTCTAACGAGTATGGATTAGATCCAAGCAAAGCTTGAGTCAAGCCTCGATCGTAGGCCATTAGCTGAACAGGTTGGGACGTAGGTTAATCTAGATCATGGCTAGGTTGACCCTTCAGTTTGGGTCTGACCTACCAGGTGCCCTACTTTTTTTTTTTTTTAAAACTATAAAACCATAAGTTTTTTTTACTTCATTTCATCTTCTTTTCTTACAAAAAAATCCTTATATTTTCTTAAAAAAAAAACAACAGCCCCTATTTTACCTAGCTTTCGGTGAAAAGCCGACACTATTGCCTCTGGTGAAAAGCTATCATCACCACTTCTTGTTGGTCACCTCTCACTGGCATCAACTAGCTCTTTATTCCTCTTTTTTTATTTTTTTCTTTTTCTTTTTTTTTCCTCATCTCTAATTTTTTTTCATATTTCTCTGTCGCTACATCTTCTCACTTATTCCTTTCCATTGACTGTACCTTTTTATACCATCGTTCTTGCCTCCTCTAGTGTTGATGGCATCATTTTTTTTTTTTGTAAAATGAAATTGATTTTGATTTTTTTAAAGAATGGCTTTGGCTATGGGCTATGGTGCCAGGTTTTTTCCCCCGATGAGGACTATGATTTTCTTTTTTACCAATTTCTTTTTGGAGGGTTGGCTGTTGGGTGGAGGTTTTTTTTTTTTTTTTCCTTTTGAGGGTAATTCCAAGGGGTAGTCAAAGGGTGTTTTTTGTGTCTTTTTTTTCTTGTGGTTTTCTGATGGGTGAGCAAATTTTTTAGGTAATGGAGAGGCTTGTTGATTGTGGTTTATGTGACGATCAGGTGGATGATCTTGGTTATGGTTTATGGTAGGATATTTTTTTGGGTTTTTCTTGCTATGGTTGTTGATGGCAGCAAGGATGGTTAGGTTGGGGGTAGTTCACAGAGGATGATGATGGTTCGTGTTGGATAGTGAGGAGGTGGTTCTTATAAAGGTTAGAGTTGAGACGTGCAAAAGTTGGTTTATGAGTATAGAGTAAGCGATGTGGAATGTCTTAATGGGTTTTTTTTTCTTGATAAATTTTCTCGAGCCTTAGTGAGTGAAGGGATGCAGATAATGGTGGCGAGGGGCTTGGTGCACATTGTGTAGGGACTGGTGCCATGTTGATTAGGGGATGGTTGTGCCAAGACTATGAATGAAGTGTTATCTGAAGTTGGTCTTGTTGGGTTGGTTGGGGAGTGACTGTTGCTAGTTAGGGTTTGGTGGAGAGAGCTACTTTATGGGTACAGGCAAAGTTGGTGATGGTGTTGGAGTATAGAGGCACGGGGAATGGTGTTAGGTGTATGGTCTTCGGTGTAATGTCTATCTGGGTTGTTTTAGGTGGGATTGTGTGCTAGGATTTCTTGGAGAAGGATTGGGTACTAGGAAAGGCTTATGCTCTGGGTTAGGGTCCTCCATCATAGTTTTTTCTCTTTTATTTTTATCTATGAATTGAACCACAATAGATATAGGAATTTAATGTTTTGCAGACTGAAAATGCAATATGAAAATACAAAATAGGGCTTGGCTAGTTGTGGCATGATGCTCCCTTGGTACAGTGGTTGCCAGCCACTTCAATTTGTTTGTTTTCGCTTCTTTGTTTTTTGTTATTTTGTGTTTGTCTTTTGTTATATAAATTAATTTAATTAGTTCTAAACAAAATTAGCCAAATAAAAATTAGTTAAAAATAAGAATGAAATTGGGCTTAAAAGTTTAACTTGGGCCTAAGATCGAAGCTTGGGCCTGAAAAATTGATTTGGACTCCTGTTGGGCCTTTAAGCCCAAGTGATTGAATTTTGACTTGAAATTGAATTGAATTGAACTTTAGGGTTTGAGCTTTAAATTGAACTAGATTTTAATTTATATAAAATGATTCTAGAATAATTAATCTGAGGTAAGCCCGAAACACATTAATTCAATTAGTACGTTCAAATTAGTCCAAATTAAATTATTTGAATAAAACTTAAAAATTAAATAAAAGCTGAATTGATCCGGACAAATTAGGTGTCTACATAATTTGTTCTAATGACACATGGTTTAAACCAATTTGAGATTACATATGGCGAACCCCATAATGTAAAGAAAATGGAAGAAGTCACTAGAGCATGGAAAGCTACGAAAAGAATGGAGTGAATAAGGCACTTGAATAACATTAACCCTGAGTTTTTTATGTGGCACGCAAGACGGGCTATGATGTTGTGATTCCTTAAAAAGATGACTCTAATCACCTAGAGGAACCAAAACCATATGATCCTATGCTAAAAATAGAGTTGGTTAAAAAGAAACTCCAAGATGAGAAAGATGAATCATAACATGAAAATAAAAGGCTTAGGAAACAATAGAGGATAGTTTGAATCTACAAGAAAGAAAAGTCCAAAAGCCTGGCCAAGAGAGGGATGAATGAAAGAAACTATTTGTTGATTTGAGCAAGACACAATCATCAACCACTCCAGAACTTACTTGGCTTTTGAAAGAAAATGAATAGTTATAGATAAAGGTACAAGTAAGGGAAAAGTTATAATAAAGCACTTCAAGAACATGTTGATCAACTCAAAACCCAAGTTAGGTATTGGTAGAAGCATACGAAGGGTATGTTGATAGATACAAATATTTTAAAAGTGCATATTTGACAAAACAAGAACATTTAAAGCATTTGTTTAGGCAAAGTAGCATGGCTACTAACAAAACAACAGAAATGGAGAAAGAAGTCAAGGATTGGAAGGTGGAGTGCAACTAATTGGAGGATATGGACAAAGTGTAGATACTTCATTTTGTTCAAAGCCCAAACCAATTGGACTTGATCAAATCTAAAGCTCATATGCCAAATTATTTTTATTTGTATTCTTTAATTTAAAATTTTTAGTGGTATTTGTCTTTATTTACTTTTTATTTTGTTTTATTATTATTTTATTTTTATCTTTTTACTATTATCATGTTTATCTTCAGTTGTTTATCTTCATTATTTATTTTTAATCATTGATTTATCTTTATTATAATAAAGGGTAATATTAAAAAAAGAAATTTTAAAAATTATAAAAGGCATTTCGGGTGATGAAATAGGGAAATGAATGAGATAATTGATAATTCATTTTTCAAAATTGAAATTGAGTAAAGGACTTTCTTAGAGATAAACTCTATTTTTTTCCCCAGTGATAAAATAAATTTTTTTTTTTAAAGAACCCAATCTTTATTAGAACACCAATCAAACCAGAGCAATGTCCTATAAATAAGCCTAGCATTCATAGTGAAAAAGGTAGAGAGGAAACACTAAAAACACATTAAGGATGAATAAAATTTATAGCAAAAGCATGAAAATTGAGCTATAGAATTTTTTAAGGTTTTTTTAGGATTTTCTTAGTTTTTGTGAGTAGTTTGAATTGCATTTTGGCTTGATTCAAAAGAAATAAAGTAAAAGATCACATTTAGGGTAATTGCATTTGTTGGAAAGCATTTTTTATTTGTTGGAAATTTTTTTCTAAAAAAATTCTCGATTTAGTTGAATTGTTTAGCCAAATTCAAGTTTTTTGGGAAAGATTACTACCAAATTCCTAGTTCTTGGTGATTTTTTTTAGTGACTTCCCTAGAATCCATCAACTATTTCTAGAGTCTGACACCAAACCCAGATTCGGGTGATATTTTTGACCAAAAATCCTAGATTCTTGGAAGTTTTAAGGATTCCAATGATCGAAATTTGAGAAAAGGAAGAGAGAAAGTGGAGATTCTTGAAGAAGGAGAAAGAATAGAGAAAAGGAGAAAAAGGAAATTTGAATGAAAAGGCAAATTTTTAGCTTTTATACTATAGCTTGTTGTAACAATTTTGGAGACCGCTAGATATATTTAAAAATAAGACAAGGAGTCACCACCAATCTTTTTTTGGCTTGGTGTGATTGGCCACCTATTAAAACTTATCCTTTTAATAAAATTTTAAAATGAATTAAATCTTATTAAAAAGATAAGTTTTGGGTTTGTGAGAACAATTTGAATTCAAGAGTTGGTTATGCGTAGGGAAGGATTAGCACTCTCACAACACCCGTTAAAAAAAGTTACCAATTAATTGTATGTTATCTTTTAATTTTGACAAAAAGATCTTAATTTTGGTATTTAAAATTTATTTTCTTTATTTTCTTTATTGTAGTAAAAAAGCATATTTTTATTTTTAATATTTTTTTATTCTAAGTTAGAAAAATAAATAAGAACCTTATTTATTGAAATTTTTTAAAAAATATTTAAATATTTTAGTAATATTAAAGGAATTTTCTCACTTAAGGATTTCATAAGAATCACTACTCAGACTTCTTACGAATTGCATCATCGGTAGCTCTTATTTATTCTTCAATAATTAAGTGATATGCATGCAATGCAAATAATGAAATGCTTGTGTACATATTTTCTTTATTCGTTTTTTGAGAAAAGTTTGTTTATTTATTTCCTTTATTTATTTCCATTACTATTTTCATTATTTTTAAAAGAAAAGAAAATTTTTATTATATAAAAATTTTTTATAAATACTTCAATATACTGGTAGTATTTTAAAAAAATCTTTTTCCTTATAGATTTCTTAAGCATTGCTACTCGAAGTACCTTAGAATCTTATCATAGGAAAATTTTTTTAATTCTTGTTTCACCCTAAAATTTATACACTAATACATTATTTACAAATAGATTTATTTCCTAAAATTGTATACTTTTATAGATATTTTATAATTTTAAATAAAATTATTCAAATTAAAAAAAAAAGAGAATCTTTGTATTGAAAAAAGTTTCTAAATATTTCAATACTTTGGTAATTCTTAAAAGCCTTTTTCTCACCTAAAAATTTTTGGGAATCACTACTCGAACTTTTTGAAGTCCCATCATCAGAGGCTTGCGTTTATTTTTCAAAAATTATGTGCACATAATGCAAATGACAAAATATTAATGCCCATATTTTATTTTCACTTTTTAATTAATAATTCCCTTTTTTAATTTTTTTGTTTGTTGTTTTTATTAACTTTTTTATTTGATGAAAAGGGAAATTTTTATTACATTGAAAAATTTTGTAAATACTACAATTCACTGGTAGTATTTAAAAAAATATCTTTTCACCTAAAGAATTTTTAGGCTTCACTACTCGAATAGCCTCGGAATCTCATCATCAAGTAAAACTTTCCTTTCCTTCATTCTTTATTTTTCATTATTTTTATTACATATTTTTTCAAATTTAAAATTATAAAAAGTCGAGAAGTTATTTCCATTATTTTTATTTTTTTAAAGGGATAATATATATTTATTTTTGAAGTTTGAATATTAAAATATGTGTAAAGAAAGTAAGTAATAAAATAATAATAATAATAATAATAATAATAATAATAAAAATAAAATTACCTAAATCGGCTGGTCTGGGAGCAATTTGTTGGTGTTTGGTCTAATTCCTATGAATCGGCATCAATTTAAAAGGGAAATGGACAGTTCACCAGTGGTCTAATTAGTTCAACTGGTATTGAACCAGTTTAGTTGGATCAATATGAGACTAGCGGCAACTTGTTGGCCCAAGTCGGGCGCAAACCTTGGATTATGTCTGGGTTAGTGTGCAGGTTGACTAATAAGTTTTTCTTTATGCTATAAAAGTTACTTTTTTTAAGCTTTACTTTTACCATTTCTCTAACAAAAAATCCTAAAGCTCTAAAAACAATAGGCCATTCAGACTTCTAAAACCTACATCTTGATGTTAATTGGCTATGTCGATTGCTGCACCATGCCGTTGGCCACCCTTTGTTGGCACTGTTTTATTTCCTAAAAGTCACCCAAGTAAAGCTTTTCTCCTCTTCATTTTATTTCTCAACTTGTTTTGGTTTTGGTTTTAAAACCCTACAGTGCCTATTTTGTCTACTCCATTGGCTTTGGATTTTTACCATATCCCTTCTCTTCCTTTAGCCTTCCTTTCCTCCAAATTTCAAGACCTAAAACCTTTTCAAAAGTTCCCCAAATCATAACTTTTCTTTTTTTTGTTTTTTTGCTACCTTTTTTGCTTGACTGAGGTTCTTCTTCTCATGAGGACTATGGTTTTTTTTTTTTTTTTTTGGCTTTGAAAGATTGGGGTGGATCTTTTTTATGGTAGTTTTTTTGTTATATTGATTGTGGCTACTACCTTCTTGATTTATGTTGATTATGGTTCCCTTTAGGGATGATTTTTTGTTTATAGTGTTAGTGTTTACTTGGCAATTCGACTATGGAAAGGGATGGGTTTTAGGTCGATTGTGGTGGCTCATGATGGCCAAGGGAGATTGTGGTGTGAGGGTTCAATGGGGGAAAGAAGTGGCATTAGGGTCGGTATTGGGGTTGGTAAAGGCTGATGGCTTAGGGGAGTGATGCTAGGGCTAGTTATGAAGAGGCTAGTTTTGGGGTTGGTGAAGGCTACGGAAGGTAGCAAAAGGGCTTTTTGTCAATGATCTATGAATGGGGTTTTGGCTGGAGGTTGGTGTTGGGATTGGTATTGGAAAAAGGTTTTAAAAAGAGGGTTTGGTGATCTGGTGAGGTGCTTAGTGCTGGTGTTTGGGGTGGTGCTGGCGATATAAGAGGGCTAATGGCTTGTATAAGTGAAGATTGGGGTTGGTGCAAGCAAAGGCTAGGGCTCTAATGAGGATTAGGACTTTTCTTTCAGATAGGGATTGGTATTTTGTGTTTTCTCAAAATTTTTGCCTTCTTTCAAATTTTTTGCCGTCCCTTTTTCGCCTTTTCCCTTATGTTTTTTATTTGTGAATTCAACCACAATAAACATAGGAATTCAATGTTTTGTAATATGAAAATGCAGTCTAAAAAGCAAAATTGCTTGGTCAATTATGGCTTGAAGCTATGTAATGGTTGCTGGCCACTCCCATTTGGCTTATTAACCATTTTTATTGTTTTGTCTTTTTTTTTCTTTTTTTTTATTCTATAATTTTTCACTTTTTAATTGATTTAATCAATAAAAGAAAAATAAAATGAAATTGAGTTTTAAACTTAATTTTGACTTAAATAAATATTGACTGTTAAATAAATGAATTTTGATTTGAACTAAATTAGATCCAAAATTTATCCTATGCAAAATGATTAAAAGCAATTAATTCAAGGTAAGGCTTAAATGAGTCAATCCAATTAAAATGCTCAAATTAACCCCAATCAAATTATATGAATCAAACATAAAAATTGAGCAAAAGTCGAATCAATCTAGATAAAATTAGGTATCTATAACTATCTCTCTTTATACGTTACTAAGAATCAGGAATAAGGCAAAGATATAAACAGCAATCTTGTTCTTAGTAATGAGTTAAAACTTTTCAAAACTTTTTTTTTTATTTTTCTTGATTTTTTTCATTATTCATTATTCATTTTTTTTTGTTTTTTGATTGAATTTTTTAACTAATAAATTTGACCATTTGAAAACAAATTTGAAAATTCTTTTAAATAAAAACTCAACAACTTTCAAAAATAAAACAAGAGATCATGCCTAGAGGTCTTATAAATCTTGAAACTAAAACAGATTCAGCTTGAAAGACTTACGAATCCTACCTAGAGGACTTAGAAATTATTCTCAGAGGTATTACAAATCTTGACATCTTTGAATGCTCCTCTAATTAAAGGCATTGAAACTGTGAAAATTTAAAATGTTTTGCTTGGAGGTCTTACAGATCTTGACATTTATGAATGTTCCTCTGATCAAAAGCCTTGAAACTTTAAAAAAATTTAAACATTCTGGCCAAAAGTCTTACAAATTGCTCAAATCCTTGCCTAGAGGTTTTCCAAATCATGTAAAAATCTGAGGTTTTGCCTTGAGGCCTTTGGAAATCATTTAGAAATTTAAAATTTTACCCAGAAGTCTTACAGATCATTCAAAGATTTAAGATTTTACCTGGAGCTCTTGGAGATCATTTAAAAATTTAAGATTTTCCATGGAGGTCATGGAAATCTTGTAAAAAAATCTAAGGTTTTGTTTGAAAGTCTTTGGAAATCATTCAAAAAAATTTGCTTGAAGTTCTTGGAGATCATTCAAAGATTTAAGATTTTGCTTAGAGATCTTGGAGATCATTTAAAAGTTCAAGATTTTGCTTAGAGGTCTTGGAAATCATGTAAAAAAAAACTAAGGTTTTATTCGAAGGTCTTTAGAGATCATTCAAAAATTTAAAATTTTTGTAAGAGATCTTTGGAAATCATTTAGAAATCTAAGATTTTGCTTAGAGGTCTTGGAAATCTTGTACTCATTCTCCTTTAGAGTTTGAAATCTTTTCACCCCAAAATTTTCACTTTTCATTTCAAAAGTTTTTCATTCTTTGTTTCAAAACATCTTATCTTTTAGATTTGAAAACACCCCATATTTCAATTTTGTCTTTCAGAAGTGTTCCACACCATTTATTGAGTATTTTAAATTTTTTGAAAATGATCATGTAGAAAGAAACTTTACTTTATGCAAAAATGCCAATGAATACTTTATACAAATATGCAAACGTCTCTTTCCAGATGCAAATGTAAATATCTTTTTCCTGATGCAAATGTTTCATAAAAATACAAATTTCTATCCTAGTTATACAGAAGTATTGCAATGATACAAGTGTAAATGCCTTTTCCTAAAAGAAATGCAAACATGATGATGCACATGCAAAGATCTTTTTTTCTCATTTTCATTTTTTATTTTATATTTTTTTACTTCTCTTGACTCATAAAATTAGCTTTTCAACTTCATCATGAAAGGTATTTATTCCATTTTCTGATGTTCTTTTCTTTATGCCTTCACCTATCTTCCTTGTGGTCTATTTACCAATTTCTAATTCCTTACTTTTCCAATAGTTTTTTTTTTTTAATTTTTCTTTCATTTTCAAGAAGCTTTCATACAATCATGCAATAGTTAATATGCCACATGTGTTTGGACTTAACAAGAAGACACACCATCGCTATAAAAACATTTTTCTTTCTTTCTTCTCTTTTTTTTTTCAACAACATCAATTATTCCATGGAAAAACCCTTTTTCTATCCTAAATACAAACTCGTCTAAAGATTCTCACATTTTAATAATTTTCTCAAGCATGATTTTCTTATTTTGCACAAGAAAGGTGACTGGTTATTCAAAAATTTCTCAAAAATAGTTAACATAATTTGTCACACATAATTAAATTTCTTAGTCAAAAAAAGTGAATTATCAAAACAAATGTGACTTTAGAAGTCTCTTGAAAGTTTGCATTACTTATTAGAAATGAAAGAGGTGACAATTGTTTTTTCAAATGGATTGAAAGGTCTTAGCACATGGAAGATTTTATTTTACTCAAAAGGTTTCACCACCTAAATGAGGTAAAACAAAGGTGTAAGCCTTTTCATGTAGGCTTACAAATGAGATATAAATTTATCTAAAACATGAATCCCTTAAAAATCCAACATGTTGTGGCATTTCGATAGACGGTAAGAGTAGCTATAAGGGACTCAAACTTTTGGGAAGTCATTTAATAAGGAGGAAAGAAAGCCCAAATTTTCAAAATCAATCATTTTTTATGCATTTCAAGTTTTTAGGGTCTTAATATTTTTGAATTTTTTAAAGGGTATGGGTTGCCTTTAGTTGGCATCTTATCTTAACATCAGGAGTAGCATTAAGGCCTTTCGAGTTTGCTCTAGACTACCTTTTTGTAGGGTTTTCGTCTTACAACCATATTCATATTTCTTTTTTTTTCTTGTTTCTTTTCTTTTTTTCTTCTTCTTCTTCTTTTTTTTATTTTTTATTTTTTTACTTTTATACCATGCACTCAAGAATTTAAACTTATTCAAAATGAGATAATAATCTATGTAGGTAATTAGATAATAAAGGAGACAAACAATGTTCTTGGGTTTTATGATCATTTTCCAAAGAGAAACACTTCATTTTAAGCAACCGTGTTTCATCTAATATAGACTTTTATTAGGACGTAAGGTAGGCCAAGGCTTAAGGTTCTCAAAGAAAAGGATAGATAAGCCCAAAATAAGTGTTTAGGGGTGATTTTGAAAAATTCATTTTGGAACATTTATCCTCTTGTTTTCCTATGCTTTCCACTTAATCATTCATTTCTTTACCCTTTTGATTTTTCTTTTCTTTTGTTTTCCCCTTATTTTTCATTTTTCCTCTTATTTTTTTATCTTTTTTCTCTCTCTCTCTCTCTCTCTTTTGCTTCTTTGTTCTTCTTATTCTTTTTTTTATTTTTCTTTATTTTTTCCCTTTTCTTATTTTCTCCTTATTTCACATTTCTTTTTCTTTTATTTTGAGTGGATTCAAAACTTTGAAAACCTTTTATCAGATATTTTCTTTCAGCACATAAGGTCTTTTCCTTGTACTTTACCCTACTTAATCCTTAGATACATCATTTTTTTGTCCTTCAATGTAGATGATGATCCTTGGTCAGGGTTCATTATGAAAGAAATCTTATCAAACTCAAAAAGGGTAGCAAAGGGCAAATTTCCACATTCGTGAAAAGATGATGAAAGATGGTCATTTGTAATCTTAAACAAAGTTGCTCAATTTTGAAGAGCGATTTTTTTGAAAAAAAACAAAGTTTGAAGAGAATTTTTTTTTGTTTGGTCTTTTCTTTTTATTTAGGACTTTCTTTAAACTCCCTGATTTTTTGCAATCTCTTTATAAACTTATTGGAATATTTCTATGATGTCACAATTTAAGATTTTTCCTTTTTTCCTTTTCTTTCTTTTCATTTTTCTCTTTTTGCTTTTTTTTTCTATTTTTTTCTTTGATTTTCTATTTTTTTTTGTTTTTGTATGCTTCCCACCACTATTCGAGAAAAGACCTTATTATGACAAACCACTTCTTAATGTGGGTTAATGTGAGAAAAGGGTCATATGGAATGAACTAGTTTAAAGTATCAAATAATCCATGTTACTTCACAACAAAAGATAGGTTGATCACAATTCAAGTTGTTTTGAGGGTAGTGACATCTTTCTTCTTAATCTTTGTGCCTAAGATACTAGACAAGGATAATTTTTTAAGTAAAGAACTAGGAGATTAATATGTTTGGAGTCATTTAAAAGGACTTAGATGGCTTCGACCTTGGGAATTTTAAAGCTATAGCCTTGACACATCAAAATATCACATCCAAATTCTAAAAAGAATGTCTTATTTGCTTGGTCTTCTAGAAATTCCAAAAAGTTTTTTTTTTTTTTTAAATTAACTATCTTGTTGTTCATTGCCTAGGAAAATATTATCAGGTAAGGGTAACGTTTGCAAATTCAAGCCACTTCTCTTCAAGGATAATGGTTGATGAGTCAAATCATTTGAGTGATTAAGGACATGAACGTATTTGAAAAGGTGTGAGAGTATTTGATGATTTTATTCCTAATAGTAATTGCCAATCCCTTCAAGACTCATTCAATCTTTTATTACACAGGAAAACTTCTTTTTCTCTTTCTTTTTTCTTTCCTCTCTTTTGTTTTTTGTTTTTTGTTTTTTTTGCAAAGGACTTTTCATTCTATGATTTTGGAAATTAAATATGTGGGACTTTTATTCAAACAAATGCATAAAAATAAAATTTCATAGAAAAATCTAAAACATTCATTTCTTTCAAAATAAATTCTAACGAGATTAATTTAAATAACTCATAGGGACACCATATGCATGTCATACATAAAAGGTCAAAAATTTAAAAAAAATCACCCTATCTTGATTTTTCAAAACTCAAGACTTGCTTCCAAATTTCAACTCCTCATATTTCATAATTGGATAGAGTCAACTTCCATTATTCCATCAGCTATGGAGTTAAAATACCACTCTTAATGAGATTCTCAACCTTTTCCTTCAGCTAGTTGCATTTTTATGTCGAGTGGTCAATTACCCCTCTATGATAATCAAACTTTGCATTAGGATCATAACTCATTATTGATCGAGTTGGTGTTGTTTTCAATGGAATAGAAGTGAGGTACCATCTTTCTATTAGCAAAGGCAAAAGGTGAGAAATAGGGATTGAAAGTTTCTTTTAGTCTTTTTTGATTCTTTGTTCGTTGGGTGGTAGGCTCAAGTATAGGGACAAAATCATGAATGGTCATTTAAGGATGGGAATTTTATTAGAAAGCCCAAATGCTGGCTTGGTTGACAAAGATTTGAGCTTTGATAAGGATCGCATGGGATAAAGTTTTTAGGTAGATGCCCCTTAAGCGTGACTGTTTACACCTCTTTTTCATTTTTTTTTTTGAGGTACTTCCCTTTTCAATATCAATTGCATCTTTCAACTTAATCTTGTCATTCTTCATTGCATTTTTTATCATTTCCTTGAAAATCAGCAAGTCAGTAAAGTTTTTGGAGCCATTCTTGATCATTCTTTCATAATAGGGAGAGTTTAAGGAATTGACAAACAAAACAATGATTTTTTTTCTAATAGGGGTGGTTGTACTTAGGCTATCATGTCTCTCCATCTGTGTGCATATTCTTTAAAAGTTTTGGTTGACCTTTTCTTCATGTTTTGTAAAGACAATCTATCTGGCACCATATCTTCAACATGCTTATATTGTACCTGAAAAACTTTGGCCAAATCATTCTAAGAGCAAATCTTACTTCGATCTAGATAAGCATACCACCTTACCACAAACCTGATGAGACTATCTTGAAAATAATGGATCAACAACTTATCATCATGTGTGTAACTTATCACTTTTCAGCAATACATGGTGATGTGTGATGAGGGGCCTTTCATTCCATCATACTTTTCGAAATCAAGGGCTTTAAATTTTAATGGAATGACAAGATCAAGCATTAGACTAAGTTCGTTGGTATCAACAATCCCATATATATTATGACCTTCAATCTTTTCTTTCAATAGGTCATATTTATCTTTCATCACTATATCTTCTAATGGATCTGACATCTTTTTCAATTTCTCCCATTCTTTAGGATCATCCAAATTAGGCACAATAATAAGGCTGCAGGGAGAAAGCTCGAGATTGATATTTATCTGAACTGATGGTAACTTGGCATAAGTTTTAGTATAAGGTTGATGGGTTGTTAGAGGTACTTGTGGCATATAAGGGTCTTGAACATATGGATATGTGAACTTAAGTGGATACAATGATTTTTCAACAGTTGTTTCCCTCTTACCCCATGTGTTTCAGCAATTTCATTCTTTTTTGTCAAACTTGCTAACATCTGTTTTAATTCTGCCAATTGTCTTTCCATATTCTATTGCATTCTTGCAACTTTTTCCCTGATTTTTCTTCGCGCCCTTTCCGTTCTATCCATTTGACTTTTATTTTCATTTTTCATGATTTTGGTATAGGCTTGAGTGTTGTAAATGCGCAGATTTAACTAATCTTATTTCTTAGGATGCGCTATTCTTGAACCTTTTATTAATTACCAAAAATTAGAAATACATTACATGAATGCTATTATTGGCCTTTAGATAAAACTTTCAGAAATATCTTTTTCATTCAAAGGTTTAATGAAAGTATACTCACAATCACCATTCTTTGTCCTTAGCTAGCATGAAAAAAAATGAATTCAAAGAAATGATTCATGACATGCAATCATATTTTATTATTATTGTTGAGAATGATCTTAAGTTCTATCCTATATTCAGGTTAGGTTATTTAAAGGCATTTCTTCTGCCTCAAAAGTTTGGTCAAAGTATATTTACAACCATCATTCTTTTTCATGGACTTTTATAGGCACACCATTATAAAAAAAAAATGTAAATAGAGACATCCATTTATAGAAAATTCAAGTCAACAGAAGTTTTCATTCATTCCCAGAAATTTTAAATTGATACATCATAAACTATCCTAGGACTAGGGCCATAAAGTGCTAGATCTATTTTTAATCCTCTTGTTTTACCTAAGAAATCCAAAAGAAGTTGACTATAATTACTGGTAGGGACAACCCTTGGCTTTAAGGCTTCTACTTTTTATTCATTATCTTGGCCAATTTTACTATCACTTATAACATTGCTTGCTATCTCGACATGGATCAATAAAAGATTCCCATAAACAACTTGCTTCATTTCAACATCAAAACCCAAATATTCAGCTTTCACCAAATCCTTATACCTAATATTTTAAAGATGTGCAATCTTTCAAAGAATGGCACACAATGCCAAAATGGTATTCACATCGGACATTAGGGTTGTACCATTAAGGATATGGTGGTTTGAAGGTTTTAATAGGATAGGGGCAATGAGGTATTTTTTAGGAATAGAGGGTATAAATCTATGTAGGGCAAGGGTATTAGGTCAATAAGGGTTTTCATCTGGTGTTGGTGGTACGAGAGTTTTTTTGTTCTAGAATTGAGTTGTTTTGCTAGAAAAATAGTGGTATAGTTGGTGTTGCAGTGAATTGAGAAACTTCGAGTCAAAAATTAGGTTAAGAAGGTGGTGATGGGATAGTAAATAGAATAAGTGGTTGTGAAATATAAGGTGGTGGACATGAATTTAGGTGTGGAATTCTTAGAGGTTACATGAAATTTTAGGGACTAATCCTAGGTGCTTGGAAAGGAGGTCAAAAGCAATCATGAGAAAAATTTAGGTGCAAGTTTGGACTTAAGATAGTTGGTGAGGGTTGTTTAAAGCTAGGTGACTCCATTTTAGAAATCAGACTTTTGAGTTCAGTCATTTGTGTGGCCAATTCATCCATTCCTTTCTTGAGCTTGCCCAAACTTTGGTCAATGTTCAAATTACCCAATGCCTTGGTATGCTCAAGAAAAGTGTTGGAACCAACAAGAATTAGTTGATCTTGATCTAATTGAATTGTAGTTGACAACAACCCTTGAAGAGCAATAAACTTAACCATTTCTATAAATTCAGCAATCTATTGTTTCATTTCATGAAGCTAGTGCCCTAATTCCTTTTGATTTAACTCCAATGCACTAACCCTTACTTCCAATTGATCTCTCATTTTTGCCATTCTGATTGCCACTAAGACAAACATTTTATTTCAGGACTTAGGCCAAAAACTCTATATTATTACCCTTATTGAATGAATGACGCAAAACAATTTCTAACTTATATGGCACACAAAGCATGTTTATGAATACATGAATATGATAAGGATGTTAAAAAAAGTCATGAAATGCAAATATGCCAAAGACAATGAATTTTCATATGTACAAGGGATCAAATGATAAAATTTCATCACTCATGAATATGTATGCGAGAAATGTAATGCCTTATTGCAAGAATGATGGGATATGAAATGCAATGCATGTTTTATAAAACATACTATTCATGGATCCACATGTATGGAATGCAATGACATACATGAGTGATGAGATATATATCTCTAACTAATGCAACATACTTGTATGAAATGTATGGACATATTATATGCATAAGATATGTCTACATGGAATACAGTACATGTGTTGTGCCACCCTGATGGAACTGACACTACCTTAAATATATAATGGAATGAAGTGCATCTATTATTTAATGAGATGTGAATGAGATGGAATAGATGTACTATCTATTAAGATGATGAGATAGGGGTGCGTATACTATCTTATTATTTCCATTCTTAAAAAAAGAATGATAAAAATGTATGCAAAAGATCACTGAAAATGCAAAAAATGAAACAACATTCAAACTTAAAATTCTCTTTTTTCTTTTTTTTTAGGAAAAGGAAAAAAATCCAAAACACACATTTTTTATCACACAAAGTAACTAGGATTGAAAGATTGTTTTCTTTTTCATTAATTTTTATTTCGCTAATAAACAAAGAATTTAAGAAAAACCTTTATTTTTGTTTTGTTTTTTTGATAATGCTAAAAAAATTCTTCATTTTATTTTAAAACATTTTTTGAAAATGCAAATTTTGAATAATTTCCAAATAAATGAAATGCACATCAAAAGAAAATGTTTTTTCTTTTTTTTCAAGAAAATGCTTTTCTTTTAATATATGTTTCTTAGTTTTTTCAAAATTTTAATTTTACTTGCACCGTTATTATCCCTAAATGCAATTATTTTGAAATGTCCTAATTTGGGTTATTTTTAAAACAAGTTGACAGTGTTCTATCGAAGGTTGGTCCCTAAAGTATACTATATGTTAAGGGAGGATTTATACATCCAAAGGCTCTCAAATTGTTCCTCACTTGCATTCATACAGGACTAGTAAGGTACTCTGATCCTTACTCATTATAAGGGTATAAACAGAAAGAGTTCAATTTGAATGAATATATTTCGCTCGCCATTGTAGTGGTCATCACTTCATGTGAGCATAGATACTCTACTCCCTCCTAAGAGGCTTGGAGCTTGGGTAAAAAGCTTATGCATGAAATGCAATGTGTCATTGTGTGTGAGTGAGAAAACATAACATTGGAATCCTAATCTCAAATGCCTTACAATCTATCAAAAATAATACATACAAAACATAAAATATTAAATGAATAAATGACATAATGAAATGCATGTCATTTTTTTATTATTATTGTTGTTTAAACAAAATCAAAATCAAGAAAATTAAAGTTAACTACTGACTAAGACCATTAAATCAAAATTAAGAATAACACATAATTAATTTTAGTCTGACTTTAAAAGACATGCATCCCTAGTGGAGTCGCCAAGCTATCGTAATGGTTTTGAAAACTGTTAGACATATTTTAAAACAAAAGGAAGAGTTACCACCAATCCTTTATTGGCTAGGAGTGATTGGCCACCTATTAAATCCTTTTAATAAAATTTAAAATTAATTAAATCTTATTAAAAAGATAATTTTTAGGTTTATGAGAATAGTTTGGATTCAAGAGTCAGTTACATGTAAAGAAGGATTAGCACCCTTACAACGTTTGTTAAAAAAATAAATACCAATTAATTATATGTTATCTTTTAATTTTGACAAGAAGATCTGAATTTTGGTATTTAAAATTTATTTTCTTTATTTTCTTTATTATAGTAAAAAACATATTTTTATTTTTAATAAATGTTTTTATCTGAGTTGGAAAAATAAATAAGAACCTTGTTTATTCAAAAATTCTCAAAAATATTCTAATACTTTGGCAATATTAAAAGGAACTTTCTCACCTAAGGATTTCTTAAAAATCACTACTTGTACTTTTCAAAAATCCCATCCTTGGTAGCTCTTATTTATTCTTCAAAAATTAAGTGACATGCACACAATGCTAATAATGAAATACTGGTGTATATATTTTATTTATTCATTTTTCAAGAAAATTTTGTTTATTTATTTCTTTTATTTATTTTCATTATTATTTTATTATTTTTAGAAGAAATTTTTTTTTATTATATCGAAAGTTTTTAGAAATACTCTAATACACTAATAATATTTTAAAAAAACCTTATTTCTTAGAAATTTCTTAGGTATTGCTATTCGGAATACTTTAAAATCTCATCATAGGAATTTGTTTTTTAATTTTTTTAATTCTTGTTCCACCCTAAATTTTATACAATAATACATTATCTACAAATATATTTATTTCCTAAAAATTTATACCTTTATAGATATTTTATATTTTTTAAATAAAATTATTTAAATTAAAAAAAATGAGAATCTTTATATTGAAAGAACTTTTAAATATTTTGATACTTTGGTAATTCTTAAAAGCTTTTTTCTTACCAAATAATTTTTTGGAATCACCACTTAGACTTCTCAGAATCCCATAATCGAAGGCTTCTGTTTATTTTCCAAGAATTTTGTGCACGCAATGTAAAAGACAATATTAATGCCCATATTTTTCCTTTTTAATTAATAATTTTTTTTAATAAATTTTTTTGTTTGTTAGTTTTTTTAATTACCTTTTTTATTTAAAGAAAGAGAAATTTTTATTGCATTGAAAGTTTTTGTAAATACTTTAATTCATTGGTAATATTTAAAAAAAAACTTATAACCTAGAGATTTCTTAGGCCTCACTATTTGAATAACCTCAAAATCTCTAAAAATTTCTTTTCTCTCATTTTTTAAAAAATTATTTTTATATTTTTTCAAATTTAAAATTACTAAAAGTCTAGAAGTTATTTTCATTATTTTTATTATTTTTTAAGGGATTATACATATTTATTTTTTTGAAAGTTTGAATATTAAAATATGTGTAAAGAAAATAAGTAACAAAATAATAATAATAATAATAATAATAATAATAATAAATATAAAATATATAAAATATAAAAATTACCTAAATCGATCATCTATGAGTGATTCAATGGTATCTGGTTCAGTTTAGATAAATGTCAATTTGAAAAGAAAATGGACAATTCATTGGTCATCTAATTGATTCGATGATCCCGAACTAATTTAGTTGAATCGATTTGAGTCTGGCAGCACCTTTATGGACCGAGTCAGGTGCAGAGACCTCAGGTTAAGTTGGGTCGATGCACGGGTTGACTGGTAAATTTTTTTTTTTTTTGCTATAAATGGTTTACTATTTCTTTAAGCTTTAAAAGCAAATGACCATTCAGACTCCCAGAACCCAGATCCAGTGCTGGCCCACCAGTTTAGTCATCATACCTCGTCGCAGGCTACCTTTTGTCGGTGTCAACTTGTTTCCTAAAAGTCACTCAAGTAAAGCTTTTATCCTCCTTTTTCTATTTTTCAATTGTTTTTCCCAAAATCTCTTTAGAACATCTTAGATTACACCTAAAGTTTCAATTTTAAAGCCCTACATCGCCTATTTCCACTGCGTCATTGGTTTTGGATTTATACCATGTCCTCTTTTCTTCCTTTGGCCTTCCCTTCTTCCAAATTTCAAGACTCAAAACCCTATCAAAAGCTCCCTAAATCGTAACTTTTCCTTTTTTTTTAATTTTTTTCTTTTGTTGCCTTTCTTGCTTGACTAAAGTTTCTCCTCCAAAGAGGATTATGGCTTTTGTTATTTTATTTTTTGCTTTGAAAGGTTACGAGTAGGTATTTTTGTGGTAGTTTCTTTTGTGTTGATTGTGGCTACTGTCTTCTTGATTTGCATTGATTGTGGTTCTTTTTGGAGATGATTTTTTGTTGACATGTTGGTGTTTACTTGGCAATTTGACTATGGCAGGGGATGGGTTTTAGGTCAATTATGGTGGCTCACGGTGGCCAAGGAAGATTACAGTGTGGGGGGTTCAACGGGGAAGGGGAGTGATGCTGGTGCTGATACTGGGGTTGGTAAAGGCTAGTGGGTCAAGGAAGTGGTACTAGGGTTGGTTGTACAGAGGCTGATTTTGGGGCTAGTGAAGGTTGGGGAGGCTGACAAGGGGTTTTTTGTCAATGGTCTATGAATGTGGTTTTGGTTGGAGGTTGGTGCTGGGACTGGTACTGTAAAAGATTTTTAGATAAAGGGTCTGGTGATTCGAAGAGGTGTTTAGTGTTGGTGTTTGAGGTGGTGCTAGTGATCTAGAAGGGCCAGTGGTTTGTACAAGTGAAAGTTGGGGTTGGTGCAAAGGGTGAGGGTGAAGGCTAGGCCTCTGATGGGGATTGGGACTTTACCTTTAAATGGGGATTGGTATTCTGTGTTTTCTCAAAATTCTTCCCCTCTTCCAAAATTTTTACCGTCCTTTCTCCCCTTTCCCTTGTGTTTTTTATCTGTAAATTCAACTACAATAGATATAGGAATTCAATGTTTTACAATATGAAAATGCAATCTAAAAAGCAAAATTGCCTGGCCAGTTGTGGTGTGAAGATGTGCAATGGTTGCCGACCATTCCCATCTAGCTTATTATCCATTTTTGTTGTTTTATTTTTTTTTCATTTTTTTTAATTTTGTGATTTTTTACTTTTTAATTAATTTAATCAATAAAAGCAAAAAAAATAAAATAAAATGAAATGAAAATGGGTTTTAAAACTTAATTTGGGCTTAAATAAATCTAGATTTTATTGGACCTTCAAGCAAAATAAATGAATTTTGATTCATAATTGAATTAAATTAGATTTGGATTTTATCCCGGGCAAAATAATCAAAAGCAATTAATTCGAGGTAAGCCTTAAAAGAGTCAATCTAATTAAAACGTTTAAATTAACCAAAATCAAATTATTTGAATCAAACATAAAAATCTAAGTAAAAGCCAAATACATGGCTAAATTGCGCCATTTTAGTGCTTTTAAATTGTTGAAGATTTGTGTGTTACCGCACGGAACCGACTCAACCAAAGCACACAACCGATGAACCCATTCCCTTTCAGCTTTTGAAGTCGAGTCACCATGTTGAGCCAATTTTTGTGCCTACAATCGAACTCTTCTCCAGCCACCATGTCTAGTCACATTTTTGGTATTCATTTATCTATTTATTTATTTATATGTTTATTTGTGAATATTTTTAAATATAATAAAAATATTTTAGACAATGAACCTTACAAACATATTGGAAAGTTTAAATTTTTTAAAAGAAATTTTCATTTAAAAAAAACATCAACAACATATTGAAAGTTTAAATTAAAAAAAAAAACTTCTAATAAACTTTTCCAACATATTAAAAGGTTAAAATCGCAGCAATAAATTTTGAAAAAAATAAACCTTACAAAAATATTAGAGGGTTGTGAATTTTTATAAAAAAAACAAAAAAAATACCTAAAAGTAAGATTTTACCAACATATTGAAAAATTTTATTAATTTTTGGCAAGAATTAAATATTCAAACAAAAATAGTTTTCATGAAATCCTATCAACATATTGGAGGCTAATTTTGATAAAAAATCTTAACAGCATATTGGAAGATATCTTTGAAAATAAATTGTTTTGTTTGTAAAAATTGGATTTTAAATCCCTAGTGATAGAATTAATAAGAACATTACAAATAGCAACTTTTATGTAAATTTTTAGGTGAGAAATCTTTTCTAAATTTTATCAACATATTGGAGAATTTAGATAAGAATTTGATATCAAGATTCTAAATTAAATTTGATGGTGAATATGAGTTTTTTGTATAAAAATTAAATGAATCCGACGATGGAGCTTCTTCAAGCATGACAAATAGTCTTTTTGAATACTCTTGAAGTGGGTAAATGCTCTTAAATTATTATCAACATATTGAAGTAGTTTAATGATAATTCTAATATTAAATTATTTGGAAAAGTTTTTTTGGCTTTTAGATAACACAAAATCAAACAGGTACCATCCTTTATATTGGTGTTTGTAAGGGTGTTATAACCTTCCTTACGCTTATTGTACTCTTAGATCTAATCTCGATTTCATTGACTAGAATCTATCTTTTAAAGATATCCGAGTCAAGCTTGGGATATCTTTTTAAAATGAAACGATTTTAGTTTGGTGGCCAATCGCATTTAAACAAAAAAAATGGATTATGACAACTCCTAAAGTCATGTATAGTGATAGGTTCACAGATTTATACATTATGATAGTTTAATGACTCCTCTAGGAAATCTGTCAAAAGTTAGCTAGTAAAATATTTCATGTTATCCAAACCTAACTTAATAAATTTTTCTTTAAATATTGTATTTTCTAATGTTTTATTTATCTTTAATCATATCATACTTTGTCATTCATTTGCATATGTATAACATAAGCTTTACACTCAAGCTCTACCACATAGGAGGAAGTAAAGTGCGTATGCTTTTATAAGATTTTATGTCTTCACATGAGCTATCAAAATCTTTCCACTTGTAGCCTATTATGTCTTTCCACTCAAATTAAAATAATTCTACTTGTAGCCTATTATGAGCGAGGATTAGGGTGTCTTACTAGTTTGTGATGGATAACGATATGAGAAACAATTTGAGAACCCTTAGATTTAATACAAACTACATATAGTCAACCTTATAAGCCTAATATATAGGTAGAGCTATGTTTCCTTTACCCTTTAGAATTGACCTGAAGTTTAAGGATCATACTATTGTGTTCTATTTGCTTTCTTTATATGTTTTAATTGACTTATTATTATTATTTTTATTACTTTTATATTAAGCTAATCGATTTCTTTACTTGTTTTCAATTTTTGCATATTCATAAACATGCATAAAGTTAACATAAAATATCCCCTCAAAGTTATTTTCAACAAAAACTTTCATGGAGTCTATAGAATGTCTAGTATGTGCCTCATCCATCTTTGCTAAATATAAGTCACCTAATGATCTAAAAGTTGAGTCAGAAAGGGCCTAATAAAAGGAGGGAGATTGATTACCACCTAATCATGTCTTCACTTTACTAAAGAAAGTTCATTTGCATCTCAAGCAAAATGACTTGGAAGACTTGTTAGACGTGTCAGACTTATAGAAACATATGAACCCATCTAGATAGTTAGCATTTTGTGAGAAGTATGGTTGTATTATGTATCTCATTTCAGTTGTAATTGAAAATTCCCTAGTTAAAATAGCTATGCAATTTTAGGATCCTTCAATAAATGCTTCATCTTCAATGAAATTGACATGACACCAACCATAGATGCGTACTTTTTATTGATGGGTGTGTATCTCTAATCACCAAATAAGATATATGTTAGCATGCAAAAATTAACATTTCGTAAGAAATTAGTCGATCTTATGGGAGTCAAGAAGAAAGCTATAATGTGTAAACATATTTGTTTGCCTTAGGAATTTTTTCATGATTTCATCATAAACACTCAAATGATGACCAAAGATTGGATTATTTACTTTGGCCATATATTGCATGGTGGTTTTTCCCAGAGTCTTAGGTCATATCGAGATAAAAATGATCGATTTTTTTTGGCATGTCAAAAAAGATTTGTCAACAAAGGAAAATGGTGCTTTGTTGGATGTGCACCATTGTTATATTTATGGATTAAGCGTCACTTTGAGTGCAAGAAGAATCCACTTTCAAAAATTTACTTCCACAACTAAGCCTTAGTTAAAGAGTTTTGTGAAAGTGAATAGGCAAAGCCTAAATCCAATGAGGAATGAATGGTTCTACTATAAAGTCTTACATGTACCCAAGTGAAATGGTTAGTCTCATGGATGAATCATGAACTGATGTTGTATCAATGTGGAGATAAGACTAGAGTAGGCTTATAGGGGCAATAAGCTATGCATCGCTTATGGTATGAAGGTGGTTTGGGGCTGAGCAATTCGTCTCTATGATACATAAGCTCATTCAATCAGACTTTCTCTATAGTAAGCCCAAAATGCTACAAAGGTGGACAATGTAATTAAGGCATGCAAGAAACCCAAAAGAATAAGTCTTAGGCCATCATTGACAAAGTCACCCCTAGGTATTTCGTATGGAGAGCCAAAAGGAGCAAAGGAGTTGTGTTCACTTTTTGAGATTCTTGCCAATCAATGGATCAGCAAGTGGAAGAATTACTCTCAAAATTAGAGCTTGTAAGAAACAAATTTAAAGTTGAGAGTGGCAAATTGAAACAAAAAATTCAAAAACTCCAAAAAAAAAAAAGAAAATGAAAGAAGAAGCAAATAAGTTAGAAGCTAAAGTGGATGAGATCATCAAGGAACATGACAAAGCCATTAATAACTTGACAGAGCTACACCAAAAATGCAAAAAGATAATATTGAGGTAGAAAGGCAAGAGGTTAAGGCCTAAAGATTATTAGAGAATGTGACACTACCCTTAATTAGTTGATAGAGTTGTATCAAAAGTGCAAGAGGCAATATATGTAGGTGAAGGCTACAGAGATAAAAATCACTTACTTGACTTGTGAAAGCAAAAGATTGAAAAAAGAATAACCTAGATGGAAGATGAATGTGCTAAAGTCTAAGAAAAGAATGAAGCACTCAAAAGGCATGTTCAAGCTTTGAAGCAAAAACTGAATGAGCAAAGGGATCACTTCGCTGCAGTCATAAGGGAACATTGGGAGTTATCATACCAAGTTTGGTTGGCAAAAGAGAAAACTTGGGAAGGCAGAGGTACATAAAGTATCTTGTGACTTAGATAAGGCAATGATCAAGGCAGAAGAAATGGCCAAAAAGGCTAAGGCACTAAAAAGAATAGTTAACTCAATATGAAGGTATGGACAACATTTATTAAACTTAATTGAGGATGCCAAAGACCAATATGAGTAGATCAAGTGTTTTTACAAATTAAGAATAATATATTCTATGAAAATAGACTTTTATGGAATAAATGAACATTCATTTTTGTTGAAAATTTTTAAAAGGGCAAACATTATCTCTCATGCATTGCATCTATTAATAATTAGTTTTTTTATCACATTAGTACATGAATAAGTCCACTAACTTTAAAATTGTGGTACATAAAATTTAAGGATAGCTCAATCATCCAAGAATCCTAATTAACCAACTCACATCAAAACAATACACGAGCCCAGGTCAGACAAATGAAGTAAGAAAATGCAAATCATTTTGAAAAAATAAAAAAGACCTAAGAAGAGATTGGAAAAGAGTTGAGTAAAATCTTAGAAGCTCTAAATAGTTAAACAAAGGAAAAGTCATGGAAGAAGATGGCAATCCTAAAGATCATCTATTACAAGACATAGTTGACTCTTTGTACCCTCCCGATTATAGCCCATATAAGGCCTAATCCACCCAAAGCGTTATTCTATAACAATTCACATTCCATGTAGGGTATGCCTATAAGGGAATGCCATCCCCATCAAATCAGGGACATTTTTAGAGTTATGTTAACCTTGTCTATACAAAAAAGGTAGTTGAGCTAAAAAGTCCCCAACTTGGATGATCCAAAGAAGAAAGAAAAGTTGAAGCTAAAGGTCACTGAGTCTTTAGAGGACTCAAATTCTAAACAAAAGATGAATCTACTAGAGGAGAGATTATGAGCCATGGAGGGAATTGACTTTTATGACTATATGGATGCTGTTGGGCCTTGTTTAGTCCCAGATGATACAATTCCTCCAAAATTCAATGTTTAGGAGTTCAAGAAGTATGACGGTTCTAAGTGTCCAATCTCACATGTCGCTATGTACTATTAAAAAATGGTCACTAGACCAATAACGAAAAAATTATTGATTTATGTGTTCCAGTTACTTAGAACTCGCATCGATTCTTGAAAAAGCTCATTCATGCATTGATTAATTAGTACTGCCACATCATAAACCTAGCTCCTAATCACCTTTCTTTGTAAAGTATAAAGAAAAAGGTGATAGAATGGAAAGCTTAAAGGAAGAGAGAATGCCAACACTAAGAGAAAGCCCAAGAAGAAAAAAAATGAAGCTTAAGTTATGAGTTTTGAAGGGCAACAGTTAAGAAATTATCCTCTTTATCCACAACCAATTTATCCCATTTATTACCTTACTGTTAATAACATCAAGTCCACTTATACCAGCCTATTCCTCAACCATTTTGCCTAACTGTTTATCAACCTATCTTTAGACCACCAACTAACATGTATAACCCAACACTTTGCTTGTTGTAAGACCCCTATCATGGCCAGTTAATCCAATAAGTGATCCAAGAAGGCCATGAAATAAACAAGAAAAGCATACCTTTGACCTTATCCTCATAACCTATAAGGAGATATTCTAAGAACTTGTCAAGAATCATTTACTTGTTCCTATCCATATAAAGCCACTCAAATCGCCTTATTCAAAGTGGTATGATCTTACTGCTAATCATGATTACCACTTAGGGTATGTCAATCATTCCACTGAGAACTACACCATCCTGAAACATAAGATGAAAGGTTTGATCAAAGCTGGGTTGATTAATTTTGATTCTAGCCAAAGAATAGCACCAAATCTCAATTGTAATCCATTGCCCAATCATAAGTGAATGCTTTAAACAAGGGACAAGAACATTTTGTAAAGATGTAGGTAAAAGAAATCAAAACACTTTTTAGCCAATTATTTGATGCTTTACATGAGGTTGAGATGATTAACCCAATGGACCTATATACTTATCATGAAAATTTGTGTCGAATCAAAAATGTAAATACCATAGTGAGGCCCCTTGCCATTTTAGCAAAACATGTAAATAGTTCTACCAAGAGGTATAAAAGTTGATGGATTCTTACCAAGAGGTATAACTTTCAATGTTCTTACTCCTCTTTTGTACATAGATGAGAAGGCTATGCCATGGAGTTATGGCTATGATGTTATAGTCCAAGGGAAAAATGAGATATATCCAAAACAAATGCTACCAATATAATTGGTGTGGTGGTATAACTTGAAGTAGAAGATGTTACTCTCCAAACAAAACAAGAAGAGAGAAAGCCAAAATGGAAAATGTGAAGTCTAGAATGAGCTTGCAATAGTTCCTAATAAAAAATGTTAAAAAAATGGTAATAGAGAAAGAAGCTTTTAAATTTTTTAAGTTGGTAAAACATAGTGAGGACTCAGTTGTAGAACAATTAAATAAGAAGCTAGCTCGAATCTCATTGTTGTCGCTATTACTAAATTTTGAACCTTATCATAATGCCTTATTAAAGATGTTAAATCAAGGTTATGTGGCACACAACATACCCATGGAGTATGTGAACTATTTGGTTGGAAAGTTGATGATGTCACATTATATAGCTTTTAATGACAACGAGATTTCTCTAGGATGAAAAAAAAAACACAAAGGTACTACATATCACTATCAAATACAGAAACCATACCATAGCCAAAGTCCTCATTGGTAGTGGCTATGGAATCAATGTCATGCCTATGACAACCCTAGCAAAGCTGTTCATTGATATATCCCACATGAAAAGTAGCCATATGATTGTTCGAATCTTTGATGGGAGCCAATTGGAGGACTTGGTTAATATTGAGATAACCTTGCAAATTGGGCCATGCATATTTAATATGAAATTTTAGGTGTTGTATATCTCCCCATCTTATAACTACTTGTTGAGAAGGCCATGGATCCATATAATAGGTGCCGTTCCCTTTTCTTTACATCATAAAGTTAAGTTTAACATGGAAGGTCGACTTGTGATTGTGTCTAAAAAAGAGGATTTATTGGTGACCAAGCCCATGAACACCCTATATGTAAAAACTACTGGTGAGGCATTGGGGTACTTTTATAAGTCCTTCGAGCTTGTCAATATAGCCTATGTAGGTGAAAGATCTAAACTATGCTAGCCGTGTTTCACAAAGATAGTGGTTAATCAAGTTGTTAAAATGGGTTGGTATTCAAGAGTTAGACTAGATAAAAATTTGTGAGGGATAAGAGAACCTATGATAAAAGTGGACAATAATGAAAGGTTGGGCTTGGGATATGAAGCAGAAGGATGGGGACGAAGAAAAATTCAAGTAGGAAAGAGAATGGCAAGTCTTAAAGGATATGAACCAAAAACCTTGCTGATGGTTATCCCGTACCTTTATGACATTTTCAAAGTTAAAATGGTATATGTATCCAGATTTAGATGAAGCTTTAGAAGAGGAGCCTAAATTGAGCATAAAGGAAGCTTTCGTCAAGCTATCCATCCAAGCAATAGGTGAAAAAAATAAAAGGGCCTAGTAATAAGAAGTATTAGACTATCTATGTCCTTCAGGCTATAGCTTAAACAATTGGAGTGTCATCAAGATGCCTGCTATTTTTAAAACTAATTAAATGTAATAGTAACCCCTAATTACTTATGCCCAAAAGCATTGGGATGGTCTTTTGTGTATAGGCCATTTATTTTTTATGATTTCAATAAAAGATTATAAAGTTGCTTTTTTCACTCATTTCTTCTCTCATTTTTCCTTTTTCAATTTTTAAGCCAATGCATCTTGTCAATGCTTCCAATTTCTTTTATTTTTAGGTGTCCAAATGAATATGAAGATAATCATGATAATTATCAAGAATTTAATTTTAAAAACCAATTCACATTAATAAACTTGATAAGGAAGATGAATTTGAAGAATATACTGTGCTTCTGACTTAATGAGACTAATTAAGTAAAAGAATAAACCGATCAAGCCCTACCAAAAAATCAATAAACTGATAAACTTAAAGAATGATGAGAATAAAAAATAGGTTAAAATTGACACAACAATTCTATTAGCTGACAGGCAAAGGTTAAAAGATATACTTTGAGAATACATAGATGTGTTCACTTAGTATGGTGACTAAAATGTAAATCAAAATATAAATTAGTCTAGCAAAAATTAAGACGAATGAAGCTTGATATGCTATTAAAGATTAAAGAAGAGGTAATCTTGCAAGTGGCCAAGTATAGTGCCTATCCCTAAGAAAGATGGAAAGGTTCGAATGTGTGTGGATTACTATGGCTTAAATAGAGCTAGCCCGAAAGATAATTTCCTTTTGCCTCACATTGACACTTTGAAGGATAATATGGCTAGGCATTCTATGTTTTCCTTCATGATGGGTTTTCAGGGTATAAAAAAAAAAGATAACCCAAGATGATATGGATAAAACTACTTTCATAACCATGTATGGTACCTTCTATTATAAAATTATACCTTTTTTATTAAAAAAAATACTAGGGCTACTTATGAAAGAGCTATGGAAATGAAATGAGAAATTTGTAAGTATACAAGCTGGATATGTAATAAAAGTGACCTTTCGATGGGAATGTCAATCCCATAGAGATTAGGTAGAACTTCTTAAACTAAGTATTGATTATCACCTTACTTTTACTAAAGTTGGTTTAATCAAAGAAGAAGCATGGAACTAGACTAACTAAAAATAAAATAAAATAAAATAAACCAAAACAACACATATGATTTTAGAAAAATATAAGCATGCAATATGTAAACAAAGTAAATGGAAGAAAAACATTGAAAATTTCTCAAAATAGTAAATGCATGAAAATTGCAACATCACTAAGTTGGAAATATAACTTGTAAATTGCAAAAGAAATACCAAACAAACCTATAACTAATCATGCAAGGCTAGAAATGAAATTCTAACTATTATGATGCATTAAAAATGATATGAGCAATTTAAGGAACTAGTGAAATGTAATGAAAATAAAAAATGCCAAAAAATGTAAATGAATGACACAACTAAATGACAAATCACCAAACCTTAACTATTTATGGTGTTGTAGTGGAAATGGTGTCACTATATCTAACCTACATGTTGCAAAAACAATTGAAAATGGTCTAAAATTTATTCAATTATTGAGAGAACTACATGCAATCTTGAGTCATTGAACAACATTTAGCAAAACCTGGAAATAAGGCAGTAACCAAAAAGAACAGCAAATCTGAAAATTTAAAATGTGGATGACAGTTTGCATCCTAAATGGAACAAGTTGAATTTCACTTAATCTAAACGAAGACCTAAATGAAGAACCAATTGAAGAACTAAATGAAAGTTTAATTTGAAAAAATAGACTTGAAGAAAAGAAAGAAAAAAAATTATTCAAACAGTCAAACGCACATACAACATCTACTATATCTAATGAAATCGTATGATCTTGCAAAAGAAAAATCTAATCTAATAGCTTCTATTGGAAAAGAACTTCACCTAAGCTAAAACAATATATATATATATATGAGTTGACTACCTAAATCAAGAAGAAAATTGCATGAATGAACAAGAAAATCAGCTCAATTAACTCAAATTCTAAATCAATGTAGAATATGGAAAAACAAAATATCATCAAAGAAAATTGACCAAACAGCACTTAAAAATGTGAAATAAATTGCACAAAATGGAATAAGAAAGGTAAGTAATAAAATTAAAGATATAAGGAAGAAAAGAAGCCAAACAAATTGCCACAGAGAGAAGATCCATGCCAAATTTAGTCTTCACATCTAGCCTGCACTTGTCACTTGCATCCTTATGTGACTTCCAACCTTAATCTAAATTAATGTGTTGAGAATCTAAAGCTACAATTCAACTTTGTTGTAGCTCTATGGATTATGAAACTATGGAAAAAAAACTTGAACAAAAACAAGTAAGATTTGATAGAGTTATGATTCAAAAATTATGGCTATGTTAGTAGAGACAAATGCTAAAACAGTTTTGAACATCAATGGAAAAACAAGTAAAATGAGCTAGAAAATGATTGCAAATGTAAATTATATTGAAAGATTCTTAAAGAACATGTAAAAAAATTAAAAAACTGAAAATTTGCAACAAGATTCAATATAAAAATGCTAGAAAAAAGTGTTTGGCTACTAAGAAAATGTAAAGAACAGAAATGAAAATGCAAGAAAGTAAAGAAAAAAAATTTAAATCCTAAACTAACTCTCCTCAAATGGCCTACCCTCACCATCTATTTATAGGCAGAAGGGAGGAGCCTCAAGTCTAAAAAAAAAATTCTAAAATGATCTTCAAGCAATGGGCTTCTAGAGCCTTCTCTTTCTCCTGGTGCTATAACACTAAGTCGCCCTTGGTGCTTGTTGCTTCTTCATCAGATTGTACTTTCAAGCTTTTATATGTAAATGCTGATTCAATAAGTCAAAATAAGGACCAATCAAAGCCCCTTAAGGTGCCAACTCAGCCCTAGATTTGGTGCCCTTCAACCAGCTTATGAAGCCTTACACTTTTGGTGCTCACTTTTCGCACACATGCATATCGAACATTTTTCATTCATCTTTCATATATATATATATGTATATATATTTTGCAAAAATTTCAAACATTCTATGAATATTTTTATCGTACATTTTACTTAAAAAATAGTTATGAAAATAGTACTAAAAAAATTATTTAAGTCAAGAAAACTCCCTAATTGTTAATGTGACCTATTAACACTAGTTTAGGTCATTTGCATAAATTGCACAAAAAATCTTCCAAATTTGTATAAAAAATGACCAAAATTCCTCAGTTACAATATTTGTACCTACACATAAGATAAATATGAATTTAGGAGTAATTTTGTCAAAAATTGTAAGGAACAAGACAATATATGATTTAAATTGCACTAAAAAAAATCATGAAAAAGTTAAAATTTTAGTGCAATCAAACCCTCAAACTTAAGCTTTTACTTGTCCTTCAACAAAACAAGATTGAGTAAGAATTATAGTATACTTTCAATGCTTCATTTAATCATGAATGCCTCATAGATTGATCAATGGATATAACTATAGCAAAATCATGAACAAGTGCTAATATACAAGAATCTACCTATGCTAAGATCATTTCTAACTAATATTCCACAAGCAAGTAACACCTCTGACATATCCTTGCATGAATCTAGTAATGTTATGCAAAACATGAAACTTTAATAACAAGGATCACTAAAGTATGTTCATGTTCTATAAGTTTGCCTATCTCATCTCTCTCTACTAATGTAGATAAACACATGACCAAAAATCATTTAAAACTTTAATAAGCTTGTAATGTGAGGCTAGGGTCAAGGTATGATAAAAGTCATTTAGGCTCATATACTTTAATAATGCATCATATGTCTAGGATCATCCATAATCAATACTAGATAAAAAAAATGCAATGTAATGTTCAAAAGCATCACTTACAAATGAATACCATATTTAAAAATTCACTAAACCTAAGTATCATCTCAAATGTCACACACATTCAATCTTTAAGGCAAAAATTAGAGAAAATTCAAAAAAAATTTTAAATTTTCAGCAATTTTTCCATATTTCTAAACTTAAACAACACATTATCTTCCATGTGTAAGCATGAAAAAATAAAAGCACAAAAGAGAGGAAAAAGGAAACTCTCTTATCATCATAGAGGTATAGTAACTGAATCATCCATCTAAGCTTTGACTAAACCAATGCATCCATTTTTAAGCTTTTATTCATCCCACAACATAAAAAGACAACTTCACAAAGAAACTATATCAATATATACAAGCAAAACATAAGCTAAATAACAAAACAAGCAAATGAAAACAACATAAAAAGTAAAACTTGGGTTGCCTCACAAGAAGTATTTTATTTAAAGTCAAAAGCTTGACTTTCATAAGTGTTAAAGAATCACTCCAAATTTTCTTCTCAAGTCTACCCATTTTATTCTTTTGCTTTGTACCAAATATGCAATGATAAACTCTAAGTGTATATGGTGCTTATTAGTAGATTTGAGTTTCAAATATATGAAAAATCTAAGAATATTACTGTATCGACTAATAGAGATGGTCATTGGCTTTGGTACTAATGATATGGGTACCATCATAGAGAATATGGATTTTGACTCTAATATGAAAATTTCTTCCATGAATGGTATAAGTCGAGTAAACATAAAGGATGAAAAGTCAAAGGTATCAAGCTGAGAAGTAGAGGTTGGGAAAATTTTCAAGCCATTTATGAATCTCTCTACACTATCATTATCCAAACCCTCTACATTATCAACTTTTGACATTCCACTCAAAAGTTTTTCTATTTCATCATCATGATTTTCACTAAGTTCATCAATAATGTCAAAAAGTGAGTTTTCAACCACATGTATTTCCAAATCATCATATAAAGGATTTTCAACGCATAAAAGAAAATGTATAGGTATACTATGAGGTTTAAATTCTTTCTGATCAAGATCAATGCTAAGACCTTCATGTAACTCCAGGTAGGGAATTGAACCATCCTTTCCAAAATCATTTTCATTCACCTTTTCCTCTATGGATGGTCTATCTAAAGGAAGCTCTAAGAATGAGGTATCTACAACTTTAAGCATAGGATCAAGGAATAAAAAACCTATTAGACAAATAAGTTCTTTACTAATGAATTCTTCCTCATCCTTAAGCTTAATACTAGATTCAAGAAAGAATGTGTTTAAGGGCTTAAGTGATCTATCTAGTAAGCTTATCTTATCAACTTATGTATCCATTTTATCCATCTCTATATAATTGGGTAAGTGATCATAAAAAAACTTAAGAAATGGCATGAGTGGAATATCAATATCAACTTTTTCTTTAAATGCTATCTTCTGTCTCAACTCCCCTAAATGCTCCATCATCATCAACTTTCCTAGCCATAAACATATCATTTGCCTTCACCATATCTTTCTCCATAACTTTCACAAAATGTGGTACTTTTACCATAATGGCTCATCATCATCATCAATCCATCTCAAACCTCCTATACTATCATAATTTCTTAATGTATGCTCTTCCTTCTCCTCCTAACAAAGTGTTGACTCGATATTCTTAGTCATGAAATCTTGAGGGCAAGTAATTAAGGTATGTACATTTTGACTATATTGCTTAAAATTCCTAATGTATGCCTCTAGGTCTTGTTGGTATTTTTCTTAAACTCGAAGCAATTCAGTGAGCATCTTCTCAGAGGATAGTTTTTTTTCTTCTAGAGGAAATGGTGGTGAATATGAAGTGGATGGAAAGTGATATGAAGATGAATGGTGTGATGATGGAGAAAAATGTTGCTATGGTGGAACATAGTGTAGCACTTAAGAAATTTATAATGATGGTAGAGAATATTGTGGAGGTGGAGGGTATTATAAAAGTGAATGCTTAGTAGGATAAGTCAAGGTGTATTTAGGTGGTGAACTAAAGGAATGTCCTAGACTAGTATCTTACATTGTTTTATGATAACCCTCTCAAGTGTGAGTAGTGTAGATGTTTGAGTAAAATTGTAATTGTTGGTCTAATGGACACCTATCAGTATGATAAACTCTACCATGCACTTCACCATTGTCATGTTGGCTTGGAAGTTATAGACTACACTAGGCTTAGGATCAACATAGCTTTAATGGCCTCTACTATATTTTCTATAAAGTTAAATATTTTGGTCAAATCTTTAAGGGCCAACTCTATTATGATAGTTTTCTTCACTAGGCTATGGTCCTAGGTAGTCATTGAAAAAATAAGGTTTAGCATGATCCATATGATACTCAATTCCCTTATAAGTATTAGAATCCTAAACAAAAACCTACACAAAGAAAGTTAGTTGTGTACAATTTAGGGAAACAAAAACAAGGCAAGTTAGTAACTAGGCTAACAAAAATACACTAAAGGTGAACCAATCTATAGTAGAGCATGGTGAAAATTGATATTAACCTAGGACTCTTGACTCCTAATCCTTGACAACGGTACCAAAAACTTGATGAAAGAAATCTATAAGTACACAGGTCAGATAAGTAGTAAAAATGACCTTTTGGTTGGAATGTCTATCCCATAAAAATTAGGTAAAACCTCATAAGCTAAGTATCAGTTATCATCCTACTCTTCCTAAAGTTAGTTCAATCAAAGAAAAAGCATGAAACTAGACTAACTAAAAAAAAAATAGAAATAAAATCAACCAAAACAACACAAATGATTTTAGTAAAATATAAGCATGCATTATTTAAACAAAGTAAATGAAAGAGAAACATTGAAAATTTCACAAAATAGTAAATGCATGAAAATTGAAACATCATTAAGTTGGAAATACAACTAGTAAATTGCAAAAGAAATATCAAACAAACTTGTAACATATCATACAAGGCTGAAAATGAAATTATAACTATTATGATGCATTAAAAATGACATAAGCAATTTAAGAAACTAATTAAAACTAATGAAAATTAAAAATGCCAAAAAGTGTAAATGAATGACACAACTAAATGACAAATCACCAAACCGTAACTACCTATGGTGTTGTAGTGAAAATGGTGTCACTATATCTAATCCATGTGCTCCAAAAACAATTGAAAATTATCTGGAGTTTATTCAATTATTAAGAGAACTACATACAATGTTAAATCATTGAACAAAATTTAACAAAATCTGGAAAATAAGGTAGCAAATGAAAAGAACAGAAAATATGGAAATTTAAAATGTGGATTACAGTTTGCATCCTAAATGGAACAAGTTGACTTTCACTTAAACTAAATGAAGATCTAAATGAAGAACTAATTGAAGAACTAAATGAAAGTGTAATTTGCAAAAACAAACTTGAAGAAAAAAAAGAAAAAAAATGATTCAAGTAGTCAAACGTACTTACAATAGCTATTACATCTAATGAAACCTTATGAACTTGCAAAAGAAAAATCTAGTCTAATAACTTCTACTAGAAACGAAATTCACCTAAGCTAAAACAACATATATCTATGAGATAACTACCTAAATCAATAAGACAATTGCATGAATGAACAAGAAAATCAGCTCAATGAACTCAAATTCCAAAATAGTGTAGAATATAAAAAAACAGAATATCATCAAATAAAATTAACCAAACAACACTTAAAAAATTAAATAAATTGCACAAAATGGAAATAAGAAAGGTAACTAATAGAACTAAAGATATAAGGAAGAAAAGAAGCCAAACAAATCGCCAAAGTGGAGAGAAGATCCATGCCAAAGTCAGTCTGTACATCTTGCCTGCACTTGTCACCTACATCCATATGTGACTTCCAACCTGGATTTGGATTAATGTGCTATGAATATAAGGTTGGAATTCAACTATGTTGTAGCTCTATGGATTATGAAACTACAAAAAAGAACTTAAACGAAAACAAGAAGATATGATAGAGTTATGATTCAAAAACGGTTGCTAGGTCAACAAAGACAGATGCAAAAATAGTTTTGAACATTGATAGAAAAACAAGTAAAATGAGTTAGAAAATGATTGCAAATGTAAATTTTATTGAAAGATTCTTAAAGAGCACTTAAAAAAACTTAAGAAACTGGAAATTTGCAACAAGTTTCAATATAAATATGCTAGAAAATAATGTTTAGCTACTAAGAAAATGTAAAAAATAGAAATGAAAGTGCAAAGTAAAAAAAAAAATTTAATCCTAAACTAACTCTGCTTAAATGGCTGGCCCTCACCTCCTATTTATAGGCAGTGGGGAGGAGTCTCAACTTTGAAACAATTCTAAAAAGATATTTAAGCAACTAGGCTTCTAGAGCCTTCTCTTTCTCTTAGTGCTACAATGCTAGATCGCACTTTGTGGTTGTTGCTTCTTCAACAGATTGAACTTGCAAGCTTTCATGTGTAAATGCTAATTCAATAATTCAAAATAACAACCAATCAAAGCCCCTTAAAGTGCCAATTCAAACCTTAGCTTTGGTGCCCTTCAACCAGCTTGTGAAGCTTTATGCTTTTGGTGCTCACTCCATGCACACCTGTACATCCAACATTCTCCATTCATCTTTCATATATAAATATATGTACTTTCTACAAAAAATTTCAAACATTCTAAGAATATTTTTCTCATACATTTTATTAAAAAAATAACTATGAAAATAATACTAAAAAGATTATTTAAAAAAAGTCAAGAAAGTGTCAACGTGACCTATTGACACTACTTTAGGCCATTTGCATAAATTGAACTAAAAATCCTCCAAATTTGTATAAAAAATGATCAAAATTCTTTAATTTCATTATTTGTACCTACACATGAGATAAATGTGCATTTAGGAGTAATTTTGTCAAAAAATCTTAAGGAACAAGCCAAAATATGATTTAAATTGTACTAAAAATGATCATGAAAATGTTAAAATTTTAATGCAAACAGGTGACACTCTTTCATGACATGATGCATAAAGAGATTGATGTGTATGTGGATGATATGATTACGAAATCTTGAGAAGAAAGGGATCATGTTGCCAACTTCAAAAAATTATTTGAGAGGTTGAGAAAGTTCTTTCTCAAACTAAATCCATCCAAATGTACATTTGGAGCTAAGTAAAAAAACTTGCTAGGTTTTGTAGTTAGTGAAAGAAAGATTGAAGTTGATCAAGACAAGATACCTGCTATCCAAAACTTGTCTCCTTTGAGCACGCCAAAAGAAGCTCAAGGTTTATTGGGCAAATTGAATTACATATCCCATTTCATCTCCCACCCTACCTTTAAATGTGATCCCATCTTTAAGCTTCTTTATAAAAATAATCTTGGTGAGTGGAATGAAGAATGCCAACAAACTTTTGATAAAGTCAAGCAATACTTGTCAAATTCTCCAGTGTTGGTGTTGACTATTCTAGAGAGACCATTAATTTTATATTTGTTACTATGTAACAAGTCAATGGGATGTATGTTAAGGTAGCAAGATGAAATCAACAAAAAAGAGCAAGCCATTTACAATTTGAGTAAGAAATTCACAGAATACGAGTCTAAGTATTATTCATTAAAAAAGATGTGTTATGCATTAACTTGAATAGCCCAAAGACTCAAACAGTATATGCTCTACCACAACATTTGGCTTATAACAAAACTAGACCAAATTAAGCCTTCCTCATCTATAAGGATTGCAAAGTGGCATGTTCTTAGAATATGACATCATATATGTAAGTGAAAAAGCCATCAAAGAAAGCACCATAGCTAAATTCCTCTCAAATCATCTTGCTGAAAACTATGAGCTAATGAAGCTTGACTTTCTTGATGAAGATTTAATGGTTGTATCCCAACTTGATGAGAAAGAGTATTGTGAGAAATCTTGGAAAGTGTACTTTGATGGAGTTGCTAATACCCTAGGGCATAGAATTGAGGCAATTCTAATATCTCTTGAGAAACATTATTACCCTATTAAAACGAGATTGAACTTCAATAACACTAATAATATGGCTAAGTATGAGGTGTGTGTTATTGGTTTACAAGCCGCCATAGATAGGAAGATTAAAGTATTAAAGGTGTATGGGGATTCAGCTTTGATCATCTATCAATTGAAAGGAGAATGGGATACAAGAGATTTGATATCATAAGAATATCTCAGAGTTGATCAAGCAATTCAAAATAATCCAATTTAAGCATTTACCTTGTAAAGTGAATTAGATTATTGATGCCTTAGCTACTTTGGCCATAATGATTAGGATTAATGACAATACTGAGATTCAACCCATGAAATTAGATGTTAAGATATACTAGCACATTCTTCTAATGTGGAAGAGAAAAATGATGAGAGACCATGGTATTACGATATCTTACAATATGTTAAGATCAACAATATCCAAACCAAGTAACAGAGAATGATAAAAGAGCTATCAAGAGTTTAGTTATGGGTATCTTCTGGGATAAAGATGTTCTTTATGAAAGAGGTCGAGTTCAGGTGCAATTGAAATGTGTGGATGCAATTGAAGCAAAGAAAATTCTTAAAAAGGTGCATGATGAAACATGTAGGACAGGTGTAAATAGGCATATGATGGCAAGACAAAGCATGAGAGCTTAATAGTACTAGCTGACAATGAAAAGTGATTGCACTGAATATGGTCAAAGATGTCACAAGTGTCAAATCTATGCTGATAAAATCAACACTCCACCTACTTCATTACATGTCTTGGCACCACCATGGATGTTCTCCACATGGGGCATGAATGTTATTGGTCCTATCACCTTGACGACTTCAAATGGGCATAAATTCATTTTTGTGATGATAGATTACTTCACAAAATGAATAGAGGCTGCTTCATATGGAAATGTGACATGATCCGTGGTTTAATAGTTTATAAAAAGAGAGATAATTTGTAGATATGGATGATATGCACATTACAAGCACATAGGCCGCACAAGTAATAAAGTGGAAGAATTAACTCTCAAACATTGTCTCATAAGGACTGCGGTGGTATTTTGATCTAACTACTAAAATTGACATCTTATGTATGTTTAAATATAGTAAAAATTAAATGGTGCTTGAAATTTTAAATGAACATTAAATTTAAATTGCGTGAAATTAAATTACAAAAATATAAAGTGTATAAAAATAAAGAAGTATGAAAATTAAATAACATGAAAATTAAATGGCAAGTAAATTAAATAACATGAACTTAAAAATGCATAAAATTTAAATTGCTTGAAAATATAAAATGCATGTAAAGTAAATTGTAAAGAAAACTGAAGTAAATGAGAGCATGAAATTAAATAACATGAAATTAAATTGCATGAACTTTAAAAGAGCATAAAATTTTAAAAAGTGCCTGAAAATTAACGAGGTTAGAAACTTAAATAATAAAAAAATTAAAATTTCAAGTAACTACATAACACAAAATAAAATGCTAGAATATTAAATAAATAGAAATGCAATAAAAGGAAGTAGGTATATACATTTTAAAATAAATTAAAAATGAAATAGAAAATACAAGATTCAAGAGGGAAGTAGCCACTAAGATGATATCTCGCTTTAAGGCATCTTCCCTCTATCCTTATCCCAGCGTCATTTTCCTAGCTGATTAGACCGGATTTGTGCTACCAAAAAAAATAAAATTTTGAAGCTCAATGACGCTCGATGAAAAGACAAAACAATGTTGTCTAAACCTTAGGGGAAAAAAAAGTAAAGAGATGAGAAATAATGGCAATAAATTAATGAAGAAATTGGAACTGAAATATGCTATTCAAGTGAAATAAATCCATATAACTAGAATATTATTCTAAGCTTCTAGCTCCCCCCCCCAAAAAAAAAAACCGTACAAACATGAATGAAAATAGCTTAAGGCAGCCGCACCAACACAACCTAGAAAGAAATGAAGAGAAAAAAATGCCCTCTTACAGCCGCTACTTCCTCTCAAATTTGTTAGTGTGGTGCTATTCAATAGCTAATAAATATCTTATTTTTTATAGTATTATATTTAAGTTGAATTCCTTTGTTTATTATCAATTAGTTTTAAGTTGGATATTTAATATGTTATAAAAGTCAAAATTTCTTTTTGTTACTCTTCTTAAATCTATCATGTAATAAATTTTTTTCAATTAATTTTAAAGTGGACGCTTAACAAAACTCTTTACTACCTTTTAAAGAAAATAAAGGAAATTGTTAACTTAAAAGACTCCAAAAATCATCCCTAAATTCTACCGTATTCATAGCACAATGAACTTAATGATAAAAACTTAAAATCAATGAAAATGGCAGCTTAAAATAGCAACAAAGAAGCTTTAAGCAAAACTGGAAATCAATCCTGAAAAATTGCAGCGAAATTTACTCAAATTCATAGTATTTTCTATCTAATATCACAGCTCAAGAAAGATGGCAAGGAAGTCAAGGAAAGGTAAAAGGAGAAGAAAAAAAAATAAAGAATACTCAAGGTGGAGGAGTTCAAAGACTGCCTTTCACCGTTGCTGCTCTAGGAAGCGCAGAACAGCAGGTGGCGTCACTTGAAGATAATGAAAATGAATGTGGCGCTCCCCCCCCCCCCCCCCCCCATGCTGTTGTATAATGTCCTATTTAAGGCCCCTCCTAAGTTTTTGGTGGCCAATCAAATGGCTCTAAAATGCCATGTCAGCCCCTTCATTTTCAGCTCAAGTGGATAGCTTTCTGCTTGCCAAATCCGTGACTTGCATAGCTGCTGTGTTGTTTAAGTTTTGCACTTCTTTCCAGCTCATGAAGGTGGCCAATAAGCTTGTATCATGAAGCCAACTAGGAGACATGTCAGCTTCTGCATACGCTCATCAAATGGGAAGGCTTTGGTTGTCCAAATGGACCAACCCGATGAGGACAGCATTTTCAGCCAGCTGGGGCGTTACTTTCGGCAAGAATTGGGGAGGTAATAACCGCTCTTTATGCAAGGAATGTGCAGCAATCTTCAGCGGCTAGCCTTCCGATCTTGTTCCGAGTAGGTGGCCAGGTTAGCAACAATTCATAGTAGCTTATTGCAGCAGCAAATGGCTCAACCCGTGACAGCAGGCAGCAGCGTCCCACCTGGGTTCCTTTTTTGGTGCGGCTCTCTTCTTCCTAAATTGTGATAGTGCCAATGCCTTTGCAAAATATGGTCAGATCAGCAACTTAATTGGCAGCATATTGTGTGCCAAAAATTGGAGAAACTGTATACAACATGTAGACAAGGATCATAACAGAAGATGCTTCCAGCTGTCTCCTCCTTTTGTGCTTATACATAAGTCAAGCTTTCTTCATGCAAGAGTGGCTAGCTGATCCCTTAATATTTGGCCAAGTCATTACTGTCTAGAAAATCAATGGAGATCTTCGTTGATTTTCAGTAGTGGAAAGGACCCCTTTGGCTGAAGATTCATGCTCGCACATGTAGGTAAAAAATTTTGCAAGGCCAATGCTTGAGAGCTTTATCCTTGTTTAATTTAATCTTGTTGAGTTCAAAATCTGTGACGATTATCTACAGTGGTGATCAGCCGAGGAACCTAAAAGACAGGCAATCACAATTATCCACGGTACTTGGAGTTTGTATTGAGACACCATTTTTTGACGATTAAATCATTATATTATAAGGATATAGAGAGATGAAATGAGCAAGAGAACTTGCCAAAAAATTTCTTTGGTTGGCCCAATAAGAGAAATTAGAATAAATTACATAATTACCTACTAAACTTTACCCACTTTTTAAATAAGATCACTAAATTTCAATTTGTTTCATTTAAATCACTAAAATTTGTTAAATATTTCATATCTAGTCACCTAATATTTTTTACTCAATCAATAATAGAAAATGATGTAGTTGCCATGTAAGCTGCCATGTCAACACCTACATAATTTATTAATCCACGTCATATTTCCTTCATCTCCTATCAACTTCTTCTTCATCTCAGATTAGTTATTAATCCACCCATAACTGCCTTCTCCCAAGCTCCTCCCTGTGCTTTCTAGCAACTCTTACCATTGTCAACAGATAGGTTGCATCGGTAGTTGTTACTTCTGCTGCCTAGTCATCACTAGAACCTAAAAGGATTGTCTCCATGTCATTACAAACAAGAAAATTTATACGGGTATGCATTCCTAGTTTGCACTAAACCTGTATCTTTTGCATAGTTAAAGTGAAAGGTGTTCAATAGTTTGATTGGTTAACTAAAGAGAATGCTCCTATGCTTGAAGTTGTAGAGAACCATAATGGCATCAAAAATTACTATCATGGCAAACATATTGCAGAGGCAAATCCCTCTGATACTACTTCTCGAACATTCGCTTCAAAATTGCAGGTTAGAGGTCCAAAGTACATATCCTTATTCAACCATCATTAAGAGATTGATCTACAGGGAAATGTTAATGGAGCTGTAGAAACTTGTAAAAGTGAACATAAATGGGGCTAAAAAATTAAAGCTACCATTATAAACCATGAAAACCAAAACTTTAAATACAGAGTTAATATTTTCAATAACTTTTTGCCTCTGAAATATTCAAAGCTTCTTCTCTATTTAAGTCTAAACTCTCTTTCTGTAATAAATGTTCAATTTTTGAATTTTTTTAAGACTAAAACAAAAAGAAAGAAAGAAAAAGATAAACATTTGGTAGAAGAAGACAGAGGAACTGAAACATGAGGAGCCTACATTCATAATTATATTAGATCTCTTTTTCTAGAAAATTAATCGCAGAATTCAGTAAGATTGAAAAACACAAAGTGGAAATGAGAAAATTTTATTAAAAAAATTTGCTTCTTTAATTTTGTAAATTAAAAATGGATTCTTTTAGAGAAAATTTTTGGAAAGCCAATTTAATGTAAGAGTTGGCAATTGGCAATGCTAAATAAGTAATGGTGAAAGAAAGCTATTGTAAAAAAAAGATAGATAGGTAATGTCAAAACAAGGAGAAAACGCAGAAACAAGGAGAAGAAGAAGCTTATGGAAGAGGAAGAAAATATGATGCGGATCAAAAGCCTACGTGGATGTTAACACAGCAGCTTATGTGGCAATTATATCATTTTCAATCAATTGATTGGATGAAAAATGTTAGGGTGACTAGATTTGAAATATTTAACAAATTTTAATAATTTAAATGAGATAAATTAAAGTTTAATGATCTAATTGGGAAAGTGGTTAAAGTGTAGTGAGTAATTGTGTAATTTATTTGGAGAAATTAGGTAAAGATGTTATGGATAAGCCTAGACAAACTGTAGTTACTGAGGCCCAATTTCAAATAGATTGTAACCCATGAAGAATAAGTCGGAGACGCAATAATTGTCAAAGCTGGTGGCTTAATGGGACTGTGGATAACATTAACAATTAACATGCGTTGTAACATAATGGCTTTCTTGGGTCAATAGAAAAATATCATCCGATCTCCTTTTTCTTTAACATATATTTTTTACATAGAAATTTCTTCTAAACTATATCCATTTGATGCTAATAATTTGAAAGTTCTAAATTGTTATAGAAAAGGATTTGGAGCCCTTTTTTTTTTTTTTTGCACGTACATTCAAAAACGGTAATTTTTGTATCCATAATAATATAATAGTCTCTGTAAGCATTAAAACTTTTTTTATAACAAAAAAAACATAACTTGTTAATAAAAAAAAATTGTAAATACTGAGATTTGAGCTTTAAAATATTTTGGTACATAAGAAGCCAAAGCCTAAGGGAAATTGAACAAGAACAAGTGCGGGAGATAAAGCGCTAGCCTTACTGAAAGCCACCTCTTAAAGAAGGTGGGTGAATCATTTGGGTTGAGCCCCATATTCGATCAATAAAAACTTTTCTCCACCCTTCCAAGCTTGCCGAATTCAACGAAGGGGCAAATTCATTAGGAATCTTAAGGTGGACTCTTGTACTTATTAAACAAAATTGTAAAACTGTTTGGCGTACAAAGAAATTATTTAATCCACCGTGAAATTTTTTTAGTTTCGTAGCGGAATTAAAAAATTAATACATCTTTTGTATTTCTAATTCTTTTAATATATTCTAAAAGATATGTGTCCCCTACAAATTTTATTAGTGAAGTCTAAAAATTTTATTGTCAGTTTAGTTAATAATTTCTCTTACTTTTAATGGAAGAAAAAAAAATTAAACTCTTTTCTTCCAACAATATTGGTAGGAGTGTAAACAAACCAAACGTGAACTAACAAATGTATATCTATAATTTGTTTATTTATTTTTAAAATTGTTCATATCTTATTCATTTTTGATAAGAAAATTATTCATTACGTTCAAGTTTGGTTTGTTTAATTGGTTGGATGATTACATTCGGTTTGTGTTTGACTCATTTAAGTTAAACGAACTTGTTCATCAATATTAAACATATAATAAACAAATACGTTCATGAACAATAAATAAATATGTTCATGAACAATAAACAAATCATAACCAAATAAATTTAAACAAACAAATATAAAATTATAAAATTAAAAATAAACAAACCTTAAACGAATGAATTCTGAAGGAACCTTAAATAGACCTATGTTTGTGTTTGGTTCATTTAATAAACAAACATAAAAATGTTGTTCAAAATTGATTATTAAGTTTAATAAATGAATATAAAAAAAACATGTTTATGAATGGTTCATCAAAAGCTTTGTTGATATACACCCTTAAATATTGATTGAGAAATAAATTTGTGAAAATTTGATTCATATTTTTGTGTGTAAAATACAATGAAATCCATGCATGTTGATTGCCAAAAATTAATGGTCAATTTGGATGAACGGTAAAATTAGTTTCGATAAGATTGAAAACAAATGAGGTGAGATTGATTATTATAGCTGTAAGATTGAAATCAATGATGGGGATATACATTTGGATGCAAATGGTGCCACAATGATAGCGATGATGTGAATTTAAGTGAGAAGAGAAATGACTATTAAGGAAATTAAATGAAAGTTTGTATATAATAGAAATTTTAAATTCTAAAATAATAATAATATTTTTTAATTCTTAATATAATAACAAATTATATTTATTAATTTATTATATAATAAAAATTTATTTATTACATTTAATTAAAAAATAATTTTATAATTTATTAAATAAAAAAAGAAAAAATAACAAAGTAGTCGACTTCCTTATAAAGGCAATCAACTACTCTAAGAGGGCATTTGGTTCACAAAATCTTAGAGAAAGTGTGATCCTCAAGAAAGTTTATATTCCTAGCAAAAGGTGATTCTTGATGGCATGGGATTGTTATATTCTTGTGTTTGGTTGGGGGGAAAGTTAGATTACTTAATTTTGTATTTTTATTATAATGTCCTTCACTACTACATAACAAATACAATAATTTTTTAATAAAATAATCAACAAATAATGCAGTTTCAAATCATGTAAATGTATTATTTGAGTGGCCAATTAAAAAATTTTGTATAAAATTACTAATTTTAGTTCATCCAAAAAACACATGAAATAATGAATAATTACTGCGTTGAAAAGAATTGCAACATAGTAATTGATTGTTTTTATAAAAATTATAATGATCAATTATTATATTATAAAACAAAGTAACACAATAATTGATCATTTGATTAAAATTACTTTATTAATTATTGCATCATAAAATAAAGCAATGCAGTAATTGATTATTTTAAAGCAAGTATAATGATCAATTACTATATTATAAATCAAATCAATGCAGTAATTAATTGTCTAAAAAAATTTACAATGATCAATTACAGCGTTATAAAACAAAGTAATGCAATAATTGATTATTTTATTAAAATTACAATTATCAATTACTGCACTATAAAACAAAGTAATGCAATAATTGGTTATTTTTAAACAATTACAATGATCAATTACTGTGTTATAAAACAAAGCAATGCAGTAACTGATTATTTTAAAATAATTACAATGATCAATTATTGCATTATAAAACAAAGTAACACAATACTTGATTGTTTGAAAAAATTACAATGATCAATTACTACATTCTAAAACAAAGTAATGCAGTAATTGATTGTTTGTAAAATTTACAATTATCAATTATTAAGTTTTTAAAATAAAGCGACGTAGTAATTGATTGTTTTAAAACAATTACAATGATCAATTACTGCATTATAAAACAAAGTAACGTAATAATTGATTGTTGTAAAAATTTAAAATTACCAATTACTACATGTTAAAACAAAGCAACACAGTAATTGATTGTTTTAAAACAATGACAATTATCAATTTTACACTATAAAACAAAGAAATGTAGTAATTAGTTGTTTTAAAAAAATTACAATGATCAATTACTATGTTATAAAACAAAATAACACAATAATTGATTGTTTTAAAACAATTACAATAATCAATTACTGCATTATAAAATAAAGCAATACATATATGCTATCAACATAAAATAGTTTACGTCTTTTTCTAAATTTCATTGCAAGTAATGTTAAAACAACAATAAGAAACAAGTGTAACATAGTCTCTATATGGTTCAAGTGCAAAATAAGCACTGTTACCAATTACATCTTCATTCCTAGTAATAAATGAGCCATAACCATTTAGGAGAAATATTTTAGTTAATGTTAAAAATATGTGTGCAAAGCAAATATGTGCACTTCATAGATAGAATCTAAGATACATCTAACAAAAAAAAAAAAAACCAACAACAATACATTTGTGGATCAAATACTAAAACCAAAATCAAGAATATATATGATAAATCTATATCTTTTCAATCAAAATCTAAACGAGATCTAAACAAACAACATAAGAACAACATTTAAATCAAACATATTATGCAAAATAGATAACGATGTTACAAATAGTAGACACATCGTTTATTGATAAATAAAAGATAAAATGAACAAGATAAATAGAAATCATGAAGGTTGTAGTTGATGCTAACTGAAACAGAGAAATCTTGCTTAGAGATCTATGATGTTATCTTAAAAAAAAAAAAGAAAGTGATCTTTGTTATTCAACAAAGTTAAAGACTCCAAATATGGAGTTTCTTATGTCATAAACGTCGTAATTATTATTTAAAATTGGGCTATTATTTGATTAGACATAAAAATGGTTATAATGTTCAAAATTCAATTTTCAAAAGGAAAAAATTAAATTTATTATAAGTTTTCAAATACTGTGTTTTTGTTCAAAGAAACACAGTAAATAGTCCCTGATACTACGTTTCTATTCAAATAAAGGTAGTAAATATCCCTGATACTGTGTTTAAGCCTCATATTGTAGTATTCTAGTGAAAAATGAAAAACATACTAGTTGTCAAATGCAGAGTTTTCTTCAATGAAAACGTAGTAAATAAGCACAATTACTACATTTCAAAGTAGCCAAACGTAGTATCCGTGTGGCAAAAATGACAAATTTTAAAAATTATCAAATATTACATTTCTGTTAGAATAAATGCAATAAATAAAAACAATTACTGCATTATAAAGCATACATAGCAGTATTCCTGCGTGAAAATGAAAAAAAAAAATTAAGTAGATGTCAAATACTACATTTCTATTAAAATAAATGCAATAATTAATACTATTCAATTACGAAAAAAATTTACTACTCAATTAGGAAAATTTTCAGCCAAAAGTAATCACAATTACTCCATTTGTTGGAAACAAACACAATATTTGACATTTGTAAAAAAAAAAAAAAAAGCATTACTATATGTTGATTTCCAAAAAGATAAATAAAAAGAAATATTTTTTATTCAAGTCAAATGTGGGACAAAAGTAATTTTTCTTTCAAAATCTAAAAAAACTATAGAGAAATGTGGGTTCCTGATTTTTAGAGTTTTGGATGCTGTTAGAAATCTAAGATTACCTCAAGAATTAGATACCCCAAATCAAACATGGGAATTACATACTCACAAACAAACAAGATTTTGAAAGTAAATCTTAAATTCCTCCAAACCAAACACTCTTTAAAGTAAAACTAAAAAAAAAAAAAAAAAACCTTAACCAACGTAATGAAAGATTTCCCCTCTAATCACCAATCAATACGTAGCTAGTGAAATACTCCCAGCATGTTACACTGAAAAAAAGCCAAACAGGTGGCCAACACAATTGAGACCATAAAGTGACCCAAATTGTGCCATACCACCCCGTTTGTGACTTATAAAGAGCCCTAGGAAACAAAAGCGATGACTTCCAAACGAGCCCTAAAAAGCAAAAATAGGTTGACAAATTATTGTATATGATGAAGATTAGTTCTATTATAGCAGAATTCTGCTAGTTTGGATAAATAAAATCACGACTATCCAAAAAAAAAAAAGAAATTATTATTCGAGCACTACTAATTTATTTGATATTTATTATTTTTTCTGTCCCAAAATTATTTTTATTTATTGATTTGTTTTGTTATATTAACTCAATTTAATCATTATTTTTTATAAAATTTAAAAATTTTAAAAATAAGAATCATAAATTTTGAATTTCAAAAATTTCAAATCTTATTTTTCAAAAATTTTAATCTAATATAATATTTTATAAAAATAAAGTTAAAGCTAAGTTTCTTTGACCAAAAAATTGATAACTATAATTATTTTGAAACGTAAAGAATAATTGATATTGTGTGGGAAGAGAAAGCCACAATGACATAGCTTACAAATAAATTAAACTAGAAAAATTATTCGGTTACTTTTGGAATGCAAATTTTTTTATTTTGATGAAATATAAATTTTTTTAATTTTTAATTTAATAATAAATTAAATATTAAATATTTTGAGTATTTTGTTGGTTTTTTACTTTTATTTTTGGAAAATATAATCTTTTAAAAAGTAAAAAAAAATCAATGCTCCAATAGTGTTACTCAATTACAATTGGACATGTGTTAGCTTCAAATTTTAAATAAGGAAGACTACTTTAAAAAATTGTATAGATTAAATCCAAATCCAATAATACATGCATGACAATCCAACCTATATATACAATATTTACCCATTACCAATATTAATCAATTATCAAATTCAAACCCATTTACCCATGAAATCAAAGGCCACTAATATCACCACCTATTCAACTTAATTTTTTAAAGGAAAAAACTAATAATTTTACTATAGTAGGAGGGATATTATAATAATTTTAGCCAATAATAGTAGGAAGATATTTTCATAATTATGGATGGAGGGATATTGCAATAACTTTGACCAATTATAATACGAGAGGTATTTCAGTAACTATAGTAGGAGTAACATTATAGCAATTTTAGTTTATTATAGAAGGAAGGGCATTACAGTTAATTTGGACATGAGTCATTCAATTATCAAGTAATTAGAAGGGTGTTATGGTCATTTCTAAGAGAATTACTTTCATATTATTGTATAGATGTTAAAATTTAATATGTAATTATGAAACAATTAAAATGGCATTTTTGTAATTATAGTAAAATGTATTATAGTTATTTTGACCAATTATAGTATTAAGGATATTTTCATAATTATGGTAGGAAGGATATTATAGATTTATGACATATTATGTTAGAAAAGGGTATTTTTGTAATTATGACAAGAGTGGTAGTATAGTAATTTGGCTATTAATAGAAGAAAAGCATCATAGTAACTTAAATGATGTAATTAAATAGTTATAAAATGGCATTTTTGTAATTTTGGTAAGGATGACATAAAATGCCATGTGTCAACGAATTATGAAACAATCAAAATGGTATTAATGTAGTTTTGGTGGGGGATTTACTTTTAATTATAGTTATTATTATATTGATTTTAAATTTAATATGTAATCATGAAGCAATTAAAAAAGTATTTTTCTAATTATGTTCAAAGGGTATTATAATAATTTTGATCAATTTAGTATTAGGGGTATTTTCATAATTATAATAGTTGAGGCATTATAGTAATTTTGATAATTTATAGTAAGAGAGATATTTTCGTAATTATGACAAGAGTGGCAGTATAATAATTTTAGCTATTTATGAAAATATAGGTATTATAGTAATTTACATAATATAATAAAATAGATAGAGAAATACATTTTTGTAATTTTGGTAAGGATGACATAAAATGCCATATTTCAACGAATTATAAAACAATAAAAGGGTATTAATGTAATTTTGGTGGGGCTTACTTTTAATTATAGTTATAGATACATAATTAATAAGGGTATCAAAATAATTTTGGCAAATTAAATATTTTCATATTTAGGGTATGAAAGTTATTATAATAATTTTGACCAACCATGATAGAAGGGCATTTATGTCATTATGATAGTAAGGCCATTTCAATAATTATTATAAGAGGGCTTTATAATAATTTTGGTTGATTATGAAAAGAGTGACATTATAGTAAATTTGTACAAATGTCAACTAATAGGCAAATAATGGGAAAGGCGTAATTGTCATTTCCAAGGGGTTTACTTTCGTTATATAGTTATGGATTTTCAACTAAAATGATACATGTTAATTTCTTATAAAGGAATTATAATGATATTTTCATAATTATGGTAAAGGACATTATAGTTATTTCGATTAATTTTGGTAGGAGGGTATTGTTGTAATTATAATAAAAGGATATTATAATAGTTTTGATCAATCATGATAGTATAGATATTTTTGTAATTATAGTAAAAGGGATATTATAATAATTTTAGCCTAATAAAGTATGAGAGGTATTTTCGTAATTATGATATAAGGATATTATAGGAATTTGATATTTAGAAGAAGGGTATTTTTGTCATTTAAGACATAAGAGGCATTATGTGATTTGATATTTATAAAGAAGGTATTTTTCTCATTTAAGAAAAAAAAAGGCATTATAGTAATTTATTATTTAAATGAAAGGTATTTTTGTTATTTACATAAGAGGGAATTGTTGTCTTTTAAACACATGTTAAGCAATTAGTCAAAAATTAAAGGGACAAAATTATTATTTTCATGGTAAGTTAATTTTATATATACTAGATAGAGCTGTCTGCATTATATAGCATGGTTTGAAGTTATGTGTTATATTAATTTGATCAAATAATATTTATTTTTTTAACAGATAATGAATAAAAGATATTGATTTCATTATACAAACTTAATTCTAGTTAAATAATACTTTTTCTTTAAATAACTTTTTAACATACTAAAAATGAAATCATAGAAAAGAATGTGTAGGAAATATCCACAATTGTAAATAATTAAGAGTGGTCTATAAATAAAGAAAAGGCAAAATATAAATCATTTTATGTTATAATGAGATCAAAAGTGAAGAATTATATACCTTTGTAATAACACTTTATTTCAACAACTCATCAATGTTAAGATTTGTTTACTTAATATTTTGTAAGTGGCAAAATAGAATTATTCTAAAAATTCATATTAATGGTATGACAATTGTAAAGGGCATATAATGGTCAAAAGGGCATAGTGATTTTTTCCCTCTCTGTCATTCTTTAGTAGACAACTAGGAGTAGCTTGGTCATTTGTGCCGACCTGACATGTCAGGTCGGTTTGACACCTTCAGTGCCACCTCAGCTCGGCCTTATCTAGTTATCTTTTTTTTGTACCCCTTAGCTTACCTATAAGTATGGAGACTCAGGCACCATGAAGCCAAGTTTATCTAACATATACCTTTCTCTCCTTCTTACTTTCTCACCTCTTTTTCAACCTGACCTTTTTTGACTTACGTCTCAAAGTGCAAATGTAAAGAATACCTTCTACCTTTGTCTCTAACCTTTCCTCTCTTTTGTATTTATAAGATTGCCCTCAGGTCCGAGCTCAGCATAAACAACAATAAATGCAACTTCCTTGAATAATTTGTAAAGATAAAATACATGCAATTAAATTTAGTCCTTGAAAGACACCCATCAGATTATTGCAACATGCATTTTCCATCAAACATGATTCTTTCTCTTATTTTTTGTATTATAAAGTTTAAATGAAACAAATTATTTAATAATTAAACTACTATGAGAATTTGCCTATAGCACAATTGACCAAGCATTACATTCTTCATCATAAGCATACCTTATTCTAGTACATATTAAAAACCACAATCAGATTTTAATTGAAATTACCTATCAGTTTTAGTCAACAAAAAAATAAAACCAAAAGGAGCACATATCTTCTCCAAACTAAAAATTAAAAGCATGAGAAAGAAATTTTAAAGTTTCCCAATTCTATTAGGAAGAGTTAAAGCATATTATAAATCCTTGCTTTTAGACCTCCTTTACTCTTAGACTCAATTGGATTATCTATAAAGTTTCTAATAGCATCAAGTATCTTTGATCCAATAGATTTTCTTTGTTGCCTTACTCTATTTGACCTCAGTATATTTAGCCTTGTAAGTCTATTGACATGAAGCTGATTTACACCTAGAAGAAATACCAGTACATCATAATCATGATGTATCTAACCTTTCTTTATATATGGCATCAACAACTATATTTTTGACATTACTACATTGTTCTATTTCATCATATTAGTTTAACATATGTTTATATAATTTGTAAAATTTAACTTTTATTTATTCTTGCCAAACTTTTTTTTTTTGATATAACCTTCCATGTTATTTGGATGGTTTAATATATTTTCAAATATGCATATAATTTGTATACTTTAACATAATCAACTATTTAGCTAATAAAAAAGTCTAAAAAGAACAAAAGGAGGGTAAGTCATACCAAAAAATTTATACAAATATTGAATCCAACTTTTCAAACTTTATCTAAGCATGTGCAGCGACAACAGGCAACTATTTGCTAAGGATTGGAAGAAGATAAGTCTCTTGGTTTGAGCTTAATAATAATAATAATAATAGACAACAACTTCAAAGTAAGGAAAAAGGAGAAATGATGCATATGGGAATAGATTCCCCATTTTGTAACAAGAGCATATTTCCTATAAATTGTTGTTGAACAATATACCTAATTATTTTAAATCACATTGTATCCAGCAAAGACAACCACATTCTCAGCAATAATTTATTATTGCTAAATTCTAACTAAGATCAACTACCCATTAAAATCATCATCAGGTAGCACATTAAGTTAATATCCATAAATTCACTATTCTCTTATCATTTATAAAATTTATACACAATAATGTAGGTCAATTTGGAGTTAATCTCAATAGTTACACGATGACAGAGTTAGTTTAACAGCATGATTTCTAAAGAGTGGAGCTTTGTGGCTATCAATGTATTACCCAGTTGTTCAACAAATAACTTGGAAAATTTTAGTCTGCCTTGTTTAAATTGTCCAATCAATAAACATTATCTAAAGAATTTGAAACTAATAAAACAAAGAATATATAAATTAATGATATTTAGATAGTAAATTTGAAGCACCTCCGTGTTTTCTTTTTAGCAAAGCATATTTCTCCAAATAAAGACTACGACACCACTAGGCTTTATAATAAATAAGGAGAACTTTGTCTATTGAGATAATTATGCCCATAATTCATACGATAGTAGTAGTGATAAAGATCAACACCTCAAGAAAACCATATGAAAATCAACATAGCTGTTTACACAATATCTTAGCACAAGCTTATTCATCCAAGATTTCCACTATGCCATATTTGATAGCTTTTTTTCTTATGATGAAGAAAACAAAATCAAGAAACAAATATGAGGGGACAAAACACATACATAAGAGATTTGATCTTCATTGAAATGAACATCAAAGACCCATTATTCATATTTAGATCTAGCAATTCGTGTTTTTGTGTCGTGTCTTATATCGTGTTTGACACGTGTAATGATGCAAATTATTAAAATACGAATACGATACAAATTATAAAATATGTTTAAATTTTAAACATAAACACAACATGTTTATTATACATGTTATACATGACATGACATGATTAACACGTACACAATTAATCCATTTAAATACGATACGAATAAATAAGCATAATAAGGATATACACGAATAGACATGAATAGACACGACTAATATAAATATATACAAGAACTGACTAAATAATAAATAATTATAAACTATCCATCATTTACAATTTCATAAACTTTGCATATTAATAGTATAAAAAAGTGCTTACATATTAAAAAAATAAAAAAAATTTAACACCCATTTAATATGTATTCAATATATATATTTAAATTTTAATATATACTACATAACTATATTAATTTTTAGTATCAAATTTAAAATAATAAACTATTAAAGATTAAAGAATAAAATAATAATGTATAGGATGAATATTAATTAATATTAATATTGTATTTATATTATTAATATAAAAAAATAAATTTATAATAATTATTAAATGAGTATCATAATTAAATGTTTAAAATCATTTTTATATGATATAAATTGTTAATTAAATATCATAATTAAAAGACTAAAATTTAAAATATTTTTTATATGTTTATATTAAATTAAAATAAATATAAAATATATGTTAAATGTATTAAATATATTAAATATGTTAAAGATTAAATTAAATATATTATTCATGCCATGTCACGTGTTTAGATGTGTCAACACATATAAGATACGAATTGTGTCATATCAAAATTTGTATCGACGTGAATAAATATAAAACACATTTTTTAAAAACATATATATAATTTTTTTCGTATTATTTTCATATCGTATTATCGTATCGTATTTAAAATTATCAAATCTATTCATATTGCATATTAATGTTTTTGTTTGAATCTTTGTTTGAATCAAAGACCCACCCATTCGAAACTATTTATATTGCATATTACTATTTTTGTTTGAATGAAAAATCCCATATTATCCATCTCTCCTTGCTTCTTCATTTGGTTCTTCAGTGTCGATTTCAGCTTCCGTCAACGTCGATTAGTGAGTCTCTATCTTCTATCGCTTTCCCTTCTTTTTTATCGTCCTTTTCTTTTTCCCCTCTCTTTCTTTTTATTTAACAAACATCTGTTTGAAAAGCTTCCAAGTTCTATTTTCATTTTTTCAACAATGAAATGAAATCATAAATAAAAATCAAGAAGCTTTGTCCACAAGCTTCAGTTTAATCCACCATAAACAATTCTTTTATTAAATCTAAAAGCTTAAGAAATCTATATAACATAATCATTCAAAAGATTACAAAGGGCAAAAAAGTAAAAGCCTAATAAACAGTGTATGAACAGTTTTTAATTAGCAGTTTATTTTTACTCATCACGAGGATTTTCTCAAAAGAAAAAGAAAAAGAAGAAATTTACCATGTAAAGGACCTTTTTTGTCATAACAATAAAGGTTGAGGAGAAACAGGAGGCTTAGGAGGCTACAATTAAGAATGGTAATAAGAAATCCTAGAAGCTGAAGAGGAAGATAGGCAAGCCTCAATTGGTCTTTTCTTCAACAATCCCATCTTGTTGTTGGCTTACAAACCACCCAAAATACTATTCAGCACCATTTCTCATCTGTAGATACATCTTCACAACACAAAGAAAAAAATTTTTAAAATTATCAAAGTATGTTAGTAAAATCCAGTCAAATTATCAAGCTTCTAATAGCTTTTCAAATTCCCATCATTTGTTTCATTTAACCAACGACGATAAATAAAACTATTTTTGCTCCTAATAGGCCTAAAAGGTCAAATTTTTCATAGCTTTTTTCACGAAATTAACATAAATGCTCAAATGAAGATGGAAAAAATGCATCAAAATTGGGTTAGCTTCCAAATATTCAAAAGATGAGAACTTGAAATATAAAAATTCCAACTTTATTTTAATTGCTAAACAAAAACAAGCAATCTTTTAAAAAAGGAACAAAAAAAGAAAATTTGGGTTTACCTCCTATGACAATGCTAAGACCAAAAAAAAAAAAGCAAGATGCCCCATAAATCACAGCCTAAACCAATTTTATCAGGGCAGTAAGTGTGATAACACTTGGCTCTCCTTCATTATCTGGTTCGTGTAGAATACCCATACATTTATTATTATTCTTCTTCAAAGCTTAGAAGACAGTGAAAAATCTTTGCTTTTCTTTTTGGTTTGGTTTGGTTTGGTTTATTTTTTGTTATGCTTTCATAAGCTGTTGTGTTTGCCGTTTTGAGGAGTATAGAGGAGTAGCAGTGTTGTGAAGACAGATAACAAGTAGAGCGAAATATAAAGCAACGCACAAAGCAAGAGAGAGTTTTGTTGCTTTGCCTTCCCAAAACATCCTTCAGATCACTTTTTTTTTTTTTTACATTGATGAGTTGTGTAATCAATATGAGTTGGAGACTGCTTTTATTAATTGTTATAGATAGTTATAGATATCAAATAAGATGTTGAATAATAAATATTGTCTATTTTGGCGTTAGAACGTGTTAAAGTGGTAAGAATATGCTGGTGGACTGCTTGAATTGGAGTTTTGCAAAGAAGTTCCAATTTGAAGAACCAAAAGGTAATAAATTTACACAAAAGAATAGGAAGGTGCATACTAAGTCATCATTGAGAAAGAAAAATCAATGATAAGGTTCACAGTAATTGTATAACTCAACTTGATCGATCTGATTCAAAGTGAAAATGTTAGGTTCCAAGTAAATCTGATTCTATCCAATCAAGTTGATGTACACCAATACTTACAATGGGTTCATTGAACTTATATGTGTTTTTATTCCCTAACAAGCAAGTTGCTTCAATTCCATATTTCTTATTAGGATGTAAATTTTTTTTCCTTTATATTTAAGATTGTTAAAATTTGAATTTGAATTATTAAAATTATTAAACTTAAAAATTTAATATTTTATCAATATATCACATGATTTGTTGGAGAATGCATATGTTTTTTACTTTCTTCCTTAGCTTTATTAGGAGATTTACATTTTAGATAGATTAGTCAATGCTTGAATCTAAATTTTTTATATATTAGGGTTATTTGAGTTTTTTTTTTCCTTTAAATTATCAAAAAAAATATATCATATGTTCATTTAAAGCTATTATTAATATAGTTTATATTTGATATATTGATAGTGTATAAATTTTATACATTATCATTGAACAATATATTACTATCTCATTAATGAGTAAATTTTAAAAATTAAAAATGTTAAAATGTAAATAATAAAAGTTGACTTTAATTTTATTTTTAAAGACTTTTTAACTTTCAAATTTATTATTTTTTTAATAATGTGATAACATGTGGTTCAATGTCGGTGCATCAATTATAAATTTTTTAATAGAAATTTCAAATATAAACTTTTTAATAGAAATTATCTAATCCACTATTAATGGAATTTGTAAATTTCATAAATAGGGTTAGTAGGATGATGCATACCTTTAAGGTATATTAAAAATAAAAAAACTAATTAAAAAATGAGATATGATAATTTTGAACTTCAATTATAAAAAATAATTTTCTTATAATTAACAAACAAGATCTCTTTGTTTTATTTCTTTCTTTACTTAAAAATTTATTATTTAGTTTAATAAAATTGAATTTTTTATTTTTCATTTATTAAAATAAATACTATCTTTTTTTTTTTTTTACATTCAACAACACATATTTTAAGTTTATCAAACATTATCTGTAATTTCACCATGCAATATTTTTGAAACATCTCTATTTGAACATCATTTCTAACAAAAGCTCTAATCAAGTCAAACAGACTTTTAATTTTGTGACCAGTGTTGATTGCATTTGATTAAAAAACAGAATGCTAATTAATTATTAAGTGATATTTTTTTATAATCAAACATCTTAATTAACTTCTAATCAATACTCATAAGTACTTTAACATTCTCCCTTTCAATCTAATATTAAGTCAATATATATTGGCTGAAAAAAATTAGTTATATATATATATATATATATACATACACACATACACACTAGGTTTTTTACATTTGTGTTTTGTACAGTTAATTTAATAATTAGGTAGTATTAGAATTTATAAAATTTTGATAATTGTATAATTTTATATTATATCATCGATATCAGATTTATTTCTTTTTTCCAATATTATACTTAAATTTTAAATATAAATATGAGAATCCCAATAGTAAAGATTGATTAAATTGTTCTCTTTGCCCTAATAATTTGAATATAAATGCTAGTTTTATTGCTTTTTTAGTTATTTGAAGACGAAAAAGATAATTTGTATCGCGAATTTATTCTATTTAAATTTTATTTTTCAATAAACAATGTATTTTATTTATCTAAAATAGGAGGATATCTTGTTACTATTACAAATGGTACAAACTATATATATTGATAAATACAAACACAAAATTAAATGCAAAAAATATTAGTGAAAATTTCATGTGCTCATACGTTATGCTATTAATCTGAGTAATAAGATACATTATATATTCTTACAATTTACAATTACACTAACATCTATATTTTTTAAAAGATTTACTTTTGAAGAGTTGAATCCTAGAAAATTCACCCATACCAATCATATTACATTTGAATTCATTTATAAAAATATTGTTAGGATTAAAATTCTTTAAAATTGGTTTATATTAATTATATTTAAGTGGTTTTGTTCTATTAAGATTTAATCTAAATATTATTTATGAAACTTTTAATCAAATTATGTTTTATGCATAAAAACAAAAATACACAGACATAAAATGAATAACAAGTTCTTAAGTTTTAATATAACTGTATCTTAAAATTTATTCAAAAGAAAAATTCACTACCCTATACATAAAAATTGATCTTGTGAATGACATCAATGAATTTGTAGGTCTAATGCTAAAAAAAGACATGTTACTAAATAATTAGTTAAAAAATTTGATAAAATATTTTTTACTTTTAATTAAAAAATATGAGACTTAACTTTATTAAATCCAATAAAAAATTTTAAAGTGAAAGAATAAATAGTACAAAGAACATTTATCATTATTTGTAAATAAAAGAATCAAATAAAATTTTTTGAATTTGATTATCCAATTTAAAAAATAAAAAATAATTGTAAAACAATATAATTCTTCTTATAATTTTATAAATTATTAGATGATAAATTTAGAACATATAAAAATTTTAATTAAAACTTTGTTACCACACATTAGAACTTTTTTAATTAACTTTGTATAAAAATTCAAGTGAACTTGTTCCACAAAATAAAATTTTTAAAATTTTAAGAAACAAACAAATTACTTATATTTTTGAAAGCACTGCCTTTTAATTAATGAATTTATCAAAAAATATATTCGGTCATGATCATAAATTAATTATATAATATATATAATAAATTTTAATAATTAATTGTGGTAATTGATTTTTTGTGCTTTCTTTGCCTTTTTGTTTTCTTCAATTTAAAAGTAATATTTATCTATTAATTGTATTTTCTTGGCTTTCTTTATCTTTTTATTTTTTTATTTTAAAAATAAATTTATTAATGAATTGTGTATCTTTGGCTTTTTTTACTTTTTTTAATTTTTTTGATTTGAAAAATAATATTTATTAATTATTTATTTATTTATCTTTGGCTTTCTTTATCTTTTCTATTTTTTCAGTTTTAAAAATAATATTTATCTATTAACTGTGATCATTGATAGTGTCTTTTGGGTTTCATTATCTTTTGGCTTTTTATGATATTGAAGATAGTCACCTATTTAAAATTAGCTTAATTGTAATCATTGAATGTATTTTTTAAGCTTTATTTACATTTTGACCTTTTGATTTTAATAAAAATAATATATATTTATTAATTGTGATAATTAATTGTGCTTTTTTTTTAACTTTTGATTTTCACAATTTTAAAGAGATATATTAAATTGATTATGTATTCCTTTCTTTACCATTTAGCTTTACCTTTTAATTTTTTCAATAATATTTATCTATTACTATGGTAATTTATTGTTCATTTTTGTTTTTTACCTTTTTTTTCTTCAACTTTAAAAATTATATTTATTTTTTAACTGTAATAATTGATTGTATCTTTTGGACTTTTTTCATCTTTTAGTTTTTTAAAGTTTTAAATGTAACATTTACTTATTTAAAATTTAAAGTTTTTTCGATTTGAATAAAAACAATGTCTATTTATTAATTGTGATAATTTATTATTTTTTTTGTTTTCTTACATTTTGATTTTTCATCATTTTAAAGAGATACATATTATATTAATTGTATATTGCTTTTTTTGCCTTTTGGCTTTCAATATGCTTAAAAATATAGTCATGTATGTATGTGTGTATTTAAACTCTTTATTTATTTAATGAGATTTTCAAATAATTTACATTAATATGTATTTAATAAATTCCATAACAGGAATAAAAAATGCATAAACTTGCTAACGAGTAGAGATTAATATTTACAATAATAGTCTTACAAATATAAATTGCATTATAATAATTTAGTTAATATATGATATTTAAAATTTTGTAGAGATATATTTAATTTTTAATTTTAAATAATATATTAAAAAATGATCTTGTAACATATAGGCCATAATAACCTACTTAAATAATGAAAAATATTTATAATGTTAGACTATCATTAAAAGTATTCTTCTAAATGGTATATATTTTTATTTGTTATAAACTAAATTTTGTTTATGAAATTTTAGTGGATGTTGAAAATTGTCAATATTGAAATTTAACTCGAAGATTGATCAATTTCTATAAGAATGAGGTACAAACAAATTTAAAAGTAAAATATAAGAGATTTTAATAAATTAACTATACTGTAAGAAATTCATTATTCAGTATTAATTATTAAATTTATTTATCTTTTAAAAAAAAGAAACAATACCTTTTATTTAATGTATTAATCTCATGAGAAAAAAGAGGTTAGCCCTTAAGAGGTAAAAAGATTACTTAGAGTACTTATCACTCAATATTTTATTTTACTCTAAATAAAACTATCATATTTAAATGATGAAATTTGTGAATTTGGTATTAAATTTTTAGCGTTCATTTGACCTTAAATTTATTTAAAAGGAAAATTTTTAACTTATCTTTTTAACTATACTTGTGCCTTATATAAAATGAAAATTTATATGAAAATTTGTAGTTCAAACTTGAGCTTTAAGTCATAGATGTGGAGGAAAAATATGAGAAAAAAAATTACTTTTTGCCAATTAATAAAAACATAAATTGCCTAGGAATGTAAGACCTTAGACTTGATCTTAGAGCTACTAATCAATGTCATGGTTGAAAAGAATTATTATCATTGACAAATTCAAGACATTTTTCTGATAAAAATTAAATTGAGAAAAAATATAAAAAATTAATGATTTAGTCTTGATTTCAATTGTGAGTTTTATGAATTAGCATTAAATCCAAAACATTTATCCAAATTTACATATATTTATAATATTAAATTTTTATGTGTCTCTTCTTTATATTGTTAAAGTAGGAATTCAAATGAAAGTTTTATTATTATAAATTATCACTTTAATTCATGTTTTTAACTGAGGGCGAATGAAAAATAAATATTTAAAATGTTGTTTTGAGAAAAATTTATTTACAAATAAAATATAAAAATAAATAAATAAATTTAATTAACCATGAAATTTCTAAAATGAAATTAAACTTTTAGAATCCAATCGAGCTTATATATATATATATATTTAATATAAACACTATCCACCTTATGTTTACTATAAAAGTTTTTATTATATAAATTATCACTCTAACCTGTATTTTAATTAAACAATAAGTGCATAAGAAGTGAAATAAAAATATTTATTAACCAAGTTAAAATGTTGTTTTATGAATAGTAAGTTATGAAGAATATGTAAAAAATAAATAAAATTTATTACAATTTTTGTAGTATTTATCAATGTTATATTAAGCTTTTAGCTTCCATTCAAATTCATACAACATTTTTTCAAATAATTTTTATGTATATTTGATCTTTTTAGAAGAAAAAACTATATAAAAAATTTTATTATTAAATTTTCCTTTGAAGCCCATATTTTAAGTAATTATTGTACAAGAAAAAAAATCTATCCATTTTTATTAATCAAGTTAAATTATTATTTTAATTAAAAATGTTAAATTTAAAAATAGTAAAGTAAATAAATTCAATCATTATATTTCTAAACTCTAATGTATTTAATATTAACATTTTCACTTTCCCTTTTTGAATGTTTGTACCTTTTAAAAGGAAAATTCTATAAAAAAAAGTTGTATTATTATAACTAAATCATTACCACTCAATGCTCATGTCTAACAAAGGAGCATAGTGAAATGAACGAAAAGAAAACTAGAAATATTTTAACTAAATATTTTGGTATAATTTTCTTTTATATAATAAACTCATTTCTTTGATTTCACTCAACTCAAGACCTACAAAATAAAAAACTTAAGATCTAATTGTTAATTAGCAAAAAAGGAAAAAGTTTTAATTTTTATAATATTCTTGGAGACTTTAGTTGAGTATTTTATTTTACTTAAAAATTGTTAATTTTATTTATTTATTGTTAATTTATTTTTATTATTATTATTATTATTATTATTATTGTTATTATTATTAAATCTAATGTTGATGGCAAAAAAATATTTAACTTTTTATTAGTAATAATCTAATGTAAACAAATTATCAAGAAATAGATAAAAAATTTGAAAGTAACATGACTTTTTAAATATTCATAATCTCAAATTACAAAAAAGGTTCATTTTTTAGATCTATTGAGCATGATAAATTATCAAATTAATATAAAAAAAATTATTTACATACCACAAATAAAATAAGTAGAATCCTTTTATTTTTTTTTTCACCATTTCATTTATAAAAATGATTTGATTGTTGGTAGAGTTTTTTGAAAAACAAAAAAAATCAATAAAATAGAAATTATAACTTTAAATTCAAAATTAAAGAGTTAAAATGTTAAATATATTGAAAATAATTATCTATACCATGAATGTAATTGCAAGTGTAACATTTCATTTTTAAATACTAAAAATTTAAAGAAAAATGTCCTCATTTTTAAATGCATTTATTTGGCAAAACTTATCAATTTTATAAGTATGTTTTACATGATATATTATAAAATTATAAAAATTATATGATTATTGTCATAACATCTAGAGCCGGAGATTTATCGCTAGACATTAGCTTTAGGAGTCACCATAATCTTTTTTATCTAGATGCGATTGGCCACCTAAGGAATCTATCCTTTTAAGGAACACCTAAGCATAAGGGTCCCTAAAAGAATAGGTTCAGGTCTACTAACCAAAACAAAGATTCGGGAGTACAGTTACATGTGAGGAAGGTTGTAACACCCTCACAATGCCCATCGAAAGATGGTACCAGCTTAATTTTGTGTTATCCAACAAGCCTTAAAATTTTATCAAGTAATTAATTATTGAAAATTATTCTCAATTAACTCTAATACTTTTAGCAGAAAATTGAGAAAATTCCCTCACCTCAATAGTATGCAAGGAAATTACTGTTTCACTTGCAAAGACTTTATCGTCGGATTATTTATCATTAAAGAAAATTCAAGAAAATAAAAATGAAAAAAAAATTATTCAGCTTTAGATATAAATCCTTTTCTCTTCAAAAACTCATTGCTTTTGTACGAAAAAATTAATACTTTTAACTTTTCCTCAAAAAAACCTTTTTTAGAAAATTATTTTCAAAGAAAATTGATACTTTCAACTTTTCCTCAAAAATATTTTTTTTAGAAAACTTATTTCCAAGAAAAATTGATACTTTCAACTTTTTCTCAAAAATATTTTTTTAGAAAACTTATTTTCAAGGAAAATTGATACTTTCAACTTTCCCTCAAAAATATTTTTTAGAAAAACTTATTTTCAAGGAAAATTGATACTTTTAACTTCTCCTCAAAAATATTTTTTTAGAATTTTATTTAAAGATAATCAAAAAATAAAATAACATAAAAATAAAAATAAATAAAATAAAATAAAAAATTCTAATTAATCAATAAATAATAATAATAACTAAATAAATAAGAAAAAAAACATTGGAATAGCTCGGCTCGGCTTAAGAAAGAAATCAGCTCGAAGAACACGGCTTGAGAGTACATGACTCGGCTCGGCTAGACTCGAACCCAGGTGGAGAAGCAGGTCACTGGATCGAGTACGCTACGGGTCGAGTCGCCCGAATGGGAATACACGGATCCTGAGGTTTTCTTAAGCGCAAAACGACGTCGTTTTAACAGGGTATAAAAGGCACATACCTTTATTTTTTCACCAGATCTCTTTTCCCTCTCTCTCTCTCTTCCCTTCCCTTTTTCCTCCTTCTTTCTACCCGAACCAAGAACTCCGGTTAAATCTTATCAGATTTTAGAAAATATCGTTGGAATCTAAATTTTTCGTCGAAAGTTTATCGAAAAGTTATCGATTTCTGAAAATAGTACGTCGAAAACTGGGTATGTGGCTGAAAAATTCAACCGGTGCATGAAAAGCCATCAAAAAATTCAAACTTCGTCGAAAAATTCATTGAAATCTAGAAATTTTTTAGAAATTTCTAGAAAAAATTCACCTAAAAATCCTTCAAAATCTTTAGAAAACTCTTAAAATTTCTTATGATCTTTCTGAACGCCCCTTTTTCCTTCTCTTTTCGCTCTCTCTATTTGTGTGTCCTTTCTATGTTTGTTCTAGCACTATTTATAAAGATTGATCAGAAGAGTTTCTGATCAATCTCAATTCCTTCTTGGATTGGGATTCAATCCTTGAATCCAATATGGACTCTGATTGAATCCCAAATTCACAGTAAGATTTTGATTTTTTCATCTTAATCCCAGCCAAAAAGATAAAAATCCAAAAATATATATTAATAGATAAAAATAATATATGTTAATACATAAATAATAATAAATAATATATATTAATAAATAATAATAGTAATAATAAATAATTAAAAAATAAAAAATAAAAATGCAAATGGGCTTGGGTGTCTATAGCTGCCCCTTTTTGCACATTTTTTGTGAAACAAAAATTACGCAAAGACGTAAACACCCATTCAAGACTTCACTTGCCTTTTTCTTTTTTCATTTTTTTTGTGTTACAATTTTGATCAAAGCTCCTCTAAGCAGAGGCTCAATGAGGCTCATCAACTTTGAAAATAAAATGGCTCCTCTAATCAGAGGCTCAATGACTTTGGAAAATAAATGGCTCCTCTAATCAGAGGCTTAACGACTTTGGAAAATAAATAGCTCCTCTCATCAGAGGCTCAATGACTTTGGAAAGATAAATAAAGCTCCTCTAAACAGAGGCACCATAACTTTGAAAAAGTGAATTGCTTCTCTAAACAGAGGCATCACAACTTTGAAAGCAAATGCTCATTGACAATCATGTCCAAAGGAGTTAAAAATCATGTTTGAAGGAATTTTAAGAGATTATGTCCAAAGGTCTTACAAATCAATCCTGATACCGAGAGATATCCTATTTCAAGGATTAGAAATTTACCTGACAAGCTTTTTCTCAAATTTGAAAATGTCTTCACATCTGTCTTCTCTATGTAAGATTTTGGAATACCCCTGCTTCTTGAATTTATGCACTATATTTTTTTGAATGTAGTATATGCTATGCAATGCGTGTGAAATTCAATGCATGCTATACAAATGTTGGCTAATTAATTCCTATTCAATTGTGGCACTCAAGTTTCTCAAGCTCTTTTCTTGGGCCTCGAACCTTTGATTCTTCAAAGACCAAGTTACGATATTCTTCTAAGATCGAGCTAGTAGAACTTTAAATCATCTCTGCCATTTAATTCTCACATTCTTTATGTAAGAAATCTCTTTCCAAATTCAATGTCTTTATCAGGAACTGAACATTTCGATTCTACATTTATCACTTTTGACTTCTTCAATGTAATGTAAAAATCTTTCATGCCATTATTCATTTATCAATCATTATTTCAAACTTAAAAAGTAAGAATGCATTTGCACATTTCTTCCATAGTAGGGTATTAAGAAAAAAAGAATAAGAATGGTTGAGAAATAGTCAATAGAAGAGGCATACAAATAGTGAAATAGAATGTCTTTTACTAGCAAAATGTTAGCAAACTTTGGCCAAGAAAGAATTACAAGGATAAGTATGGGAAGACAAAGCCCAAAAATGAACAATCGGACAACCATGATAACATATCTCAAGGTTTTTTTGAAAGCCCAACCATCTGATGCATTCAACAACTTAGAGCTCCTCTAAATTTACTAGTCTCCATGTCAACGAATTTTTAAATTTGATGCTATATTCTCCTTATCTAAGCTGTCTTTTCAGGTTTTCAACTTAGATAAACCTCCTATGACTCAAACCACCATTTTAGGGTTTTCACCTTGAGTCATCATTTTTCATTCACTTTTTTTTTCTTTTTATTTTTTTTCATTTCATTTTTTCTCTTTTTTTTTTCAAGCATAGTATTTTTTCACAGCATCAAAATTTATAAGATGGGGTAAATCATTTCCATCCATCTCAGTCAGTATCACTGCTCTATCCGAGAAAGCTTGTTTCACCACATACGACCCTTCTCAATTCAGAGTCCATTTTCTTCTATTATCATGCTAGGTTGGAAGGATTCTCTTCAAGACTAACTTTCTTTCTCGAAAGTAATAGGGTCGAATCTTTTTATCATGAGCCCTCATCATTCTTCTATGATATAGCTGACCATGGTACAATGCAGTCAATCTCTTTTCTTTTATTAAATTTAACTGTTCATAATGTTCTCTAATCCATTCAGCTTCTTTCAATCTAACTTCTTTTAGAACCCTCAAGGATGGGATCTCCACTTCCACTGGTAGTACAACTTCCATCCCATAAACAAAAAAAATGAGGTTGTCCCAATAGAGGTATGCGCTGATGTTCGATATGCATGTAGTGCAAATGACAACTTTTCATGCCAATATTTATAGTCTCGATCATCTTCTCAAGAATTCTTTTTATGTTCTTGTTGGCTGCCTCAACTGCCTCATTTATTTTCAAATAGTATGATGTCGAGTTATGATGCTTGATCTTGTATTGAGCATATATTTCTTGCATTATCTTACTATTTAGATTCTTGGCATTGTCTGAAATAATTTTTTTCAGAAGTTTATATCTACAGAAGATCTCTCTCTTTATGAACTTGCAAACCATAGATCGTGTTACATTTGCATATGATGCTGTTTTCACCCATTTTGTGAAGTAATCTATCATCACAAAAATAAATCTATGCCCATTAGAAGCCTTTGGGGTGATAGGACCAATGACATCCATGCCTCACATTGAGAATGGCCAAAGTGGTGCCATAACATGTAAAGCAGATGGCGAAGCATAGATCTTATCAGCATATATCTGGCATTTATGGCATTTACTAGCATAGTCAATGCAATCACTCTCTATTGTCAACCAGTAGTATCATGCTTTCATGATCTGTCTCATCATCATATGTCCACTGACATGTGCCCCACATATTCCATCATGTACCTTTTCAATGATTTTTCTTACTTCAACCTTATTTTCGTATTTTAGTAATACTTGATCATGACTTTTTTTGTACAGAACATCCTCATCCAAAAAATAGCTTATAGCTAATCTTCGGATGACCTTTTTATCATTTTTTGTTGCTTGAACTAGGTATTGTTAATCTTTAATATACTGTAAGATATCATAATACCAAGGTTTCCTATCCTCCTCTTCTTCTACATTGGAGCAATGAGCTGACATATCCTTAACATCTAGCTTAATAGGCTGAATGTCAATATTATCATTAATTCAAATCATTGCAGTCATAGTAGCCAAGGCATCAGCAATCAAATTCTCTTCTCGAGGTAAATGGTCAAATTGGATATCTTCAAATTGCTTTATCAACTCTAATATATACTTATAATATGAAACGAGTTTTGAATCTCTCATCTCCCATTCTCTTTTCAACTGATATATAACTAGAGCTGAGCCCCCAAACACTTTTAATGCTTTCACTCTTCTATCTATAGCAGCTTGTAAACCCATGACACATGCCTTATATTCAGTGATGTTATTTGTGCAATTAAAATTTAACATCGCTATTATAAGACAGTATTGTTCTTTTGGAGAGATCAGAATCGCCCTAATTCCATGTCTCAAGGCATTGACAGCTCCATCAAAATACATTCTCCAATACTTTTCTTCATGCTTCCCTTTCTCCAATTGAAAAATAGTAATTAGATCTTCATCAGGAAATTCTAACCTCATTGGTTCATATTCTTTAGTAGCACGATCTATGAAAAACTCCGCTATAGCACCCCATTTTATTACCTTTTAGCTTACATATATAATATCATATTCCAAGAGCATTACTTGCCATCTAGCAATTTTTCTAGACAAAAAAAGCTTCTTGAAGATGTATTTAATTGGATCCAGTTTTGCTATGAGCCATGTGGTATGATAGAGCATATACTGTCTGAGTCTTTTGGTAGTCCACGTTAATGCACAACATATTTTCTCCAATGAGGAATACTTGGATTCATATTCTGTGAACTTTTTACTCAGATAGTAAATAGCTCTTTCCTTTCGACTAGACTCATCTTGTTACCTCAATACCATCCCATTGAATTTGTATACACTATCAAGTATAGAATTAAAGGTTTCCCTAGAACAGGTGGCACCAACACTAGAGGGTTTGACAAGTATTGCTTAATTTTATCAAAAGCCACTTGACATTCTTCATTCCATTTTTCAGGATTATTCTTACAAAGAAGCTTAAATATGGGATCATATTTGTAGGTAAGCTAAGAGATGAACCAAGAAATGTAATTCAATCTTCCCAAAAAACCTCAAACTTTCTTTGGTGTACTCAAAGGTGACAAATTTTGAATGACCTGTATCTTGTTTGGATCGACTTTAATTCCTCTTTCACTGACTATAAAGCCTAGTAACTTCTCTAACTTTACCCCAAAGGTGCACTTGGCTGGGTTTAACTTGAGCTAAAATCTTCTCAACCTCTCAAATAACTTTTTGAGGCTGGTGACATGATCTTCATCCTCACAAGATTTTGCAATCATGTTGTCTACATACACTTCAATCTTTTTATGCATCATATCATGGAAGAGTATTACCATAGCCCTTTGATATGTTACCCCAGCATTTTTTAACCTAAAAGGTATGACTTTGTAACAAAAAGTTCCCTACATAGTCACGAAAGTAGTTTTTTCATATCATTTACAATCATTTTTATCTGATTATACCTCATCCATAAAAGAGAAAATTGAATGTATAGCCGTATTATCTACCAATGTATCGATATGAGGTAAAAGAAAGTTATCCTTTGGACTAGCCTTATTCAAATCATGATAGTCCACACACATTCATACCTTTTCATCTTTTTTAGGAACTGATACTATATTGGCTACCTACTCTGGATACCTAATCACTTATAGAAAACTTGCATCAAACTATTTTTCACTTTTTTTTTTATCTTTAGTAGCATTTCAAGCTTCATTCGCCTTAGTTTCTGCTAGACTGGCTTACATTCTGGCTTTAAAGGCAATCTGTGCTCTATTATCTCCGTGCTCAACCCTGGCATATCGTAGTAAGACCAAGCAAACACAACTATGAATTCTCAAAGTAGATCTGCCAAACGTTGCCTATCTCTTAATGAAAGTGAAGTGCCAATTCTGACATCTTTCTTATTCTCTTCATCTCCCAGATTCATAAAGTCAACTATCTCCTGATGAGGCTCAATTGGTTTATTTTCTTGTTCAATCAATCTCATTAGGTCCGGAGGCATAACATATTCCTCAAATTTCTCTTTATTGTCAAGTTCATCAGTGTTAATTGAATTCTCAAAACTAACCTCTTGATTATTATCATAATTATCTTCATGTTCATTTAAGGACCTAAAATTGAATGAAATGGGATATATTGACAAGATGTTTTTGGAAAAATGACAATAATGAAGACACAAGAAAAAATTAATGAAAATGTATCCTTTTTAATCTTTATTAAAATAATAAAAGATAAATAGCCCAAACAAGAAAGATCACCCCAATGCCTTGGGCAATAACTATTGGGATGTACAATTACATTGAATTAGTTTCAAAGGTCAAAGGCATTTCAATGGCACTCTAATTGTTCAGCTCATAATCTGGCAGACAAAGATAGACTCACCCTTCTTGATTAAGCCCCACTTCATTTTCAATAGCATGAATGGTTAACTAGGCAAAAGCTCTTTTTATGCTTTTTTTTGTATCTAGGTACATGAATCCTCCATGTCTGAAAGTCTCGTACAAGTATGGAATAACTATTAGTCTTGCTGTTTTACTTGCTGGCCTTCTCTTGATCGCTCATTCTACTACTTCATAGCCTAGGCCTAGCCTTTCACTATTGTCTACCACTATCGGGGGTGCCTTTATTCCTTGTAAGTTTTTACCCTAACCTTAATCCTAGATACTAGCCCTTATTGATGACTTGGCTCATCACTATTCTTGAAAAAAGTTGATTTTTAAGTCCTTTACCTACAGAATTAACTAGTTTAAAAGATCGATAAGAGCATTCTATTACTTCTTCGGTAGCCTCTACATATGAAGTATTCAACGGTTTGGTCACTAGCATGTCTTCCTCCCTAACTACCACTACCAATTGATCTTCTACATTAAACTTGATCTTTTGGTGCAAGGTAGAGGGCACAGCACCTATCATGTGAATCCATGGCATTTTCAGTAGATAACTGTAGGATAGAGAGATATCCATTACTTGAAATTTTACATTAAAAGTGCACGACCCAATTTGCAAGGGTATATCGATATCTCTTAAGACTTCTCTTTTGGTCTCATCAAAAGCTCTCACGATCATTTAACTGCCTTTCATATGAGAGTAGTCAACGGGTAGCCTTGTCAAAGTTGACATAGGTATGACATTGATAGTAGAGCTATTATCAATAAGGACTTTAGCTATGATATGGCTCTTACACTTGATCGTGATATGCAAAGCCTTGGCATTTCCCCTTCCCTTCGAGGGAATCTCATCATCGCTGAATGAAATGTAATTTGACATGACTAGATTTTCAACCAGGTGGTTCACATATTCAACCGATACATTATGTGCCATATATGCTTAGTTCAATACTTTTAGTAGAGTATTTCGATGTGGTTTAGAATTCAATAGTAATAATGAGATTCATGCTGGCATTTTGTTCAACTGTTCAACAACTGAGTATTCACTATGTTTTACTAACTTTAGGAATTCACAAGCCTCTTTTTCTAACACCGACTTCAGGCGATCTTCCTCAGGTTCTACTTCAGGGTTATTTCATCTTTCTCTTACCTTAGCTTTCTCTCTTCTAGCCTTCTCTAATATTTTTAGAGTTTAACATCTTTCACTTCGGGTAATGTCTCCTACACCAATTATATTGGAGGTGTCAGCTTTAGAGACATCCCCTTCTTGCCCCTGAACTACTGTATCGTAATCATAATTCTATGATACAGCTTTATCATCCTTATATGGGAATGGAGTCAAAACTTTAAAAGTTACCGGCCTAGAAATGAGTTTATTATGACTTACTTTGGCTTATTCCCATAATGAATCGTCACCGGTTTTGAAAATAGCTTTGCAGGCTTATTAGTCATGGATACTTTAATACTTCCTAAGTCTTATCCCTTTTCGTAAACCTCCAACTAGCATAAATCCAAGAGCTTTTGTACCTCTTGGTGAAACTGCTCACAAGTTTCAATAGAGTGACCCATTGCCCCACTATGATATTTACAACTAGTACCTGCTATATATACTCTATGATAGCTGTGTAGACTCACTAGTTGTATCATGTCAACTTTTCATAAAACATCAAATAACTGACTGAGAGGTGTCTTAATATCTATCATTTTTTCCTTCAAATGGCACTCTTATTCTTTATTCAAAGTATTCACATTATGATTAGACAAAAGATTGCCACTAACATTTAGTGCAATCACCCCTCCTGTATCAAAGCTAATCATTCCATCCTTGATCAACCGTTGCACTTTGTGTTTCAAGGTAGTGCAATTTTTAGTGGAGTGACCAAAAATCTCATAGTGATAGTCACAATAGGATATGGGATCATACCACTTAGGGTAAGGTGGCTTGAGGGGCCTTAATTTACTAGGAGTAATCAGATGACTATTGTAAAGCTCACGATATAATTCTGTATAGGTCATTGGGATTGGATCAAATACAGATTTTTCGTGAGTAGTTCGTTGCTTCCAAAAGCCTCCAATTGGGTTAGCTGAACAAGTCTGAGGCCTTGAAGTAGGTTGAGTGTTAGGACTGTATATGGTATTTTGGGGCCTAAATGAAGGTTTATATGTTTGGGGGTAGGATGGCTATAAGATGGGTTGATATGGATAAGGAGAGGTGTTATTCACAGCAAGATAATATGAGGGGTATCCTTGTGATGGGTAGGGTTAATAACCCCTGAATTGTTACCTATCAAAGCTCACAGCTTGAGCTTCAATTTTTTTCTTCTTCAAGGCCTTTTTAGTGGATGCTTCACTTTCTTCTAGCTTACTATACTTGATGGCATTCTCAATAATTTCTCTCGAAATTATCATATTAGTAAAATTTTTGGTTGTATTCCCTATCATCTTTTCATAATAGAAAGATTTCAAAGTGTTAACAAATAGCATTGTAGTTTCTTTCTTAGTCAGAGGAGGTTGTACCTAAGAAGCTACATTCCTTAATATCTGGGCGTATTCTTTAAAAGACTCATTTGCTTTTTTTTTCAAATTCTATAAAAACAAACGATCAGGAGCTAGATCGATAATTGTTGACATTGACTGATGAAGTCATAAGCCATATCACTTTAAGAACGAATGCAGTTCTGTCCAGCTGGACATACTACCTGGCAGTAGAGCCTGTAAGATTATCTTGAAAAACATGCATTAATAGTTTTTCATTATGGGCATGAGCTGCCATTTTTCGGTAATACATAGTGATATGAGTTTTTGGGCACTTCGTACCATCATATTTCTTAATTTTGGTACTTTGAACTTTGGTGGAATGACTACATTCGAGACTAAGAACAGTCTAGTAGTATCAACAGAACCATAAAATCTAATCCCTTCTATAGCCCATAACCTTTGTTCAAGCATACTAATCTTTGGATCTTCCTAAGACTCTGCCACCTTTACTTTTTCTTTCTCTTTGTTTTTTAAGTCATCTAGATCAGGAATTGGTTCTACTACCTTTTTAGTGAAGACAGGATTTATATAGCTATGGCAATGCTTTAGATTCGAAGCTGATGGTATTTCAAGGTATACAAGATATGAGAACTGTTGTCACAGAATATCTTGTGTGGACTGGGTTTGTTGTGGGCCAAAACCTGAAGGATACAAAGGGTCGACCACTTCTTGTAATGGGGGGCCTTGTTGGCTTGTATTTTTTTCTATTCCTTTTTCCTTATTCAGCTTATTGAGAGCATCTAGAATCTTGCTCAACTTATTCTCAATCTTCTTCTGTGTTTTTTTCCAACTTTTCAAATCTGTGAGAATTTTTTTACTCCATTTGTCTGGCTCTAGCTTTTGTGTTATATCGATGGTAGGGTTCTTACTAGATGGAGCTATCTTTGAACCTTGAATACCATATCTTAGAATTAGCAAATTTATATAACTATCTCATGGTTACTTTGTTAAGTGTAATGAGTGAAAATGCAATGAATGAAAATGCATGTATGAAAAGAACATTTGCCTTAAGACGGTGCTTAACTAAAAGATTTCATTTATTCCAAAGAACTTTTATTTACATTGAGTTTATCATCCTAGAGTTATAACCATAAAATTGCTTGATCTGCTCATACTGGGCCTTGGCTTCTTCGATAAAGTTTAATAGACACTGTCCATCTCTCTTACTGGGGCCACCACTTGTTTTAATACCTCTACCTCTTCTACCATCTCTCTTGCCTTACATACCCCTTTACAAATTTGGGTCGTCATGTGCTCAATGTATTTTTGTTTTCTTAAGTTCTCTCTTTTACCATACCAAACTTGGTATGATAACTCTCTATGCTCTCTAACCAATGCAACAATATGGTCTTCTTGTTCATTCAACTTTTGTCTCAACCTACTTAGATAGCTATTCAACATGTTATTCTTTATCTGTACTTGGGTACTTTCTTCTTCCAATTTAGCATATTCTTGTTTTAATCTTGTATTCTCTTCAGTCAGCTCAATAATTGTTATCTCTTGGGCCCTTTTCTCTCACATATAACCTCTTATATTCTTGGTGTAGCTCTGCTAAGTCTTCAACAGCTGTATCACATTTTCTAGCAATCTTGCAAACTCTGGCTTCATGTCTTTCAGCTCTATCCTTCCATTGATCTTTTTCTTCTCAAAGCTTTTAAATTTCTTACTTTAACTTATCCTTTACAGACTCAAACTCTTTTGTCACAAGCTCTAATTCTGATGGTGTCTCTTCAAGCTTTCCTCTTGTTGGCGATAGAAAGCTTTCATAAGTGAATACCATTTTTTGTCTTCATTTTGCTCTCCAAGGCAAATACCCTAGAGTGGCTTTATCAATAAATGGTCTAGGACTCACTCTTCGAGGGTTTTTCCATGCTTTAATCATCTCATTATCCTCTGAAATGCTTTTGGCTCGCTGTAAGAGAAATCTAACTAATGAAGCCCATGCGTCATAAAAATAAACTATTTTACCTCGAACTACCTTCTCACTAGGAGTGGTGCATAATTTATCGCTCCCCATAAACCCAAAAAGTGGGACCACTGATTATCCCTACATTAATACAACATAGGTTCACAATTCATCCACGGGACCAACCATCTTACTTCGGCACTGGTCAATTTTTGTAAGAAAGCTATCCACTCCTTTTTAAACTTTTGTTCTGACCACCCACTTTCACAGAATTCCTTGATCGGGGCTCAATTATGGACATAAAGCTTTGAAAAAGCACCTTTTCTCCATTCGAAGTGGCTTTTCATCTATAAGTATAATAATTGTATGCAGCCTATAAAGTGCCCTCCATTATGACGACAGTAACTCAAAGATCTGATAGTCTCTGTTAATATTATCGTTGAAGGGTTACAGCCATTGATCACACTCTCAAAGAAGCTAACCATCGCTATTTCAATGTAACCCAAAACTTTTGGAAAGATCACTATTTCGTATATAGCTAAGGCAAATACATCTAACCTCCATTCCTCATTGGCATGTTACAATAGAAACTCATGAAAGAACTTTTATGGTATGCAAACCTGTTCTTATTTTTTCTTTGTATGAGAATCCATAACTTCTTTGTCTATCCTTATGAGTTGAGCCAAACCCTTACGAAATCTTGACTTGTGTTATTTGATATATATCTTATTAGGAGCCTTGAGGTGCAAACCCAACAAAGTCGAATATTCTTTGATGGTTGATGTCATATCAACTTCATTGAAGATGAAACACTTATATGCAGTGTAGACACCCAATTGGGTCCGGCCCAGATCAATTGGGCCTGGCCCAATTCAATTTGTCCTGTATTATTTTGTATTTTATGTATTTTATTATTATGTATATATTTATTTATTTATTTATTTTTTATTAGATTAGATTTATATGTATATAGTTATATATTTATTATTTTTTTTTTATCTGTTCTGATTTTTCCTGATTATCAGATTTTTTTTTATAATATCTTTTGATTTATCTTTTCTAATTATCTAGTATTTTTTATTTATTTTGATTTTAATTTTGGAGGGCTAAGATTCAAGGCTGAAGAATCCCACTGTGGAGGGGAACTCAATCAGAAGAGTCCAGTGGGATTCAAAGATTGAATTCCCGTCCAAGGAGGAATTGGGATTGATCAGGAACTCCTGATCAATCCCTATAAAAGGGACTTTGGAACAGAATGATAGACAGAAAACAGTAAGCAAAGCTACTGATTTGAGAGAAAATGAGGCGTATAGGAAGTTAGAAAAAGTTTAAGAGTGTTCTGGGAGTGAGAAAAATTTTTTAGAAATTTTTGGCGAAAATTTTTTCTGGAAATTTCTGGGAAATTTCCAGATTCCGGCGAAAATTCCGGCGAAGTTTGAATTTTCCGACGAAAATTCCGGCCAACATTGAAGTTTCCGGCGACCTACCCAGTTTCCGACGAAGAATCCCAGAAACCGGCGATCTTCCGGCCAACTTCCGGCGAAATTTCCAGATTCCGGCGAAAATTTCCAGAATCCGGCACCGGTGTTCTTCAGTTTTTAGAGAGAAGGGAGAGAAAAAGGAAGAAGAGAGAGAGAGGGGGAGGAGCGTTCTGCCGAAAAACGGAGGAAGGTGCCTTTTATACCCTCCCAAAACGACGTCGTTTTGGCCTTAAGTAACCCAGAGGATCCGCGCGTTTTGCCGAACCCGACCCGACCCGGGCGTCGACCCGCTTTCTGACCCGCGCGTGCCAGCCCACTCCGAGCCGAACCGAGCCGACCCAAGCCGCCAAGCCGCTCCCCCGAGCCGTTTTCTCTTCCTTGAGCCGAGCCGAGCCGAGCCGCGATCCGAGCCGCTCCAGGTTTTTTTTTTTTTTTTTTATTTCTTTGTTTATTTGTTTATTTTATTTTTTTATTTTTTATTTATTAGATTAGGTTTATGTAATATTCTTTTTATTTATGTTTTATTATTTTATTTTCTTTAAATAAAAATAAAAAAATTTCAAAAAAAAATATTTTTAGGGAAAAGTTGAAAGTATCAATTTTCCTTAAGAATAAATTTCCAAAAAATATTTTTAGGGAAAAATTGAAAGTATCAATTTTCCTTAGAAATAAATTTTCAAAAAAAATATTTTTAGGGAAAAGTTGAAAGTATCAATTTTCCTTAGAAATAAATTTTCAAAAAAAAAAGGGGGGTTTTTGAGGAAAAGTTGAAAGTATCAATTTTCCTTGAAAATCGAAATTTTCAAAAAATATTTTTAGGGAAAAGTTGAAAGTATCAATTTTCCCTACAAAAAAAAATCATTCTTTCATTCCTTTCTATCTTAATTTTGATTTTGTTTTTTTTTTCTTTTCTCTTTCTTTAAATAATCCGACGACGGAGCCTCTGTAAGTGAAACAGTAGTTTTTCTTGCATACTCTTGAGGTGAGGGAATTTTCTCAATTTTCTGCTAAAAGTATTAGAGTCAATTGAGAATAATTTTCAACAACTAACTACTTGGTAAAATTTTAAGGCTTTTGGATAACACAAATTCAAGCTGGTACCATCTTTTGATGGGCGTTGTGAGGGTGCTATAACCTTCCTCACACGTAACCGAACTCCCGAACCCTGTTCTGGTCAGCAGACCTGAACCTATTCTTCTAGGGACCCTTAAACTTAGGTGTTCCCTGGAAGGACAGATTCCTTAGGTGGCCAATCGCACCTAGACAAAAAAGATTGGTGGCGACTCCCTAAAGTCAATGTCTAGCGATAGATCCCCGGATCTAGACGTTACGACAGCTTGGCGACTCCACTGGGGACTTTGAGAGTCAGGCCAGCAAATAATTTGTGTTATCCAAAAGCCTAATAAAATTGAACCATTTTTGTATATATGTGTTATTATTCATTCTTGTTTATTTACCTTGTTAATTATGTCATTCATGTGCATGTGCATAACATGAGCTCTATACCTTGTTAATTATGTCATTCATGGGGGCATATACCCGTTCCCCACGAAACGGGCATGCGGGCACTCAGCCGGCTGGAGAGGCAGAATGCGTAAGCCGAGGATTAGCTCGGTCCCCCTGCATGCTGTAGATCCTGTTATCGCAACCATCAGTCCGGTCTGATCTTAGACTGGGAATGAACTCCGTATACTTAGACTAGGGATGAACTCCATATGCCTAAGTCAACCCACAAAAGGAGTGTGTAGGCGCTCAGCTGATCGGAGAGGCCGATCTTAAAGGCATAATGCACAAGCTGGGGATCAGCCCAGTCCCCCTCTGCGTGCTATCGATCCCGCTACCGGTCCTGCTACTACAACCCTCGGTCCAGTTGGGGCTTAGACATGGAATGAACTCTGTATGCCTAAGCCAACCCACAAAACAAGCGTGCGGGCGCTCAGCCGATCGAAGAGGTAGAATGCGCAAGCCGGGGATCGGCCCGATCTCCTCCTGCGTGCTATCGATCCTACTGCTGGTCCTGCTGCCACAACCCTCGGTTTGATTCACGGGGCAATGTATCATATAATGTAATATTAAAATTAGTTTTTTTATAAGATGACATTGAATGATTTTTAAACAATTTATAATTTTTATACATTGATTGTGTATCAACTATAAATTCATTTGGTAAAAGGGAAAGGATTGATTGCTGCGCTCCTAAAAGTACCCTGGACTGAGTCAGTTTTTTTGTGTTCAACCCACTCCACTCTACGATATATTATTTGTTTCGTTGGACATTCTCTTCCTAATTCGTTAATTCACTCCTCTGTTCATGCAACGAAGGTATGAACCATTAAGCAAGCTAGTATACGATAAATTCTAAATAGTTATAAATATAATCACAAAACAATTTTTTCTTTAAAATTTGCCATGGGAAGTTCCACGAAACTAACCAACTCCAACAATATTAGAGTTCACTTTACTTTAAAAGTTACAGTAAAGATTATCTCATTGCAATGAATTGTCATGGAGTTCAAATTTGATTTTTTTCATCATTGCAGTCAGGAGGCCCGGACTATGACGTGCCATTGGGAAGGCGCGATGGACGGACTTTTGCCACTAGGAATGTAACATTGCAGAACTTGCCACCACCCTTCGCCAATGCCAGTACCATCCTTGCTAGTCTAGCTACCAAAAATTTTGACCCGACGGATGTTGTAGCTCTCTCCGGTGGCCACACCATTGGCATCAGCCATTGCACCTCTTTCACCGGCCGGCTTTACCCTACTCAAGACCCCAGCATGGACAAAACCTTTGCCAATAACCTCAAGGGAATTTGTCCTACTGCAAATTCCACAAACACTACAGTATTAGATATAAGGAGCCCTGACAAATTCGATAATAAATATTATGTTGATCTCATGAACCGCCAGGGTCTGTTCACCTCAGACCAAGACTTGTACACTGACAGCAGGACAAAGGGCATTGTTACTAGCTTTGCTGTTAACGAGACTCTCTTCTTTGAGAAGTTTGTGCTGTCGATGACAAAGATGGGGCAATTGAGTGTCTTGACTGGCAAGAAAGGGGAAATTCGTGCCAATTGCTCCGTGAGGAATTCGGATAACAAGTCGTACTTGGCCTCTGTGGTGGAAGAGGAGCTGGAGGAGGAACCTTGGTCTGAGTTTTAAGGACTTAAGTTATTCAAGCCTGAAAATGTTATGTTTTTGTATCGAATCTTTTTCTTTATGGTTTTTCTTGGCGTGCTTTCTAAAGGTGGTATTAAGTACTGATAACTCTGTTAATAAGAAGTATCTAACTTCGTTTCCAAGTTAATATCAGCTTTTCCTCGGTCTCTTTTAATTCTTCCAACGCCTGTTTTCTAGGCTAGATAAAGCAGATTCATTGCAGTTAATTTTAAAACAATCTAAAGGAGGAGGTTCCAATTTAATGCTGGTAGTGGATATGGATCCTTGCTCATAATACACTAGAATTCAACACTCTTCCTTTTAATAGTGGCAAAAATGCATTCTCCTATGCCCACAACCTTACCAAACAATTATTATTCCCACGAAGCCAGATACCCCAAAGAACAAAAGGAAAGATAACTTTCCAAGGAATATTCCAGCTAGGAAAAGCTCACTAGAACAACAATTGGTTTGCATTTACAAGTTTAAATCATGGTTAAAAGAAGAAAGAAGTCTTTGTGGGACTCCTATCCTTGTCCAAATTTCAGTGGCAAGAGGACATTCCCTCTCAAAATATGGAGAGCATTTTCAATAGAGTTGCAACATTCTCAAGCAAGTGTTGTTATCAATAATGTTTCTGCTACACAACAGCTCCATGGAAGGTATTTTCTGATGATTCAATAGCCATAGGAAGTGCTGGATTTTTGGCCAAGTTTTGACTTTCCAAATCCAATTCTAGCTTCTTTTCCCTGATAATGTTGATTGGTAATTAGACCCAAGGCAGAATTGGAGGAAAACACACCTCTGGGCTCTGACCACCATTCCATGCAAAAAGATCATGCCCATGCTAATGGTGAGACAGAGGGATAGCAGATATAATCTGCAAATGATTCTCAGGGACTTGGTAGCAAAACCTAGACAAATCCCAGCACCCATTACTATCAATGCAATTTTTAACAGTAAGGGCAAAATCAAAAGGAAGCCAAGGGCCATACAAAAAAAACCTTAAAAGGGCCAAGTCCTGTCCAATTATCAGTAAAAAAATGGACTTGCTCACCATTACTCAGAATCCATCTAACTCCTTTTTGTAAAAAAGCTGAAGCTTTATCGGATAATATTTAGAGGCAGAAACTTTAAACATTTTCTGGTTTAAAGAAGGCTTTTGACCTTGCTAAAGAATTTGGACCCAAGCCTTATTGGTCTCATGTTTATTATTTCATCATGGCCACCAGCTTGGCTTCTCTAGAGCATCTAATCACAAGGTCTTATGATTCTTTTCTACATCAAGTGTTATATTCATATTCTTTTCTAGGAAGCTGCTGGATCTGTATGTAAACTGCGTGACAAGGGAGTGGAAACTGTAAAGTAAAATTAATTCTGGAAATTAAATAAATAAATAAAGAATTAAAAAAAATATAACAATAGCCAATTAGCCATCCTAGCTATAAGCTATAACAAATTCATCAATTATGACAATAAATAAATGAATCGGCAATCTTAAGCTTCATTTGGATGAGCGATGAGATTAGTTATTGTAATAGTAAAAACAATAATAAAATTTATTGTAACTACGATTAAAAAAAAAGTTATTGTAATTGTGATTGAAAAAAAAATTAATGAAAAATTTATATTAACTTGATCTCACTGTAATTAGCGTTTGGATTTAATTAAAGGTGCAGCGAGATCCAAATGGCTACTTAATATGCAAAGGGAAAAGAAAAAAAAAAAGGAAATGAATTTAAACATGAAAGGAGATAAAGAATGCGTAATTGTTAATATCAAACATTTGAAAGCAAAACTTTATTTTTCATTGCAGTTCTTAAACTAGAAAATTTTCAGCTCACTATTTTTAAATGCAATGACAATTTTTTTTTTTTTTAAGTTTTGTTTGGTAAGGAGGAAGATAAAAAAAATTTGTAATTTAATGTAATAGTTGGAATTTTGGATTTATGATCACATTTGTTATTTTGTAACTCAACATTTGGATTAAAACTTTTTTTTATTCCTTACCTTCCCACTAAATATACAACCGATTGAGGGATAGTGCTGCATTTTTGTTTTTGCATTTTAAATAATTTATCCACTTTGCACCTGCACATCAGTTCATTGAGGCTTCTAGTATGTAAATGTTATTTTAGATTAAACTATTGCTTTGACAAAAAAATTTTTTTGGAGGAATTTGGAATTGGTATTCTGCTAGCTAGTAAAATAATAAGCTAAGCTCATGGAAGAGGTGAAAATGAGGCTGAAATGTTTCCAGGAGGCGAGATGTGAGAGAAGCTAATGAAGCGGCTCATAATTTGGCCAAATATGCACTACTAGTCAATAGGGGGGAAATTCACTGGGTTGAGGAGTGTCCAGATTTTATTGAAACCATAGTTGAAAATAACTGTAATCCTGTTTATGCAATATTAAGAGTTAAGTTTACCAAGATTTCAAATAAAAACAATATAGTAATAATTTCTTTCCTAAGTGTGGACCCTGACCATGTAATCTAAAATCTAAAAATTAATTCTCTTTAAACTAAACTGTCCATTTGAATCTTCTAAGATTCTCGCTGGCATTCGACTTAGTAAGAATTGGAGCCTCATTTCCCATCTTTTATTGGCGGATGACTCTTTAATTTTCATTGCTGCTAACAAGAATAATTGCAGGAACATGTTGTGCTTCAGGACAATTAAATCTGAATAAGTCTAGTATTGTGTTTAGTAGTAATGTTCCAGATTATATAAAGAAGGAATTGGAGGGGTTTCATGTACCAATGGCGGCAAATCCTGCAACATATCTTGAAATTCCTTCATTTTTTTTTTTTTTTGGGGGGGGGGGGGGAGGAGTGGGGGAACCAAATATGCTGCTATGAATTATGTAAGGGAAAGAATACAAGGAAAGTTGCAAACTTGAGAAAAAAAAAGGTTTGCTGTCACATGGAGGAAAGGAGATATTGATTTGTGAATAAGTTAACGGGGATATGGCAAGGTTCTGATGGGGTCAAAAGCATGATGAAAGGAAAATACATTGGTTAAGCTGTCAGCATCTTACTTCAAGTAAGGATCAGGGTAGTATGTGGTTTATCAATTTGTTTTAATAGAGCACTGTTGGCAAGCCAGTGTTGGAGAATTCTTATAAATCCTGATACTTATTGGGTACAAGTTCTGAAGGTTGTGTATTTTCCTAAATGTTCAATTGCAGAAGCTAAAAAGGTGCTAGAAAGGTGCTGGAGCTTCTTGGGCATGGGCTAGTATTCTAGGGGGGAGGGATATATGGAAAGACCGATGCGTACCAGGATTTGGTGAACTGGTCCCAAATGCTAATGTTGAAATTGAGCAACTCCCACAGTTGGTTTCAGAGTTAATTGATAAAGAAAGAGGTTGTTGGCAGTTGGAAACCTTGCAAAATGTGGTGTTTGATGATGTTATTATGAGTATTAAGTCTATTCCTATTTGCCAAGGAGGGGAAGATACGATTGTTTGGCCTAAAACTGGTAATGGATTATGCTCTGTTAGGAGTTGTTATCATTCTATTAAAGAAAGAGAGGCAAGAAAAAAGTATACATGGGACATCAACATCTCACCGGATTGATGAAGTTGTCTGGAGGTTGATATGGAAACTGAAGATTCCTCATAAGATTAGGAGTTTATGTGAAGAGTTTGTTCCAATGAAATTACTACAAGGAAAATTTTCTGAAAAAGAAGGGTATGTGATGGACCCGTTTGTTGTTTATGTGGCATAGAGGAGAGGAAGAGTGTTGTTTCAATGTGAGTGGAAAGTTAGGCCTATGGTAAAATGAAATTCTGGCAGGGATCAGGCAATTTGAGGACGTAAAGTTGAGTTGTTTTGATAGAAAAGATAATAAAGCTGCTGATTGGATTGCAGTCCAATTTAGAGGGAAAACGAGTTTATCCAATTGTGTCAATAAATCTCCATCTTCTTTGACATATTCTGTTTTGTTTGTACTGTCTACTAATACATTCTCTTTGATTGGCAAAAAAAAAATTGTAAAACAGTTTGGTTTACTTTTAATGGAAGAACCAAATTAAACTGATTTTTTCCAATAATACTGGTTGAGAAAAAATTTTCTGACAAAATTATTTATCTTTTTGTGTAAAATAGGAAGAAATCCATAATTACTGATCGCCAGTAATTAAGCAAAAGTATATATATAAGATTAGAAGTTGGGATTATTGGGAATCACCAATTATGTAATATAATTTGCATTAGAACATCAAGATTTAGACAATATGTTTTGCTTTTCTTTTATCTTACATTTGGTACTTGTTAATTTTTTTTCTCATTAACCTTCTTTAATTAACATTATAAGAATTCACAAAATACTTTCTCAATTTGGTAAGTAACGAATATATTAATCGTTTTGGATTTTTCTATATTGGATCAGATTCACATAGTACATTTTTTTTTTTCTCTTTGGTTGAACTATAATTATATTATAGAAATTTTTTACTTTTTGGGCCAATGGTTAAAAAATTCTTAAAAAGAAATATATGGTGAAAGTTCAAATTTCACCTTCTCCATCCGTTATTTCCTATCTAATGGATAAAAAAAAAAATTATCCAGTGGGATTGTTATTTTATACATAAACAGTGATTTTTAAAATTTTTACTTTTAAATTTATATGTTGACAGATTGTTAATTTAGATCAAAAACAAAAAAAAAATGTGATAGATAGATCAAGTTAAGTATGAAAGAAGAATAGTTTTTAGAGAAATTATCAAATATACTTATAATCAAAATTTTAGAGTCAGCAAATGGAGTTGATTCAGAAATGCATACTCTTAAGAAGTTAAGAAATATTAAAAAATTTCTCTGTTTCTTATATTTTTATCACCAATTTTTTTGGTGATAAAGAATCGAGTACTTCTAAAAAATAAGGCATGTCTCACTCTTAGCATCCAAACAACTTGCAATTTGATGAGATGCGAGTACGTTCACCGTATGTCATTTTACAATTAAAAATTCATTACCTAAAAGTGAAAATTTTAAATTTTATTGTTAAAATTAATAAGGTAATATATATTTTTTAAAATATAATAAAAAGAAAAATGATCACATTTAGAGCTTTTAAATTTCAGTGTTAAGATTAGTATGAAGATAATATACTAAGGTATATTAAAAGATAAAAAATAATTAAAAAAAGTGAGATATGTGAAAGTTTTTTTTTTTAGTTAAAAAATTTTATTATTAATGTATTAAAATAAACCCTAAAAAATAAAAAAATTTTAAAAAATTGTGACATATGATAATTTATTAATTTTACTTGTAAAATTAAAATAATTTCATATAAAAATAATGTTTTTAATTTTCATTAATTATCATCAGTTTGAAGCACTTGTCAATTTATAATTCGATCCCAAAAAATATAATATATATGGGAGCCAAGTCTGACAAAACAAGAAAGAATAGTGTTTCTTGTACTTATATTTTCATGACCGTAAAAATTGAATTTGATGATAAAGAATCTAGTACTACCATAAGACAAGGCATGTATCCCGACAACTGCAATTTGATGCGATGCGCACGAGGTTATAGTTACTGTCTGTAAGACGAGGCATGTCTCACTCTTACCATATATCCCGACAATTTACAATTTGATGGGATGCCAACGAGTTATAGCTAGGGATATGTTCACCACGTGACATTTTCCAATTTCATTAATTATTCTCCCAATATCTCCCGAGTCTCTATAAAGCACTTTCTCAATTTGTTCTTTTCAAAAAAAAAAAAAAATCATTATTTACCATGGAAGCTCACTAGTTACTGAACATGTTTTACTGTTTAAGATGGACAATCACATTTGATTCCAATGAAACTAAAAAAAATAAAAGTTAAAAAAGGAAGAATATTGTGAATGCAATCTTAAGGAATGACTTGACGAGGATATAAATAAGACTGTTATGCCGCGTCTAGGACACAATGACTAGCCATGGCTAAAGTTACATCTTTAACTACTTTCCTTTTGATATCTTTTTATTTCTTGCCTCTTACTATTCCATATCAGAGGCAGACAACTTTGTTCCTACAGTGAGTGGTCTCTCATGGACTTTCTATAAATCTTAATGTCCCAAAGTTGAATTCATCGTCAAGAAATAGCTAAAGAAGATTTTCAAGGAGGACATTGCCTAAAGTGCTGACTTGCTCCGTATTCAATTCATGATTGCTTTGTTAAGGTATCTTAATATATGTATGTATATGCAAATACAAAGTCTAATAGAGTAATAGTAATTGTTTTTTGAGGATGATCCCTTTGAGTATTGTTAATGGTAAGTATATGTGTGGTTGGAGGAAGGATTATGTGGATGATTGTGGGCTACATTTAATGATTGTAAGCAAGTGTGGATTGTATTTAATGATTTCATTTAAATTGGAGGCTAGTTGGTTTGTTATGAAATGATATCTTGATGAGACATTAGTAGAAGTAGTTGGGTGAGTTTTTCCTTGTTGAAGGCGAGCTCACTTTGTGATGAGAAGTTTGAATGTTGACTTTTTTTGTGATGACATGGCAATTAGATATGTGTTGACTTAATGATCATTAGAGTTGACCTTGTTGATTGAGTAAATAGGTATAACAATTATTTTCTGGTCTTGAGGAAGGTTATAAAGTGATTGTTTGAAATGATGCACATGTCGATATGTCAGTGGGGTGAGAGGCATTACTTTGGTTGGTTGTACGTGAAGACGTGTTCATTTTGGGTGAGGTATGCCATTAAGGCGAGATACATTGATGATGTGTCCCTTTAAGGTGAGGGATGTGATTTTGAAGAGTCATGTGTTTTGTCGAGATACGAGAAACAATACGTGACAACTTAGAAGAAAATTTTGTATCAAACACTATGTAGTATATACAATACGCCATCACATCTCAATGTACGTTGCTGGGCACATGCCCATGTTTATGAAATATGTGGTTAGAAAGACACGTGGCATAATGGGGTTGATGAGTTGTTAGACATAATTAATGGGTTAAATTTGAAATTACACCAATTTAGCGAAAAGAGAAATAAATGTGTGTTTTTTTTTTAAAAAGTGTGTAATCGAAGGGTTAGTCCTAATTAGAATTAATTAGGATCATTTTTATACTCGATTGAAACGGTGTTTAATTCATACCATTTCATCATGGTATTTGGTTGAGTATAAATAGAAGAGGTAGAAAAGTTTCAAACATACTATGTAATTTTGAAGCAAGAGAAACTATGTGTTGTGTGAGCTTTATGCTGTTAATGTGATTTGTTGTCTCGATTTTCTTATGGATAAGTGTTTTTATGGGTTTTACTTATGTTTGTTTAGTAATTATTGAGAAAATGGCACCAAAAAAGAAGATAGTGGTTAAGGATTCTAATGATAAAGAGGGTACTAAGGTACTAGTCATTAGTGGTGGTTTTCAAGGTAGAAGGAAAAGAGTGTAAATGAAAGATTGTAGGGGCCAGAAGTTTTAAAATTACAGTGGTCGGGTTCACGACATAGTAATTAGAGAGTTAACAGCTCTTGGATCTAGGGTAAGTGCCCTTAGTATTAGTAGGGGGAAAGGGAAAAGAAAGGGCAATAAGGTGGTAGTGAAAAAGACCAAAAATCTGGCACTAGGGATGTAGCCACCAGATATATACCAGTCTATCATGATATGAAGCATGGCAAACCAAGCCCTAGATCGTGTGGCCTTCAACCCAAAGAACTCTTTGTAATTTGTCTCATTATTTCTTGAAGGTTTCACCATCAGCCAAATTAGGACAAATGAATGGTTGATAGGGTTTTATCTTCACAATTTCTACCACAGTTTCCATTTGCTGCTAGACCCATTTTACATTTGGTGTTCGCCACCTTCAATGTAGTTGCATCATAGTTGGTGTTAAACGCCTAAACAATAATGGTGACCTATTTCATCTATTACTCACTAAAAAAGTGGGTTCCCTCAATCAATGTTATCTTAGCATTGTACATGCTAAGGGAGATTAATAGGTGGCTGTATTATCTCCAAGCTTGTAGACGGTTGTGTGTGGTAGAGTTACCGTCCAACAACCATCCCAAGTATGTTAGATTTCTGGTAACTTGTACTAAGACACTTGGTGTGCTAGTCAATTTTAAGATCAAACGGTCTTATGCCAAAGTATTAACAAGTGAAACTTCGAAGCTTAGGAAAGACGAAATGAAGCTAGTGAATGCTATTAAGGACAAAAAGTTATCCTACATAGAGATAGCCACTTACTCAGAACATTTTTTACTATTACCTTATTTTAGGTGAAGATAAAGGCTTGGCCACTATTGTTTAAGAGGTATTGGACCAAAAGGGAAGACAGGGTAAGGAGCAAGGGATGTCTAAAGGTAAGGAGGATTTATGTTGTAAAAAATGTAATTTGGTTGTTTGTATGTTGCCTTGTGTATTAAATTGTTATGCTAAAAATTGATATTCATGTGGGATTGTTATTTCTTTTGTTACAGTGAAAAGGGCAATAATCAAACCTAAGAAATTTGTAGCTCATCAAAGGAGTCCTTAAGCTAGTGATGGTCAGTGAGTAGTTGAAAAAAGGCTAACTGTGGTTGGCTCAATTGGTGAGCAAGAGAGGGTACGTAAAGCTTTAAAGAGGACCAAAGTAATGGAGGGGTATTAAGTGTAAGAAGGTCCATAGGTTTGTATTCTAGCATGTTAAGTGCTGGGCTCATAGATAAAGATAATTATATTATGTGTTGTTTTGATTGATTATGGCAAACTGATTCTACTGCTTTTCATGCCTTGCAGCCATAGACTTTGCTATAAAAAACTCTAAAAAGTTTTTCAACAAAAGAAACAGAAAAGAAATAGATCATTACAGGTCAATCAACCTCTTGCTAAGAAGCAAGCAATGAGGAGCTCTAGCACGCTCAATAGTGCAGTGCCCACCAGTAAGGTTTAACCTTTGGCAACCATTTAGGCCTCTATTATGCTTTAGGTAGCAGTATCTAATGTGCATTTTCCTTCTTCAATGGTGTTATTGTAATCTCTAGCTATAGTTGTCCTGTGCTAACAGTCTCTTCTATCACTTTTTCAATTATGGCACCCACCATTGCAACTATTTCTAAAGTGGTAAGTATTACCCTTAGTAGGCTTATGAGTAAGGAGATGGAAGCTTTCTTAAAAGCTACGATGCTTATCGCTAGGTACTCTACTAAGAAGCTAGATAAGATGTTTATTTTAGATTTCAAAGCAATCTATGGGTGGCCATATACCATTCTACCTTCTAAAGCTGTCTGTTTATGGATCACTACCAGTCTACCCTGATTATTAGAGAAAGGATGCACTGGTTTCTAATTCTTAGCAACTTATAAAATGAATTGTTTATAGCTATTAAGGTAAGCATTGAGTAAAGTTAGTGCCTTTATGTTTATGATTTGTCTATGTTGAATGGGTTACTTAATTATAAGTGTTTATTGGTATGCAACCTTTGGCTAATAAGGTGGGCCTTTATAAGCAAGTAAGGGTGCTGAAGAAAGATTTTAGGTGCAAGGGAGAGATACTGCAGAAAGAGGCCTAGGCTAGGACCAATCAAGATACCCTAATACTAAATAGGGATACTTTGATTAAAGGCTTAGAGATATTGAATGCTACTTTGCAAAAGAGTGTGGAGGAGTTGAAGGCGCATCTAGAAAAGGCTATAAGGAAGAATACGATCATGTAGTAGTGTCTTGATGCTACGATTACTCTTTTTCAGGAAATAGAAGAAGAAAAGACCAAATTACTGCCAAACAGATGGTAGCTACTGTAGCATCAATCAAGTTGAAATGGAAAGGGACTAAAGTTTGGTGTAAGCCCAGTAGCTGGAGTAGGAGTTGCCAAGTTGAAAGCTGAGTTAAAAAGGGAACGTGTTGAGCCCTCTAAAAGGTTGTAAAGTAAGAGAATGAATGGACCAGTGTTTGCCTGGCCACTAGCAAGTTGTACAGGCAATCAAACTTGTACCAAGTCCAACTATAGCTAGGGCTTCTAGAATTTAAGAAGGGTGGACTTCTCAAATATGAGGATGCCACCAGAAGATTTAATGTAGAGTTCTTTGATGACTTAACTTAATTAAAAAGCGTTAGGGTATTTGAGGGAATTAGTAAAGTTTCAACAGGCCCTAATCTAAATACCTTACTATGGTTGTTAGAGCCAGTAGTTTTGGAAATGAGGCTACCCTTTTGGTGATAATACAGATGCTATGTGTCACAATCCACACTAACTTGTGAGGTATTATTCATTTTGATCCCATTGGGCCTTACAATTTTGTTTTACAAAAGGTGCCTTATAAGTTGAAGGTGGTGTGAGCAATTATATCTAAAGACCAATTCTAGTACATAGTTGATGTGGGATTCAGGGCTCATCTTTAAGATCATAACATCCTTCCCACACTAATAAAGGCCCATTATCCCCATGACACATCGTTAGTATCTTAGAGTTGGCTCTGATACCAAATGTCATGGCTCACACTAACTTCTGAGGTATTGTCCACTTTGACCCTATTGGGTATCATGGTTTTGTCTAACAAAAGATGCTTCACAAGTTGAAAGTAATGTGAATACTTATATTCGAAGATCAACTCTAATACATAACCAATACTGGATTCATGGCTCATTTTTAAAACCATGATTCATTTCTAGGACCATTACACTGTGCCTATTGTTTCTAGTGTTACCAATCTTCCTATGGCTTTAACTAATGACGATTTTATGGTGCTGACTAATGATGCTTTTACCCTTACTGCTTGTTGAAAATTTTATATACATTTTTGTATTTTATTTTGTCTGCTTGTTTTTAGCCAAATCTTTGTACTTAAATAGAAACTCTTGTATTATTATTAATAAAAGTGAAAGTTTCAATAGCAACTCTTGTATTATATTTTAATCTATACTACCAACCTGTGGTGTTGTTTGAAAGTTCAAATATACTAAAGTCTAAATTAGAGAGAATTTGTGACCATTAGTTTTGCATTATAACTTAAATAGTTTACCCTATCTTAGAGGATTACTAACTTAGGTACCATAATTTGTGCAGTCAAGATTTGTTTAGTGAATGTTGATTTTAACTTTTGCCATTGCTTATGTCTTCAACTTAGTGATTACTAAATTGTTTAGTTTTCAACATAAAGTAAATTTTCGTGATAGCTTTCTATAGATCTGGAAATTTTCTCAAATCAAACTAAGTTCATTTCAACTTTTTTAAGAAGACTATGTAGATTGAGCACTTTGCATGACGTTTTTTTTCTATGTATGTGGGGGTTCACACAATTTAAACATAATTCCTTTGTACATTCTCAAATAGACTAAATGATTGGAATAACTTTATATGATGGTTTATTTGTAGAGATAAAAGACAGTGCTTTCATGTTTTTCTAAAAGTAAATTAACTTAAACAATAACCAGTTTATATGTCAATATAGTGGGAATATGCCCTTTAATTATGCTAGAGGGAAGTATGCTAACATTGGAATAGAGCTATAAGAAGAAGTAAAGTGACATTAGCATAACGTATCTACTAAGGTAACAAATAAAGTGTACCCTATCAGAAGATGGTTTTTTGTTGTATTGTTGCGTATGTTTGATATGGCGTGGGAGCCTTAATGTGAAGGCAAAGATGACGCACAAGGCATATTGGCATGTCGATGTGATAGCCATACTGTAAAATAAAGATGACGCATGAAGTGCATTGGATGAGCTGGTGTGAGAATCTTAATGCAAATAAAGACAGTATGCATGGTGCATTGGGTGTGTCGACACGAGTCTTAATGCAAAATAAAAATGGCACGTAAAGCGTACTGGGTATGTATAAACACTTAATTTTGTTTAAAATATTTTATTATTTTAACTCAGACTTGGTTTGTAATTAGACTTTAACCATAATTTTTTAGGCCCTTTGCATGATTAATTTTTAATACTCAAGTATGAGGCCCAGTGTGAATCTTATAGTAAGGTTTGTTACATAGACTCAATTGAAAACCCAAAATGACTCAATAAAAGGCCTGATAAAATATTAATCCTTAAAGTTTATTAAACAAAAAAATATATAAATAATTAATAATCAATAATAATATTAAAATATTAAAATATTAAAAAATTATAAAAATTATAAAATTATAAAAAAAAGTTTGGCCTAAAATAACCTAAATGAAGCAAAAGAATAAAACAAACAAAGAAAGTTCAAATTAGCCCGAAAACAAAGCCCAAGCCCCAAAACAAAGATCAAGTAGGCCATAAAATCTAAGCCTAAACAAAAAGCCATGAAGGCCCAAATCATGGTTAAGAAAAGGTAGATCGTTCGGCTAACAGTAGCTGGAATGAAGCTGCTTGAAGCTTCACTTGAAAAAAGAAAAAACTGTTGAAAATAAGTTGCATGGAGGCGTGCGCTAGGGATGCTGATAACTAGAAGCTATTACGTGGAAAAACTGAACTGAGAAACGGCATGAATAATGGCCTGGGAAGTGGGGTATTTGGTGGTTGCAAAATGGCTAAAAAAAAACTGATTGAAGACTGCATGAAGAGGCTGGATCGTGAGCAACAAAAGAGAGGCAACAAAAAAAAGAGAGCAAATAGCGAAACAGAAGGTTGCGGCAGAAAAGAGAGGCAGAAAAAAAGAACAAGAAAAAAACTGGAAAAAAAATGACCAAACAGTGGTGGCTACGTGAAGAACGGTGGCAGCAAAAAGGAAAACGGGAAAGGAAGAAGAGAAGAAGGAGAGGTAGCAAAAAAAGAAAAAAAAGAAACTAGGCAGTGAAGCATAAGAAAATTAAGGTGGCAGAGGCGGGGAAGGTCGTGGGGACAGTAAAGAAAAAGAAGAGAGCAGAAAACTGGGAAGCAAAAAGAAATAGTATAAGCAAAGAAGAAAGCCACACAAAAAAAAAAAAAGTCCAAAAAGAAGAGGAAACCGTGAAAAACCCTGCACCAGAAAAGAGAAGGCAGCAAAGCAACAAAAAATGAAGAATGATAGGAAGAAGAAAAATGGCAATCGAGGAGTGAACCAGAAAAGTGAAAAAACAAAAAGCAACCAGAAAAATTGGCAAAGAAACCGCCAGAAAACAGAAAAAGAGGATTGGCGAAAGAAGTAGAAAAAAAGAGATCACGGGTGAAAACTGAACATAAACCAAATAGGAAAAAGAAGTACCAGTAGCAGCCAGTTGCATGAAACAAGAAGAGAAGGACGACAAACCAGTAGCGAGGAAGGGAAGCCAAAAAAAAAAGGAAAAAAAAATCTAGAAAAATTGGTGGAAACGTGAAACATCCACAGCTTTTTGCATGATTGTAGGCTGTGAAACAAGATAGCTTAAGTCCAGGTTTTTTTTTGCTTCTTTTCATGTGAAAATTTGTTAAATAACCATATGCTCAGTTCATTTGGTTTCTTCTCCTTGTGTGTGGTCCGCTTGTATGTACCCAAATGATATGCAATGAAAGGGATCTTTTATTCTTTGTTTGAAACCGAATTCTCATGGTAACTTGAGAAGAAAAGGTCCATAATAGCTTAAGAGTTAAAGTTTTTTTTTCTTCTCTTTTAAACTAGTCATGTTTTTGCTGCATGAAAGGCTTAAAGCATGTTCTTCCTTTCTTTGTTTCATGTTCATGGTCCTTCCGTATTGATTCTTACAAGAGTCTAAGACTTCATCTTGTGTGCGTGTTGTTCTTTCTCCTTTCTTGTCCTGCGTGTTGATTGTTTGTGGGAACTGAGAACTGCATGCTTGGCTGACGTCTGTTGATCTTTGTTGCATGGGTTGAAAGTTTGTTCTTAACTCAATGAATTAAAGGTTGGGGTTAGGACAAAGTCAGCATGCATGCAGGAAAGTTGTTGGGGATGGGTTTTAGACTTCTACCTATTGCCCATACTGGGTTTTTATCCATGAAGCTAGTAAGCCAAGCTAATGGATTTGGTTTTTCTTACTAAGCCCATTCATATTTCTCCTACAATTAATTATAGCTCAAATTTTATACATTTTATTTTCTTTGGTGCTCATTTTAATTTAATTTTTTATACTTTAATTTTCAATGTGATTAATTTCAAATGATTTTTAAAATTTATAAAAAATAATAGCAATAAATAAAAATATATATGTTATAATAAATATAAAAAATAAATTTTAAAATTCCTGTCAAGATCTTGGGGGAAATTAAAAATCATGTTTTAAAAATATTATCACCTAGATATTGGAAAAATATTACATAATATAAATATAAATAAAAATAATGAAAGGTAAAAAAGGGTAAAAACATAAGAATATTGAATTTTATTGTATATAAAAATATAAAATTTATTTTTAAATAAATTATAAAAAATGAGCTTACTTTTAAAATTTATTTAGATGTTGAAAGTTTTTAAAAAAGTTCGTAATTATCTAAAATAAAACTCAAAACCTTAATTGAAACCCGAAATCTTAGATGAAATAAAAAACCTTAAATCTATCAAAAACCTGAAACCGTAAAATTTAAAGATTTGTAATTAAAGGTTGGGGTTAGGACAAAGTCAGTATGTACGTAGGAAAGTTGGTAAGTAAGTATGTATGCAGGAAAGTTGGTGGGGATGGGTTTTAGCCTTCTACCTATTGCCCGTATTGGGTGTTTGTCCATGAAACTAGTAAGCCAAGCTAATGGATTTGCCTTTTCTTACTAAGCCCATTCACATTTCTCTTGGAATTAATTATAGCTCAAATTTTATACATTTTATTTTTTTGGTGCTCATTTTAATGGAATTCTAATTTAATTTTTTATGTTTTAATTTTCAATGTGATTCATTTCACATGCATTTTTAAAATTTATAAAAAAATATTAATAAAAAAATAATAGTAATAAATAAAAATATATATGTTTTAATAAATATAAATAATAAATTTTAAAATTTTTGTCAAGATCTTAGAGGGAGTTAAAAATCATTTTTTTAAAATATTACCACCTAGATGTTGGAGAAATATTAAATAATATAAATAATAAAAAATAATAAAAGGTTAAAAAGGGTAAAAACATAAGAATATTGAATTTTATTATATACAAAAGTATAAAATTTATTTTTAGATAAATTATAAAAAACGAGTTTACTTCCCAAAATTTACCTAGATGTTGGAGATTTTTAGAGAGATTCTAATCATCTAAAATAAAACCCAAAATCTTAGTTGAAACTCGAAATCCTAGATGAAACTGAAGATCCTAAGTCTACCCAAAACCTTAAAACTCATCATAAAATTTAAAATTTGTATGAAAACTTTTCGTGAAGTAATCTATTCTCGAATATCACTTAGATGACGGGATATTTAAAAAATTTTACTTCATCAACAATTTTCATATATTTTTGAAATTTAAAATAATAAAATTAAATAAAAATAAAAATGATATTTTAAATATAAAAAATCGCACCCAGATTTTGCCCAGAGGATGAAAAATCCATGTGAATTTTTTATACTTAAGAACCTGAGCTAAAATTCACATCTCATTGTCATTTAGGAATACACTTACATCTATGTTTGCATTTATTGCTTATATATGTTTTTATTTTAATTGTTGATGTTTTCTGTTAGTTATTTAATTAATTATTTTTTAAATATATATAATTTCAAAAATAAATAAATAAATAAAATTAAAATAATATTCTAAGGAATATAATTTTAGATACTTTACCTAGATGTTGTAGAGTCACCAACAATTATCATTTTTAAAGAATATTATTTTTATTTTCAAGAAAATGTTGTGACAAATTTTAGATGGAAAGGATTATTTTCAAATTCTATCTTTATGTTAGAGAATTTTATGGTATTTCTTTAATTTAGAGATTTTCATAACATTTTTAAATAAAGATTTTTGAATAATTTTATTTCTTAAAAATAAAGTGAATTATAGTTAAATTTCATATAAAATTCATTTTTGTCTAAAGTTGCATGATTAATTGGTTCTAATTTTATGGGTGCTATAGATGTACTAATCCTTCTCCATGTATAACTGACTCGCAAATTTAATCTTGTTATCATAGACCAAAATTATCTTTTTAATAAACTTTAAACTCATTTTATTATTTTATTAAAAATATAAAATTTTTGGGTGGCTAATCACACCCTAAAAAAGATTTGTGGTGGCTCCTCGTGTTTTCACAATTTAATTTTTACCTCTAGTGATAAAGTCTCCTAACTAATACATTATGATAGCTCGACAACTCTATTAGGGATCTTTTGAGAGTCAGGCCAAAAATTTTAATCATGTGCTATCAAAAGTTTTAGATTTAATTGATTTATTGACATTTAATTTAATTCCTTTTATTTTATTTTTTCAAAAAATATATATAAATAAATTCCATGTTAATTATCAACTTATTTTGATTTTGTTATTTGTAATTCATTTATGCTGTTTAGATTGATATACTACTTGACAGACTTTGCATATGCATTGTATGCATAAGATCTAGACCCAGACTCTGTCCTTATTCAGAGAAGTTAAGTAACTGCGCTCTTGTGAGGTAATAATCTTCGTACTTATTAGCGAAACACTTTCACTCATATTGAACCCTTTTTGTTTGTAGCCTGTAATGGGTGAGGATTGGTGTGCCTTATTAGTTTGTAATGGACAATGATATAAGGTTTGATTTCAAAACCTTTAGATGAATAAATCCTGACCTAGCATATCGTGAGTTATAAAAAGCCTACCTAAGGTAGAGTCATTTCACATTTTTTAGAAATCACCAAAAATTAGGACATTGTATATATTTTGATGTATTATATGGCTGCTATATTGTTTCTATTATTTATTTGTTTTAAATAATTGATTCATGTTGTCGTAACGTCTAGATCCGGGGATCTATCGCTAGACATTGACTTTAGGGAGTCGCCACCAATCTTTTTTATCTAGGTGCGATTGGCCATCTAAGGAATCTGTCTTTTTAGGGAACGCCTCAGTTTAAGAGTCCCTAAAAGAATAGGTTCAGGTCTGCTAACCAGAACAAAGTTCGGGAGTTCGGTTATGTGTGAGGAAGGTTGTAGCACCCTCACAACGCCCATCAAAAGATGGTACCAGCTTAAATTTGTGTTATCCAAAAGCCTTAAAATTTTACCAAGTAATTAGTTGTTGGAAATTATTCTCAATTAACTCTAATACTTTTAGCAGAAAATTGAGAAAATTCCCTCACCTCAGGAGTATGCAAGAAAAACTACTGTTTCACTTGCAGGGGCTCCGTCGTCGGATTATTTAAAGAAAATCAAGATCAACCAATTAATTAATTATCGAAAATTATTCTCAATTGACTCTAATACTTTTAGCAGGAAATTGAGAAAATTCCCTCACCTCAGGAGTATGCAAGAAAAACTACTGTTTCACTTGCAGAGGCTCCGTCGTCGGATTAAAAGAAAAAAAAATCAAAATCAGCCAAGTAATTAATTATCGGAAATTATTCTCAATTAACTCTAATACTTTTAGCAGAAAATTGAGAAAATTCCCTCACCTCAGGAGTATGCAAGAAAAACTACTGTTTCACTTGCAGAGGCTCCGTCGTCGGATTAATTAAAGAAAAAAAAATCAAAATCAGCCAAGTAATTAATTATCGAAAATTATTCTCAATTAACTCTAATACTTTTAGCAGAAAATTGAGAAAATTCCCTCACTCAGGAGTATGCAAGAAATACTGTTTTTACTTGTAGAGGCTCCGTCGTCGGATTGATTAAAAAAAAAAGAAAAAAAAATCAAGATCAAAATCAAAGTCAAATAAAAAAAAAAAAAAAAAAAAAAAAAAAAAAACCTGGAGCGGCTCGGCTATCGGCTCGGCTCGGCTCGGCTCAAGGAAGAAAAAACGGCTCGGAGGAGCGGCTTGGGAAGATCGGCTCGGCTCGGCTCGGCTCGGAGGGGGGCTGGGCACGCGCGGGTCAGAATCGGGTCGACGCTCGGGTCGGGTCGGGTTCGGCAAAACGCGGGATCCTCTTATTAACTTAAAGCCAAAACGACGTCGTTTTGGGAGGGTATAAAAGGCACTAACCTCTGTTTTTCGACAGATCGCTCTCCCCTCTCTCTCTCTTCTTCTTCTTTTTCCTCTCCCTTCTCTCTAAAACCGAAGAACTCCGGTGGAAGATTCACCGGATTCTGGAAATTTTCGCCGGAATCTGGGTTTTTTCGCCGGAAGTTGGCCGGAAATTTGACGGTTTCTGGGATTCTTCGCCGGTTTCTGGGATACTTCGCCGAAAACTGGGCAGGTCGCCGGAAACTTCAATGTGGGCCGGAATTTTGGCCGGAAACTTCAAGATTGCCGGAAAATTCAACCGGAAACTAGAATTTTCCAGAAATTCCCAGAAAAAAAATTTCGAAAAATCCCCAAAAAATTTCTGATAATTTCTGGAACTCTCCTAAACCTTTTCCTAGCCTTCTATACTCTTTCCTACGCCTTTGCTTCTCAAATCAGTAGCTCTAGCTTACTGTTTTCTGTCCGTTTGAACTGTTCCAGGAAGTGCTTTATATAGGGATTGATCAGGAGTTTCTGATCAATCCCAACTCCTCCTTGGACGGGGATTCAGTCTTTGAATCCAATTGGACTCTTTAGATTGAATCCCCACTCCCAGTAGGATTCTTCAGCTTCAATCTCAACCTTCCAAAAAAAATCAAATAAATATAAAAAAATAATAGATAATTAGAACAGATAAATAAAAAGATATTATAGTAAAAAAAATATCTGATAATCAGGAAAAAATCAGAACAGATAATTTAAAAAAAAATAATAATAAAATAAGATAAACCCAAGTATATATTACAAAAAAAAAAAAATAATAATAATAATAAATATATAACTATATACATATAAATCTAATCTAATAAAAAAATAAATAAATATATACATAATAATAATAATAATAAAATACATAAGATACAAAAGAAGAAAAAGAAGAAAGAAGAAAAAAAAAATACAGGATTGAATTGGGCCTTACCCGTTTGGGCCAAGCCCAATTGATCTGGGCCCGGACCCAATTGGGTGTCTACAGCTGCCCCTCTTTGCACATTTTCTGTGAAACAGAAATTGCGCAAAGACGTAGACACCCAATCAAGACTCAACTCAACATTTTTTGATTTTTTTTTATTTTTTTGATTTTTTTTTATTTTTGTTTTGATTTTTTGTTTTTTTTATTTTTGTTTTTTTGTTTTTTTATTTTTTTTTTTTTGGGCCGAAGCTCCTCTAAACAGAGACTCAACGACTTTTGAAAGTAAATTGCTCCTCTAAACAGAGGCAACGGACTTTGGAAAGTAAATTGCTCCTCTAAACAGAGGCAACGAACTTTGAAAAGTAAATTGCTCCTCTAAACAGAGGCAACGAACTTTGAAAAGTAAATTGCTCCTCTAAACAGAGGCACCACGACTTTGGAAAAATAAATTGCTCCTCTAAACAGAGGCAACGGACTTTGGAAAGTAAATTGCTCCTCTCAACAGAGGCACCACGACTTTGGAAAAATAAACTGCTCCTCTAAACAGAGGCAACGAACTTGGAAAAGTAAATTGCTCCTCTAAACAGAGGCAACGAACTTTGAAAAGTAAATTGCTCCTCTAAACAGAGGCAACGAACTTTGAAAAGTAAATTGCTCCTCTAAACAGAGGCAACGAACTTTGAAAAGTAAATTGCTCCTCTAAACAGAGGCAACGAACTTTGAAAAGTAAATTGCTCCTCTAAACAGAGGCACCACGACTTTGGAAAAGTAAATTGCTCCTCTAAACAGAGGCAACGGAACTTTGAAAAGTAAATTGCTCCTCTAAACAGAGGCAACGGAACTTTGAAAAGTAAATTGCTCCTCTAAACAGAGGCAACGAACTTTGAAAAGTAAATTGCTCCTCTAAACAGAGGCACCACGACTTTGGAAAAATAAATTGCTCCTCTAAACAGAGGCAACGAACTTGGAAAAGTAAATTGCTCCTCTAAACAGAGGCAACGAACTTTGAAAAGTAAATACTCCTAGACAATCATGTCCGAAGGAGTTGAAAGTTGTGTTTGAAGGGATTTCAGGAGATTATGCCCAAAGGTCTTATAAATCAACCCTGATACCAAGAGACATCTTATTTCGAGGATTAGGAACTTACCTGACAAGTTTCTTCTCAAACTTGCAAAGTTTTTTCATATCTGTCTTTTTCATGTGGGATGTTGGAACACCCCTGCTTCTTGAATTTGTACACTATACTTTCCTGAAAGTAGTGTATGCTATGCAATGCATATGAATTTCAATGCATGCCATGCAAATGTTGGCCAATTAATTCCTGTTCAATGTATGGTACTCAAGTTTCTCAAGCTTTTTTTTTTTTTTTTTGGGTGTCAAGCCCTTTGATTCCTCAAGGATCCAATTGCACTGCTCTTCTAAGATCGAACCAGTGTAGCTCTCAATTGTCTCTTCCACTCACATTCTTTCTTGTTCTGTTTTTCAATACTTTGGAATAAGCTTCATCAATCGATCATCCCTTGACTATCATTCAATGAATTTCTCAGCACTAGCAAATTTCAAAACAAATTTCATCCACCATCACTGGGTTCTTGTCTCAGCCTCAACAATTCCAAAACAAACTTTGTCTACTGATTGTCTTCATCATTCAATCACATCTTGCAAGTCATATCAATCAATTCATCACTTTTCAAGATTTGCCCCATCATATTCTCTATTAGGTTTCTACCATTTCTTCATCATCTTAGATTTCTTTTCAAATAAATGCAAGACTCTTTTAAGCATATATTCATTCATTCATTATCATTTCAATTTTTGACAAATATAATGCAATCAAGCATTTTCTCAATTTATTCTAAGGGTGAAACAATAAGAGAACAGAAGGTGAATTATGGTAAAGATAATCAATGAAGATCTGTTTTGGTACAAAGCAAATGGGAAAGGAGGTGAATTGGATACATGTCATTGGGATGGATGGTATGTCCAAATGATGAATATTCAGACAATTCTCAACATTAATCTAGGATTCTTTTTCAAAAACTCATTCCATTTACAGTTGAAGTCATCTTGAGTTTAGCAAACTTTGCCCCAGTCTTTGAGAGATCTTCAGATGTCTTTGATCTTTCATTCATGTGAGCCATTTGACTTGATTTTTTTCTACTAAAATCACCCTTTCAGGTTTTCAATTTGAATATTTTTTTTTCATTTTCTCATTTTTTCCTTCTTTTTTTCTCATTTTTTCTTTTTTTTTTTTTTTCATCATTTTTTTCATCCATTGTTGATATCTTTCATACGTCTAACTTTAGACCATGATTTCATTGCTTCCTCATGAGCATACCTTCGCTCAACATATGATCATTCAAATTGAGTATTCACACTTGATCCAAATGGACTTTTCAAGGTTGTAATGTAAGCCAAGGTGAAGGGTCATAAAAAAATGGATATAATAGGCTCAAAACATATATTAAAAAGGTTCAAGACCAAAGGATCATTTGATGCAGCTTGGCATTTTGCCCCACATCATTTCACTGCTTTTTTCTTTCTTCACACAAAGGATTCTCATTACTTTGCCCCAAGTCATGTGTGGCATTTTTTTTTTATTTTTTATTTTTTTTATTTTTGAGACCTTTTGTGAAAATTTTTTCAAAAATTGCCCCCCAGTGTAGAGGGTGATCCTTGGTTGGGGTTTCTCCGAAAAAAAAATCATAATAGGCTCAAAGGGGTAGCAATAAATGGTTTTTCGAATGGTAAAAGAAAGATGGCCATTTTTCATCTCAATTATGAATACTTTTCTTGAACATCATCTATTCAACAGAACTCATGATCCTGTATAAAAGATTGCACACCTTCAAGACATATCTATTTCACCTTCAGTAACAGCTTACTTTTTGCTCAACTCATCTCCTCACATTACCGTGGATGAGTTCTCAAAATTAAATCTCAGAATCATTGTTATCATTGTCTAAATATTCATCATCTGAAATTTGAAAATGGGAATGTAAAGTCATGAAAGGTCGAGTGAAAGAGAAAATATAATGAAATGCATTGACTTACCTTTATTAAAATGATAACAAGTGAAGTCATATTGTAAAAAAATCTAACATTGTTTGAAAAGAAATCCCAAAATGACAGAAGAAACCTTCAACCAGCCTTATCTCCATTGACATCTTGCCCCTCAATTCATTGTGAATCTCTGGATCCTTTCTGTTCTTGACTTTCGTTCAGAGCACTAACATTAGATGCCGTTGCTTTTCCTTGATCAAAACTTACCATTCCATCATTGATCAACCGTTGCACCTTATACTTTAAAGCAGTGCAATTTTCAGTAGAATGACCGGTAATTCCATAATGGTAGTCACAACGGGCTGTAGGATCATACCACTTTGGATAGGGTGGTTTAAGTGGTTCTACATGGCTGGGGGCAATCAAGTGGCTATTATAGAGTTCTCGATATAACTCTGTATAAGTCATAGGGATTGGATCAAATACAGATTTTTCTCGAGCAGTCCGTTATTCTCGTGAGCCACTTGCTGGGTTAGTAGGGCGAATTTGGGTTCTTACCGGAGCTTGAATATTAAGGCGGTAATTGGATGAATAAGATGGTTGTGGAGCTAGCTGGTATGGGTAGGATGAGGCATTATTCACAGTGGGATAGTATGGAGAGTAGCCTTGGGATGGATAAGGTTGATAACCCATGAATTGTTCTCTATCAAAGCTCACAGCTTGAGCTTCAGCTTCTTTCTTTTCTGATGCCTTCTTGGTTTCTCCTCCTTTCAACTTGCCATTTTTTATGGCACTTTCAATAATTTCTCCAGAGATCACCATGTCGGCAAAATTCTTTGTTGCATTCCCTATCATCTTTTTATAATAAGGAGGCTTCAAAGTGCTGACAAACAGCACTGTGGTCTCTTTTTCTGTCAGAGGAGGTTGTATCTGTGAAGCTATATCTCTCCATCTCTGGGCGTACTCTTTAAAAGATTCGTTTGTCTTTTTCTCCAGATTCTGCAAAGACAAACGGTCAGGAGCCAAATCGATGATATGTGGATATTGACTGATAAAATCGTGTGCCATATCGCTCCAAGAGCGAATGCGGGTTCTGTCTAGCTGAACATACCTCCTGGCCGCAGAACCAGTAAGACTATCCTGAAAGACATGCATCAAGAGTTTTTCATCATGTGCATGAGCTGCCATCTTCCTGCAATACATGGTGATGTGAGTTTTAGGGCACTTTGTACCGTCATATTTTTTAAATTTCGGTACTTTGAATTTATAAGGGATAACTACATCAGGAACTAGGCAGAGCCCAGCAGCATCAACTGACCCATAAAAGCTAAATCCTTCTACAGCCCGTAGCCTCTGCTCTAGCATGCTAATTTTGGAGCTTTTCTCAGCTTCCACCCTTACCTTTTCCTTGTCCTTCTCTTTTACATCATCTAGATCAGGAATTGGTTCTGCTGCCTTTTCAGTGAAGACAGGATTTATATAACTGTTATACTGCCCTGGGTTGAAAGTTGATGGCATTCCAGGATATGTTGGATATGCGAAATGTTGTGGTGGGACCTCTTGGGCAGACGGAGCTTGAGGCGGGCCAAAACCTGGAGGGTACAAAGGGTCAGCCACTTCTTGCTGGCTTGTACTTCCTTCAACTCCTTTTCCTTTGTTCATGTTATTTAGAGCCTCCAGAATTTTGCTAAGTTCATTTTCAATCTTCTCCTGAGCTTTTTCTAGCTTTTCAAATCTATGAGAACTTTCCTCCTCCATTTGCCTTGCTCTGGATCTTGTGTTGTATGGATGAGCAAGGTTTTCGCTAGATGGAGCTATCCTCGGACCTTGAGTACCATACTCATGATTAGAAATGTTATGCTGTGCCTTATGTATGATGCTTTGATACACAAATGAAATGTACATTTTTTGAATGAAATCTAGCATGAAATGAATGCAAATGATTGTGTTGAAACATGATCATGAAAAGAATACAGATGCATACAATCAGACAAACAACATAGTTAGTTTCATGAATGAAATGAAAGTAATGCTGATGCATAACATTACAAAAAATAATACACAAAGTTAAGCAATCAAAATGATTAGATAAACACTCTTTTTGTGTCCTAATTTCAGGGTATATCTATCATTGGGTAGAAAGGACTCTATCCTAGGGTTAGGCACTCTTAAGGTTCACTACATGTGGTTTTAAAGTCAGAGTCTAAAGGTCCTCAAATTGTTCCTTACATCCTTGTCCATCACAGACTAGTAAGGCACCCTAATCCTCACCCATTACAGGCTACAAGCGAAAAAGGTTCAATTTGAGTGGGAGTATTTCGCTAGCCACTACGGAGGCATTAGACCTCACGAAAGCAATAGGTACTTTACTCCCTCATAGAGGGACGGAGCTCGGGTATAGAGCTCATGTTATGCACATGCACATGAATGACATAATTAACAGACATGAATGAATAATAATACATATATACAAAAAGGTTCAATTTTATTAGGCTTTTGGATAACACAAATTATTTGCTGGCCTGACTCTCAAGGTCCCCAGCGGAGTCGCCAAGCTGTCGTAACGTCTAGATCCGGGGATCTATCGCTAGACATTGACTTTAGGGAGTCGCCACCAATCTTTTTTATCTAGGTGCGATTGGCCACCTAAGGAATCTGTCTTTTTAGGGAACGCCTCAGTTTAAGAGTCCCTAAAAGAATAGGTTCAGGTCTGCTAACCAGAACAAAGTTCGGGAGTTCGGTTACGTGTGAGGAAGGTTGTAGCACCCTCACAACGCCCATCAAAAGATGGTACCAGCTTAAATTTGTGTTATCCAAAAGCCTTAAAATTTTACCAAGTAATTAGTTGTTGGAAATTATTCTCAATTGACTCTAATACTTTTAGCAGAAAATTGAGAAAATTCCCTCACCTCAGGAGTATGCAAGAAAAACTACTGTTTCACTTGCAGGGGCTCCGTCGTCGGATTATTTAAAGAAAAATCAAGATCAACCAATTAATTAATTATCGAAAATTATTCTCAATTGACTCTAATACTTTTAGCAGGAAATTGAGAAAATTCCCTCACCTCAGGAGTATGCAAGAAAAACTACTGTTTCACTTGCAGAGGCTCCGTCGTCGGATTAATTAAAGAAAAAAAAATCAAAATCAGCCAAGTAATTAATTATCGGAAATTATTCTCAATTAACTCTAATACTTTTAGCAGAAAATTGAGAAAATTCCCTCACCTCAGGAGTATGCAAGAAAAACTACTGTTTCACTTGCAGAGGCTCCGTCGTCGGATTAATTAAAGAAAAAAAATCAAAATCAGCCAAGTAATTAATTATCGAAAATTATTCTCAATTAACTCTAATACTTTTAGCAGAAAATTGAGAAAATTCCCTCACCTCAGGAGTATGCAAGAAAAACTACTGTTTTTACTTGTAGAGGCTCCATCGTCGGATTGATTAAAAAAAAAGAAAAAAAAAATCAAGATCAAAATCAAAGTCAAATAAAAAAAAAAAAAATAAAAAATAAAAAAACCTGGAGCGGCTCGGCTATCGGCTCGGCTCGACTCGGCTCAAGGAAGAAAAAACGGCTCGGAGGAGCGGCTTGGGAAGACCGGCTCGGCTCGGCTCGGCTCGGAGGGGGGCTGGGCACGCGCGGGTCAGAATCGGGTCGACGCTCGGGTCGGGTCGGGTTCGGCAAAACGCGCGGATCAAGATCAAAACTACTGTTTTTACTTGTAGAGGCTCCGTCGTCGGATTGATTAAAAAAAAAGAAAAAAAAAATCAAGATCAAAATCAAAGTCAAATAAAAAAAAAATAATAATAAAAAATAAAAAAACCTGGAGCGGCTCGGCTATCGGCTCGGCTCGACTCGGCTCAAGGAAGAAAAAACGGCTCGGAGGAGCGGCTTGGGAAGACCGGCTCGGCTCGGCTCGGCTCGGAGGGGGGCTGGGCACGCGCGGGTCAGAATCGGGTCGACGCTCGGGTCGGGTCGGGTTCGGCAAAACGCGCGGATCCTCTTATTAACTTAAAGCCAAAACGACGTTGTTTTGGGAGGGTATAAAAGGCACTAACCTCTGTTTTTCGGCAGATCGCTCTCCCCCTCTCTCTCTCTTCTTCTTTTTTCCTCTCCCTTCTCTCTAAAAAACCGAAGAACTCCGGTGGAAGATTCACCGGATTCTGGAAATTTTCGCCGGAATCTGGGTTTTTTCGCCGGAAGTTGGCCGGAAATTCGCCGGTTTCTGGGATTCTTCGCCGGTTTCTGGGATACTTCGCCGGAAACTGGGCAGGTCGCCGGAAACTTCAATGTTGGCCGAAATTTTGGCCGGAAACTTCAAGATTGCCGGAAAATTCAACCGGAAACTGGAATTTTCCAGAAATTCCCAGAACAAAAATTTCGAAAAATCCCCAAAAAATTTCTGATAATTTCTGGAACTCTCCTAAACCTTTTCCTAGCCTTCTATACTCTTTCCTACGCCTTTGCTTCTCAAATCAGTAGCTCTAGCTTACTGTTTTCTGTCCGTTTGAATTGTTCCAGGAGGTGCTTTATATAGGGATTGATCAGGAGTTTCTGATCAATCCCAACTCCTCCTTGGACGGGGATTCAGTCTTTGAATCCAATTGGACTCTTTAGATTGAATCCCCACTCCCAGTAGGATTCTTCAGCTTCAATCTCAACCTTCCAAAAAAAATCAAATAAATATAAAAAAATAATAGATAATTAGAACAGATAAATAAAAAGATATTATAGTAAAAAAATATCTGATAATCAGGAAAAAATCAGAACAGATAATTTAAAAAAAAATAATAATAAAATAAGATAAACCCAAGTATATATTACAAAAAAAAAAAAAATAATAATAATAATAAATATATAACTATATACATATAAATCTAATCTAATAAAAAAATAAATAAATATATACATAATAATAATAATAATAAAATACATAAGATACAAAAGAAGAAAAAGAAGAAAGAAGAAAAAAAAAAATACAGGATTGAATTGGGCCTTACCCGTTTGGGCCAAGCCCAATTGATCTGGGCCCGGACCCAATTGGGTGTCTACACATGTTATTGTTATATTCTTTAATTTTGTTACATACATCATATAGGCATTATATTTTAAGAAAGGGTTTTTATTTTAGGTTAGTCATCAGTAAAAGGTTCTTTTGAGGCCATAAGTAGTGTAAACCACTTGTATAAATTTTTTAGAAGTTAAAAGCCATATCGATTTATTTCATAGAAATTACCTAAAAGTAGGATATGTGGGACATTCTGATGTAATTTGTGTTTAAGGTAATAGTGTAAATAAAGTTAGGATACAAAAAAAGAGTCTAAATAAAAAGAAGGAAAAGGCAAAGAAAAAAAAAAAAGAGATAGGTAAGGAGTTGGTCATCTTTTTGGAATTCAATCATTGCATTCTACATTCATTATGAAGGTGATTTGTATATTTTGGTCTATTCCATTTTTTTTTGTAGATATAGTTACATCATTATCTTACTTTAGGCATTCACAGACATATTTTGTATAGCATGCAAATTAGGAGTTGTGTTATTCATTCAACAAGAATAATAGCATAAACATTTTGGTTTAAACCCTTAAAATAAAATATGTTTTTTTAGTGGGTATAAGAAGTTGAAAATATGGAACATTAATTGGAGGCCTGAATTAGTGCATTAGAATGCAATTAAGAGGAGTTTGGTAATTATATTCAAGAGATGACAAAACAGCTTGCTGAATTGACAAAGACAGTTGATTGACTCAAGAAATTTGTTTTAGTCCATTCTCAAGGGTCCTTACTAGTTTTAGCCTAAGTAATTCCTATGAACTTATAGAGCTATGATCAATTGATTCTTGATGGACTTAATACATTTCCTAATCATGTTGAAGCATTCAGTGGTTTGAGCAATAATGAAGATCTAGATAAGATCATAAAAATGATGAATGATCTAACTATGCAAGTGTCTAAGTTACAAAATTTGATTTGCAAGATAGAGTTACCAGGTTTCGTACAACCTTCACCAGTTGTTTTGAACCCAAACCTACATTCAAATCCTTCTCATGTCTATTTTTGACCTCATTTCCAAACATCTAGGTTTAGGCCCTAAAATGTCTTGCAATCTTTGAGAAGTCCACATCTATAGCCTTTCATTCCTCAATCACCTATTCAGCCAATTTCTCCACTCTTCACCTTTGCATCACCACCAAATTCTTAGACTCTTAGCTAATCTATTGCCCAAAAATTATACAAGAAAAAGAAATAGTTGAATCCTATCTCTATTTCATATGAAAAACTCTTTCCGTATTTGTTTGAGAGACACCTTGTTGTCCCTATGCCTTTAAAGCCTTTAAAGCCTCCGTACCCAAAATATTTTGACCCAAATGTAAGATACGTATACCATGATGGGAATATGAGGCACTCCATTAAGAATTGTGAGGGTTTCAAATGGAAACTGCAATCATTCCTAGATACAAAATGGTTCAATCCAACTACAATAGGGTATCAAAGATTTAGAAACAATGAGAATGAAAAGGCATAATGTTGAACATGGATGAATTTTTTATTAAAAAAAGGTCTTCAACTGATAGGTTGTTCAAAAAATAAAAAGCTTTGTGAATATCTTTTGTTTGGAAAATGTTTCTTTTTATGTTAATATAATATTGTCTTTTTGAACTTGGATATGTAAATTATGGCTTACTTTTAGTTCTTGCTCATATTTCAATTTTCACACTTTTCACCAAAGATCTTTAACATTTGTACATTCATTCATTCCTCCATTTATGTACCCGCTCAATAGAATGCAATTCATATGTGCTTAAAAAAAGAATTTCTTCGATAATAATCTCTGTGATTTCTTCTAAAGTCAAGAGAATATTGATTTGATAAGAGAGATGAAAGAGATTATCAATGGACTTTTTGCTTAAGGAAATGATTAACCCAAAAGACCTAGCTTAGGACCTTCAAAAGAGGAATCATGGAATCTAGATGAACAAAAGAGGTATAGTCTCTTGGAAGAAAAGATTTAAGCCATTAAAGGTAATGATAAATCTTATGATGCAAAGGAATCCTAACTAGTTCCAAATGTAGTTATTCCGCCTAAATTTAAGGTTTTGACATTTGAGAAGTAGAATAGAATTGGATGTTCTAAAACACATTTGGCTTAATACTATCACAAAATGGTTGGGTATTCTGGTAACGAAAAGCTGGTTATTTATGCCTCTCAAGAAACTTTGATTGAGGTAGTAGCCAATTGGTATTATAGTTTGAAAAGTAGTCAAATTTGTACTTGAAAAGATTTATCTCAAGTATTCTTGAAGCAATACTAGATTTGTTAGAGATGGCCCTAGACTGATTAACCTTTTAAAACATGAAAAAGAGCCTCAATAAAAGTTATAGAGAATATCTCGCCAAATGGAAAAAGGTTGCATTGCAAGTCTGACAACCTTTAATAATAGGCAGCTGAACTCTCTATTTGTAGATACCATTTCTTTTCCCTATTATGACAAGTTGATCGGTAATATGTCATCAGAATTTGATAATTTGCTATTTGTAGCAGGTAGAATCAAGGATGGGATTAAAAAAAAAGAATTATGAATGCTAATGTGGAAATTCCTTATAAAATGTAGGGGAATATTTTTGATGAATACGTTCAAGAGGCAATTGTTGAAAGGTAAAATAAGAGAAACCTCACCATGAAACAGGAAGATTTGGTGAATGACTATTCCTAATGGTTATCGTATTGTTCCCAATCGACATCTCAAGCTGGTAATTTTTCTTAACCATTTCATTTATGTGCTCTAGTTTTTTCATCACAAAAATTCACAGAACAAAAGATCAACCAAAGCTAATCATAAAGGCATAAAAGAAAGTGAGTCAAGAGGTATCATTCACTCCCAATGTCTTACACTAATTTTTCACCTTGTCAAAAATCATATGACTTCTATAATCCTTGCAAAACCTAAAAAGCCTCCTTACCCTAAGTAGTATGATCCCAATTTAAAGTTTGAATTCCATGATAGGGTTGAAGGGCATTCCATAGAAGATTGTATTACTTTCAAGGATACAGTTCAAGCTTTGATTGAGCAAATCTTGTAAAATTTAAAGAATTGGTTAGTAATTTTGATGATTGATAGCAGTAGAGTTACGAGTTAATGATGTTAAAGTTGAAGCACCAAGTAAAGAAATTTTGTTTCTGTAAATTTAAATGTCATCACAAGAACACTATTGGGATGTGAACTTTTAAGGTTTGTGTTTAAGTGTTTGGATTGAATGAATGTATGTTGTGCATCATAATCATTTGAGTTTTTTTTTTATTTATTTCTTTTAAGTTTTGGACTTGTAGGTTTTTTTTTTAAAAAATTAGTAGAAAAGGGAAAAATGTTAAATTTGATTAAAACCCCACATAGTCAAGTCTTAAGCTTATGGAAAAAAGAAATGCCACAAAAGGAAAAGAAAAAGGAATAAAAACGGAAAAAAAAGGGAAAAATGAAAGTTTTGAGTCTCGGATGAGTTGGCGATCACTATTAGAAATTTCTCAAATACCTAAACATTATTTCTTAAATTATTCAGTTGATTTCATTCATTAGCCATGACCTTTCAACAACCATGAATTTGAATTTGTGAACCTTGATTTCATCTAATAATGCTATGATATCAAGAGGTGATTTTTTTCTAAGAAATGAATAATGAAATAGCTAATTTTAAAAAAATGTGATTCTAGAAAATCAAGCAAACATGACATTTTTTTAAAGAATTCAAATGTGGTAATTTGATGTGTCAGTGTTATGCTATAGCTCCAAAATTTTCAAAAATCAAACCAACCCAAGTCAAATAAAATAACCTCAAACATACCAACCTTTCAGTTTTGTTTACCCAAAAATTATCCTTGTCCAATGTCCTTAATTCACATTGATTATAAAAGAAAGACCTTATTACTTTTAAGATAATTTGAGTTATGATCAACCCATATGTTTATTTTTTTTTGTGAAGTGACATGAACCACTTAACACCTTAAAAGGGTTTATTCTACATGACTCTTTTTTTCGTTCATTCCATATGACCTTTTTTTTCTCATAATAAATTTCATTAAGGGAGGTTTGTTAAAATGGGACATTTTTCATGAATTGTACTATTGGAAAAATGAATTAAGGTATGAATTATGGGGGACATGTCAAAAACAAAAAATAAAAAAAATGGGAAAAAATGACTAAGAAAAATATTATGACATTATGCATTTAAGAAATTTGAATAAATCAAAATAGAAACCTGACAAATCTAAAATTTTATAGAAAAAATAGAGAAAAAAAAAACCTAAAGCCTAAAATGAAAAAGCCAAAAAAAAAGTCAAGGAAGCAATAATTCAAAAAAAAAAGAAGAAAACTTTTGAAATGAAAACCTTTTTTCAAGTTCATTTTCCCAAAAGGAATTGCTATTCAATTTAAGTGACATGTTTAAAATGACAAATGACCATTATTCATCATCTCTTTATAAATATAAAAATTTATCTTTTGCTATCGTTTTAAGCTTGATAAATTTTCTTTTTTAAAAAAAACCCTAACTAAGATTCATCTTTTACACTTAGGGATAAAATGGGATGCATTTAGTGGTTAAGAACGGTGATGCCCAAATAGAATCCCATGTGTTAGGGCAAAGGCTAATGTAAAAGTTTTCAAAAGTTTTGAATCCACTTAAAGGAAAGAAAAAGTGAAAGAATGACAAAGAAAAAGATAAAGAGAAAAAAAAAAGGAAAAAGTGAAAAAAAGGAAGAAAAAAAAGAAAAGTAGAGAAATGAATAGGTGGAAAGCACAAGAAAATGAAAGGGAACATACCCTAGAATGAATCCTTCAAATGAAATAATGATATTTAGTTTTAATTACCCTTAAACATTTAATTTGGACCTATCTATCCTTTTCTTTGAAAACATGAACCTTGTCCTACGTTACATTTTATGAAAAGTCTATATTGAATCAAGTATTGAGGTTTAAAATTGAAGAGTTTCTCTTAAGAAATTGGACATGAAATCTATGAACCTTTTAATCCCTCTTTAGTACCTAATTTTCTATTTGGACTATTACTCTTTTTGGACAAGTTTGAATTCTTAAGTGCAAGGTGTGCTAATAAAAAAGAAAAGAAAAAAAATAATAAAAAAATAAATGTGACTTTAGGGTGAAAACCTTATAAGAGGGTAGCCTAGGGCAAACTTTAAAGGTCATCCTAATACTAGATAAGGTGAATGCTGAACAAAGATAAGTCAGACCTTTTGAAAGATTTGAAATATCAAAGTCTCAAAAGTTTGAGAAAGGTTGATTTTGAAAATCTCAGCCTTTTTTCCATTCTTAAGTGACCTTTTAAAATCTCAAATCCTTACAGCTAACCTTAACATGTATCAAAATATCACATTTGGAGGTTAAGGGAAATGTCAAACATGTTTGGTATTCAAAAGATTCATGTTTTTAGAAAAACTTATGTTTCATCTGTGACCCTGCATGAACAAATATATGCCTTTTTTTTTTTTATCTTTTTTAGGTGGAAAAACCCTTTTAAATAAATGGAGACCTCTTTATATTGAACTATTCAATCTATTCGGAAGGAAATTTACACCTTTTTCATTTCTGATAGAGATTGCCAATTCCTAAGAAAACATTTAAGCCCAGTTTAGCTAGCATCCATGAAAATTTAAGCTCAAATTAGTTGGTACCTAAGTTTTAAGCCTAGTTTAGCTGACCCCTAAGTTTTAAGCCCAAATTAGTTGGCATATAAGCCCAACTTAGCTTGTATGTAAACCCAAATTAGCTAGCACGTAAGCCTAGATTATTTGGCACATAAGTCCAGATTAGTTGGCATATAAGCCCAGTGTAGCTGGCATGCAAGTCCAGATTAGCAAAAAAAGTATACACTTTTTTTATCCACTGTAAGTGAAATTTAAACCCAGTTTAACTGGCACCTAAGTTTTAAATCTAGTTTAGGTGGCATCAAGAAGTCTTAAACTTAGTTTAGTTGGCACCTAAATTTAAGCCCAGTTGAGCTAGTACGTAAGTTTAGAATTAGCTACTATGAAAGCCCAAATTAGCTGGCATATAAGCTAAGATTAGTGATTACTCCATTCAACCTGTAGTTTAGTCTCGGTTACTTCATTTGACCTGCAGCTTAATCCCTATTATTCTTATCTTTTGACTTATGATTTAATCTCAATTATTTAAAAAAAAGTAAAAAAAATAAAAAATCTCTTATTAGGTAGTAATATCTAGACAAAATTGTTGTCTATGTCTTTATATTATTATTAATCCTAAAAAATATGCAAAGAAAAGGCAAATGTAGATATATAATTTTATCCGAGACATTTTATCATTTTAGCTCGAGTTCGATTTGCAGTTGGGCTTTAACCATAATTTTTCATGCCCTTTACGCGATCCATTTTTAATGCTCAGGGATGAGGCTACAAGAAAATAAAAGATTAGTGGCAATTTTGTAGCGGCATTTCAGTTACAAATACCGCTAGCTTCTATGTTTTTATAAAACTTAAGGCATTTATTATCAAAATGCCACTAAATATTCAAATAGTGACATTGTTACTTATAAACGCCACCAAAGACTTGATATTAATGGCGTTTATCGACTAAAATGCCTTGAATAATCCTGTCTTACAAATTTGAGTGAATACTAAAGATGTTTTTGGTAGAAAATGGCTTGAATAATTCAGTTAAAAAAATTGATAAGGAATAACTGAAAGCATTTTTGGCAAACAATGCCTTGAATAATCTCCTCATAAAAAAATGTATGCGATTATTGAAGGCCTTTTCTATAAAAATGCCTTTAATAATTCAACAAAAAAATTTCACAGGATTATTGAAGATGTTTATCGTAAAAAATGTCTTCAATAAATATCCTATCAAAATTCTAGGATCATACGGATGTTAACCATAAGGTGGTAGGTTTGATCCCTCTCTTTAGCCTTTTTCAGGTTTTTACAGGAATTATTTGTAATGGATTATTCTAGGCATTTTATGGGCAAAAATGCCTTCACCAATCGATTTAAAAAATTTTGGAGAGAATATTGAAGGTGTTTTTGGCAAAAAAATGCTCTTAATAATCAATAGAAAAAATATGGAATGGATTCTTGAAAGTATTTTTGGCCGAAAGTGCATTCAATAATCCAATCAATAAATTTTTAGATAGGATTATTGAAGGCAGTTTTTGTCAAAAATGCTTTTAATAATCCATACAAAAAGTTGAAATAGATTCTTGAAGGTGTTTTTTGGCTTAAAACGCCTTTAATATTTGACACAATAAATTTTTAGATAGGATTATTGAAAAATGCCTTCAATAACATTTTGTTAGGGACTATTCAATGTGTTTTCTTGCTAAAAGTGGCCTTAATAATCTATACAAAAAATATGAAACTAATTCTTGAAGGTATTTTTGGCCAAAAGTACCTTCAATAATCCAATCAATAAGTTTTTAGTTGGGATTATTGAAGGTGGTTTTTGTAAAAAATGCCTTCAATAATCCATACAAAAAAGTTAGAACAAATTTTTGAAGGCATTTTTGGCCCAAAACACCTTTAATATTTCACAAATTAAATTTTAAGGTGGGATTATTAAATATGGTTTTGGTAAAAAATGTCTTCAATAACATTTTGTTAGGAATTATTCAAGGCATTTTCTTGCTAAAAATGCCTTCAATAATCCCATAAAAAACCTTTTTTTTATTATATATAAGCAGTTAGTTGTAGATTTATGCCCAGAAAACATTTAGTTTATATATGTGATACTATGAATTACATTTTGGAATTTACATTATGAACATTGTTATATTTCAATAAATTGACCACACATCCGAATTTAAAACTGATAACGTTGCCATATTAATATGCTTTTCTCAAATAATTGTACTCAATAATATATTGAGTACACATAATGTATTCATATAAAACAAATACATACTAATAATATTAAACCAATACCCCTATCTACAAACTTAAATTATCCATTTAACATGGCATGTTAAAAACATTATAACAATTTGTTCCTCATATTTTTATATTCAACCAACAATGTCCAACCTCAAGGTTTATTAATAATGATAATACATACTCACATCATTCTTTACAGACTTCATCTTATTCCTCTACCGTGAAGCTTTCTTTATTCTCCCACTAAAAAAAATCAAAAGTAAATGTTAATAAATGAGAATATAATTTAGCTTTTGATTATTTTTGAAGATATAATGAGTTTATGAAATTTATACTAACCTTGAATGGTGTGGTCGTAAAATTATATAAAATTATCTCTCACATAAAATGAAGGACATAATATCCATGTTCAGTATTTTTAGGTTGACAAGGTACCTAAAAATTAAATTAAGTGAGGTTTAAAAATATTTATCTACCCAAACTCAGTATAAAAGAATAAATTTCACATTTACTAGTAATGACACCCTTTGTTTTTTTGCCTTTTATCGAATGTAGATATTACCCTAAATTGAAAAGAAAAAAAAATTTAATACATAAATAAAATTACTTATGAAGAAATAGAAGATATATAATATAATAAAGTGTATACCTCTTTAAAAAAGTTTGAATTTCAAGGTTAGGCATCATCGTTAGATTAATTGAATTAAGTAAGTATGGCGTTAAGGATTTTGTATCAATCACAATAAGCACCCAATGATGATTGCAAAATAATAATAATGATATACTCAGATTAGGCATCATATCAGATTCGAGTAAGGTTGGAATAATTATTTGTATGAATATAACTTACTGCACATTATACGGGAGCAAATAATAATCATCCGGTGTTTTCATGCATTTAATCACATTATTAGCATAATAAGCGACTATGCCACTCTGCTCACTAATGAAGTTATGGTCAACGAATCTAAATCTATTGGTCATCTGTCTCACCTTGAGTTCTCTATATAGGAAGCTGCACGATAAAATCAACAATACTAGTTAGTATTACACCATAATATAGATTAATACATATTGAGTGTGCATATTTGTATTTAGAAGCTAACCTCATATAAGCAACAATATCAACAGCTGATATTTCATTCAATTCACAAAATTCTTGAACCTCATCCACACCAATGTAAGAAAATAATGGTTTATCAAATAACCCTTCCTCAAACTCAATGGTTATGAAGTTTCCTTCGGATAAATGCTTAAGCTAATAATTAGATAACTCATCCATGGTAGCCTGAGCAAGGGTCATACTTTGAGTCCCAACATCCTGCTACAATATTTAATGAAATATAAGTATTAAAACCAAATCAATAAATGTAATAAACAAATTAATATTAAACTTATAAACAAAATCAGACTTTATGGCTGGTAACAGTTCCCTGCTTGACTTGCCATGAAAGCTTGTCCTATGTGGATGACGTTATCCGACTAGCTTACAGGCATGTTATGCTGCATTGTTGCCAACATAGCCTCAAAAGCAGTGAGTCTTTGTTATTGGTCATTGAGGCATTGCTCTTGATTATTAAGTCATTGCTATTGTTGCTCAATGATTGCTTCATATTGTGCACTTGTCATTCATGGGGTTTTGGGTTGATTACTAAAAAACTTTGATGGCAACAAAAATTTACCAACCTCACGAACTCGACCAAGCCTTTCTTTAGCGCCTAATGCTAAAGACAATAGATCTTCACCATATTGGATTGCCAGTTCACTGGATTTAACTTTGATAGCATAATCATCTTAAAAGACAATAATAAAATGGGCTGTAACAAGACAATAATACAAGCTAGTATAGAGTCATGCATACAAGCACAATGTTAATCATACATGATATTAAACAAGTAGTTATACATACAATCTTTGTAGCCATTTCTTTGGTTACTTCATCTACAAAGGATCTATCATTCCGTAGATGTCCCTGTTATTAGACATCTTATTTGGAAACTTTGCTGCCAGAGCTCGTTGATTCTTATTAAATTACTGCAATATAGGAATCAAAATGTATGAAATGAATGTTCATAAGTATGTATTAATGAGTATAAAACATGTGTGCGAATACTTATAAGCTCATACTTCACATTTGCATATCCTTTTTTCGCTGTTCGATGGTGATATAGTTGTTTGGCCTGAATGTTCCGTTGCTTTTCTTTGATTTTTTGCAAAAGAAAAAAATTACGTCAATCATATATAAAGATATTGAATATATTGCATAAAATCTGATAAATAATATTTTTGGTAATGTGTTTGCATACTGAAAAATCTTTTGATAGCCGATCTCAAACAAAATTTATCCAATCTTCAACACTTATTACATCTGCATATGATGTAGGTGGAATAGCTAATACATCACCTTGATTAGCTAACGGTCAAATATATTAGGTTGTCAATTTGCTTTTAAAATCTCTGAATGCTTTCCCAATAGATTGCAACACAATCTTTTTACAGTCAATTAGGACATCGAATTGTTCCTAAATAATTTAACACAGTTAATATGAACACATTGAATTTCAATTAAGTGATCATTTAACAAATTTTACAAAATAGTCGATTAAACATACCACAACTGACTGCCATATGCCATTCTTTAGATCATCAGGGACTCGTCACCAATTGGTGTACGTAATTAAAATCCTACTATGGACGATGGAACCAATATGAGTAGGTAACTTGGCAGCTCCTTCAGACATAGGTTACCCACTTTGATTGAAGTTAACGTGAATTTTGTGTCACTCACTTTAATTTGTTTATTTCATCCCCTTCTTTTTCTTTTTTAGCCTACATGTGTGTCTTATGCATGTTCAATAGAATGAGAATTATGTTGTTTAGAGTCCATAATACATGTGATTTTGATCATAATTATATGAAATATACCAAAATGATCATCTAAATTTAACCCTATACGTATTTAAATACAACCAATACTATGCTATGTACAGAAACAAAATTCAGCAAACCAATTAGCAATGTGTTCAAAACACCCTTCAACAAACCATTTAGAAACACCATTTAGCAAATCATTCAGCATACCAATATTATACAATACCATTCAGCAAAACAATATCACACAATACAATTCAGCAAACCATAATATTTAAAGAAAACTACACAGAAAACATCATCCATGCAATACCAAGACTTAGACGACTATGGTTACGATAAAATGAATAAAAATATATATGCATTTGTATATAGTAAGCAATCGAAAAAAATACCTCTATTGAATAATATAAATAATATAGTAAAAAAAAAATAAAGACATGCAAGTAAACAGAGAGGTGTGCACTGTTGATTTGTTGAAAGTCGGTGGTGATGATAGAGATAAAGAAACCAAAAATCTGATAGAAATGTGTTTATAGGTTTGGTTTGGTTGATTAATGCAAGTTTTAATCATTCTCTATACTAGTAGTCTGTGATTTCGATGTTCAAAACAAGAGAATGAATATAAAAATTATAAGTGAATGTATTTTTCTGGAAAAAAATGCCTTCAATAATCTCATTAAAATTTTAGTTGGAGATTATTGAAGGCTATTTTTACTAAAAGATGTCTTTAATAATCAAAAAAAATTTTAAAAAAAATTATTAAATGTGTTTTTCCTAAAAAATGCCTTATATAATTCTAAACAAAAATTATTGAAGACGTTTTTAGTAAAAAATTATCTTTATTGATATTCCCATGATAAGAATGGAGGGAATTATTGAAGGCATATTATGCAGAAAATGCCTTCAATAAATTCCTTCAAAAAATTATAGCAAATTAGTGAAGGTATTTTTCTGAAAAAAAATGCCTTCACTATCCACCTTAAAATGTTAGTAGTGAAATATTGAAGGCATTTTTCACTAGAAGACACCTTTAATAATTCAAAACAATTTTTAAAAAGAAATTATTGAAGGCGTATGATGCAAAAAATACCTTTAATAAATTCCTTAAAAAATTAGAACGAATTAGTGAAGGTGTTTTCCTAGAATAAATGCCTTCAATAACCATTTTAAAATTCTAGTAGTGGAATATTGAAAGCATTTTTCACTAGAATATGCCTTTAATAATCCCAAATAATTTTTAAAAGAAAATTATTGAAGGTGCTTGTTCTCAAAAAATGCGTTCAATAATTCTATGTAAAAATTATTAAAGGCGTATAATAAAAAAAAACACCTTCAATAAATTCTTACAAAAATTAAAACGAATTATTAAATGTGTTTTTCTAGAATAAATGTCTTCAATAACTATTTTAAAATTTTAGTAGTGGAATATTGCAGGCGTATAATGTAAAAGACGTCTTCAATAAATTCTTTCAAAAATTAGAATGAATTAGTGAAAGTGTTTTTTTGGAATAAATACCTTCAATAACCATCTTCAAATTTTAGTAGTGGAATATTTAAGGCGTTTTCTACTAAAAGATGCCTTCAATAAAAATTTAACAATTTTGAAAAAAAAATTGTTAAAGGCATTTTTTCTCAAGAAATGCATTCAATAATTATCTACAAAAATTATTGAAAGTGTATAATGCAAAAAATGCATCCAATAAATTCTTTCAAATTAGAACGAATTAGTGAAGGCATTTTTGTACAATAAATGCCTTCATTAACTGTCTTAAAATTTTAGTAATAGAATATTGAAAGTGTTTTTCACTAGAAGACGCCTTTAATAATCCTAAATAATTTTTAAAAGGAAATTATTGAAGGCATTTGTTCTAAAAAAACTCTTTTAATAATTCGGTAAAAAAATTATTGAAGGCGTATAATTAAAAAAACACCTTCAATAAATTCCTTGAAAAATTAGAACGAATTAGTGAAGGTTTTTTTGTGGAATAAACGCCTTCAATAACTATCTTAAAATTTTAATAATGGAATATTGAAGGCATTTTCTACTAGAAGCTACCTTTAATAATCTCAAACAATTTTTAAAAGGAAATTATTGAAGGTATTTTTTCAAGAAACACCTTCAATAATTATCTACAAAACTTATTGAAAGAGTATAATGCATAAAACGCCTTTAATAAATTCCTTCAAAAATTAGAACGAATTAGTGAAGGCATTTTTCTCGAATAAACTCCTTCAATAACCCCTTAAAATTTAGTAATGGAATATTAAAGGCATTTTCTACAGAAGATGCCTTTAATAATCTCAAATAATTTTTAAAAAGAAATTATTGAAGGCATTTTTTCTCAGGAAATGCCTTCAATAATTTTCTCTTAGAAATCGGAGTGAATTATTGAAGGCGTTTTTAGTAGAAAATCACCTTCATTGATATTCACTAATAAAAATAAAGAAATTATTGAAGGCATATTATGCAAAAAAATGCCTTCAATAAATACACCATAAAATATAGACGAAATTAGTGAAGGCATTTTTGGGGCATAAATGCCTTTAATAATTGCCTTAAAATTTTACTATGACTTTATTGAAAATGCCTATAATATACACAAAAAATATTTAAGAGAAAATTATTGAAGGTATTTTTCTTAGTAAACGCCTTCAATAATCCGATCCAATTAAATTGTCCCAAACTTAGCGCATCTAATCATCAACTTCAAGCTTCATCTTCATTATTCTACTATTTCTCTTTCTAAACTAACTACAATTTACTTTCCCTTTCCTTTAGCTTTTAGTAATCGAGCTTTGTCTTTTAGAACCCTATTTTACTATTCATTAGTTATTTACTTTAGCTTTTACTCCATTCTACTATTCCTTTAGCTTTTGTAATTTGCAATTTTCTTTTTGGTTTAAACAATTATCTCTAAAAGCCATTTTTCTCAAATACCCATTTGGAACCCATCATCCACTTTCCTTTCTTTTTCATTTTTTTCATTTTTTGGGTTTTCTCTGTATCTGTTTTACCTTAATTCAACCTCAACTACAAATACTCTAAGGTATTGTCTATGTTAGTAGCAGAGTTGTAAATGCTTAATATCAGGTAGCTAATAAAATACTTCATAACAAAGAGTTCTAGTTTTTTGTAAGTATTGGTCTTGTTATTATCTTTTGTTTAAAACATAGTAAGCTTAAGTATTTTACATGTTCATTTTCATATTAATTATTTATATACATTTGGTCTGATAATGTAGCAAGTACTAAATGTATAATAATTGGATGTAAAAGTCAACATTAAGTCAAGAGTAAAAAGATGGAGTGGAAAATTTTCTTAATTTTGATTGTGAGAATACAAGTGAAGATAATATGATATTATGCCCATATGTGAAGTGTGCTAATATTGATTGACAAATGTGTAAAGTTGTTTTTGAACATTTAATTTGTATTGAATCTGTCTCGAGATATGTTAATTAATATTTTCATGGAAAGTCTGTACTGTCAAGGTCTTTCATTGGAGTTCCTTTAACTTCAAGGGCTTCCCAACACCAACATGATCCTTCTATAGAAAATGACATTGAAGGCATGTTACGAGTTGCTTTTAACATTTATAACTAACATTTTTGTAATCTGTCTCCCCAAAATGATGGATTTAATCAATACAATGTTGAAAGAAATGAATTTGGTGAACCTGGTGAACTTGGGATAGGTGTAGGTGACCAACAACTTAGAGGAGAAGCATCAAAGTTTTATAGGTTGCTTGAGGATATGAATAAAAAACTTTATAAGGGATTAAAACATTCAAGGTTATTTTTTTGTGTTCATCTTTTTCACTTGAAATGCATATGTGGATGGACGGAAAACTCTCTGACTTTATTATTAGAGTTTATGAAAGAAATGTTTTCTTTTATAAAAATCTCTGAATCTTGTAAGGAATCAAAAAAGATGATCAAGGATTTGGGTTTTGGATATGAGAAAATTCATAGTTGTCCTAATGATTGCATGTTGTATTGGGGTGATAGAAAAATCAAGAATCTTGTCATTTATGTGGTATTTCTCATTGGGTGGACAAAAACCCCAATGAAAGGTTGAATGAGGATGATGATGAGGTCTATGTTAAAAAGAAGCCTGTTAAGGTTTTACGCTATTTTTCATTAATACCAAGACTTCAACGACTCTTTATGTCTTTCAAAACTATAGATCCAATGAGGTGGCATCATGAGAAGCACATGGATGATGGATCATTGAGGCATCTTGTAGATTCTTTGGCATGGAAATCATTTCATTCTAGGTTTTCAGACTTTGCATTTGATCCTTAAAATGTTATGCTTAGACTAGCATCTAATGGATTCAACCAGTTTAAAATGATGAGTACTTTTTATAATACTTGGTCAGTTGTATTGATTCCTTACAATTTGCTACCATGGATTGCTATGAAACAATAGTCATTTATATTGTCTATGATAATTCTCAGGGAAAAAGGTTCGGGTAATGATATAGATATCTATTTACAACCTCTTATTAAAGAGGTAAAGTAATTATGAGAAGGAGTTAAGACTTATGATGCATAAAAAAAAACTTTAATATGCGTGTTGCTTTTATTGTGGACTATTAATGATTTTCCTACTTATACGATTTATCTGGTTGGAGTATAAAAGGTCATTATGCTTGTCCATCTTGTGTTGTACAAACATGTTAGAAGTGGTTACCTAATGATAGGAAGTTCTGTTATATGGGATATCATCGATGGTTAGATGATAATTATCAATTTAGATTTTAAAAATATCTTTTTGATGGAACTAAAGTACTGAAGAGATCGCCTTTACCAATTAGTGGGTTTAATATCTTGTCAAAGTTAAAAGATATTAATTTCACTTATGAAAAAATAACTTCATCAAGGAAAAGAGTGAGGGACATATTTGAAGGTGCTTAGCCTCATATTATGCAAGTTGGTGATGCTGATACTCAAGGTGGTGATCTTGATGTCTAAAGTGATGAAGAGGATGATGAAGAAGATAACCCTAACAAGTCTGAGTTGTGGAAAAAAATATCTTTTTTGAGTTACTTTATTGGGAATATAATTTATTACGCCATAACTTTGATTCGATACACATAGAGAAAAATGTTTGTGAAAATTTTATCAGGACAATTCTCAATGTGAATAAAAGATCAAAGGATGACTTAAAGAGTCAGTTTGACCTAGTTGATATAGGGATTTGCAATGACTTTCATCCGAAGTTGCTTTTTAACGGTAAATATCGATTGCCTCTTACTTGTTTTAGGATTTCTAAAGCTGAAAAAGATGTGTTTTGCAAGGTTTTGAAAAATGTCAAAGTTTCATATGGCTATGCATCAGATATATTAAGATGTGTGAATCTGAAAAAGCAAAAACTTTCTTCATTGAAGTCACATGATTATCACATTTTGATGCAAGACTTATTTCCAATTGCTTTACGTTCATCAATGTCAAAGCAAGTCACTTCTGTGGTAATTGAATTGAGTAACATATTTAAATTTCTATGTGGGAAATGTATGAATGTGAAAGAGCTTGACAAATTTAAGATCAAGCCGCGATTACTTTAGGTCATTGAGAGAAGATTTTCCCTCCAAACTTTTTCACTATTATGATGCATTTGGTTATCCACCTTCCATATAAAGCAAAACTCAGTGGGCCAATTTATTATCAATGAATGTATCCTATCAAAAGGTATTATTTGTTAATAGATCAATTAGGTTGTTATTGATGATCATGCCACTCTAGTTAAAAAGATATATGACTAATGTTTTATGCAATAGGTTTTTTAGGAGGTTAAAGTCTTATTGTTACAACAAAGGCTATCCGAAAGGTTCTATTACTGAAAGATATTTAGCAGAAGAGTGTATGACATTTTGTTCTCGTTATTTGAAAGATGTTAAAACGAGATTTAATAGACCATCGAGAAATGTTGGTATGCAGCATACTTACTTTGCCTACAGTTATCTTTTTAAAAGTTTTGGACAACCAATAGGCAAAGCTAAAATGGTGGAGTTAGATGATAAATCTTAGGCATAAGCACATTAATATGTTCTTTCCCATCATGACTTAATTGAATCATTTCGCACGTAAGTTTTTTAGCAAGAAAATTATTCATTCCATTAAGCATAATTTATTATATTTTTTTATTGTTAATACTTTATCATGATATTTTGTATTGAGTATAGAAATAATTTGAGAGCTCCTGCACATTGTTGAAGATCAAACCCTTGAAGCTTGATAAGTTGTTCGTTGAAAACTTTCATGAATGGTTAGGAGTAATTGTGAGTAATGCTATACTTCCCATTATGATAGAATGCTTACAGTATAACTAACATTAATAACATATATATATTTATTCCACTTTTATAGGTTTAGAGTGGAAAGCTTGTTAGTGAAGAGGTGAAGTGTCTTTCACAAGGTTTGAACATGATTATGAAATGATACAAAGGTTTCATCATCAATGGATTTAGATTTCACACTAAATCTCATGAGAGATTTAGAAGTACATAAAATTTAGGAGTTGTTGTTACTTCAGCAACTACTAGTTATGCTAGTGCTAGGGACACAAACCCTTTAGAGGAAAATGTTGACTATTTTGGCATGATTAATGACATCATTGAGTTGGATTATTATGGCAAGTGAAAAGTTGTCTTATTTTGGTGTGATTGGGCTTATATGAATAGTGCAAGAGGTATTAAGAAAGATCAGTATGGATTTACACTTGTAAATTTTTCTTGATTAATTCACACTGGACAACAACTCATCGATGAACCTTATGTTTTTTCATCTCAAGTTAAACAAGTTTTTAATTCTAAAGATCCCAAAGAATTGGGTTAGTTTGTTGTTTTTCGAAACACACCTAAAGACTTATTTGATATGAGGTTAGATACCAAAGATGATGTTGAACATGGAACTGAATGTTATCCTTTTGCTAAACAAAACTTCGTAAATTCAAATTATGTAAATCCATATTGTAAATCCTAATAACATGGAACTGTATTATTATAGTCAAGATTTATATTTGAAATACCAACTTCATTTGTGCTTAAGTCATTGGAAAAGAAATGGAAAGATTATAAGCATAATTTGAAGAATAATTATTTCGATCGAAAAACTACTGTAGAGGTGACGATGGAAAATCTACCCCGTAATGTGATTAGGTGGCAATATGAACAATTAGTTAGATTTTGGTTCTTAAGAAAATGAGAGGTACTAATTTGTAACTTTGTAGAATAAAATGAAATAATGAAAGTGTTTTATGCTTTAAGTTGGTAATATTTGTATTTCAACCATATACGCAATTATTTTTTATGACAAGAAAGAGAACAGATTGGGATTGGTAGTAGAAGCAACAAAAATATAGCCATACAAGTGGATCAAAAAGTTTTGTAAGAAAGTAAAAAGAAATAGTAAGTTTATGATTTTAAACTTATTCCAATGAATGAACTTTTTGTGCCGTTAAAAGGTAAATATGCAAATAAACAATTATTGTTCTGTTTTAATAGTTTTGATAGTTTCAATACAATGATTAAACTTATCAAAAGCATTGAACTTAGTTGATACGGATGATATGTATCAAAAAGATATTATTTACGTCTATTCAAGTAAAAATACAAATTTGTTGTTATTGTTCTATTTTAACAGTTTGGATAGCTTCAATACTTGATATTAAACTTGTCCGATTGATTAAACTTGGTTTCTATGGTTGATATGGGTGAAAAAGTTGTCGTTTATATCTATTTGGGACTATTTTTGCCTTTAAAAGGCAAAAATTCAAATGAAACTTTTAGATGGCATTGAACAGTTTGAATGGCTTCAATCCATTATATTAAATTTGTCCAAATAATTGAATTTATTTTCCATGATCGAAATGTATGAAAGGTCAAAATGCTTTTATTGTTTGCATTTGTTTAAGATTATTGTGTTGTTAAGGGGCTAAAATATAAATTTACGGTTATATTTATATTTTAACAATTTAGATAGATTAAATACATGATATTAAAATTATTCAAAATTTTGAACTTGATTGACAGGCTTGATATGCATGAATAAGTTGCAGTTGATATGTATTTAACAATAACATATGTTTTTGTATAGGAGATTGAGATGGGTGGTAAAATTGGAAGTGTGAAACTTTTTCGCTTAACACACACAAAAAAAGACGGATCTTACATGAATATCAAAACACAAGAAATTGTGGTAATTTGAAACATCTATTTTAATAGAAAGTAAATATTTACTCTTTTTAACATATTATCAATTAATCATTAAACTTGATAGTTGTATATGACAAATTTACGAGAGAAAGTGAAAGAGAAAATGGCTATTGAGATTGAAGTAGCATCTGATGGTTCTGTCAATATGTAAGAATTAAAAAATCGGATATTCATAGAAGTTTCTGGAAAAGAAAGGCATGGATGGGTCCGAGGCCTTGGATTGGGTCCAACCATCTACCTACTATGAACGTAGCTCTCATCAGTTTACATTCTCAGCAAGTCAGTTTTCACGAGACATTTCGATATTGAGAGAAGAGTTGCAAACTATGCAACAATATTTTCAGTAAATGAAAGCAGAAAGAGAATAGGAGTATGCCAAAATTGAGGAAAAATATGCTAGAATGGAGCAAGAGCGTGCAAAATTTCAGTAGTTGCATGATTGATTCGATCATCTTATGAATTTTATGGAACAACAATTTTTGGGAATTGCTCTCGGTGGTCTACCAACTCAAGTATTATATTTAGTAAATATTTATATTTTTTAATATAAAAAAAGCTTACTATGAAGTGTTAAAAATTGTATGGTATTATTCAATAGGTTCTTGAGCATACTAGTGACCAAGGTGGAAAACTTCCTTCATCAATTGGTAGCCTTCAAAATTTATGCAATCATCAATTTCATACATTTTAATTTTTTTTGTTAATGTATTAAAAAAATTTGAATGTTATTATACTAATTATTAAATTTTGTATTAATTAGATGCATATTTGAATGTGAATAAAGTTTTTATTAATTTTAGTTTCTGAATTTAAGTTTGTTTTTATTTCATTAACATTTCTTGTTACTGAAAATAATAAATATTAATAGAAATTTAAAAAATAAAAAATAAATTTCTTAATTTCGCGGCATTCGCGTTCAAGAATACTGTTAAATGAATAATTTAGTGATATTTGTATCATAAAATGCCATTAAAAAAGAAAGTGGCGTTACTTATAAAAAATGCCCGTAACATTAGGGACATTTTTTATACAAAACGTCGCTAATTTAGTGGTGTCTTATCATATAAATGCCACCATAATAGTGTTATTTTTCTAATAAAAACGGGGAAGGAAGAAAAGAAGGAAGAGACGTGGCAAAAAAAAAAAAAAAAAGAAAGCGAGAGAAGCATGAAACGAAAAAAAAAAAAAAAGAAAACTGGGCAGTGAAGCATAAGAAAAATTAAGGTGGCAGAGGTGGGGAAGGTCGTGGGGCAGTAAAGAAAAGGAAGAGAGCAGAAAACTGGGAAGCAAAAACAAAAAAAAAAAAATAGTATCAGTGAAGAAGAAAGCCACGCAAAGAAAGAAGAGGAAACCGCGAAAAAACCTGCACCAGAAGAAAGAAGGCAGCAAAGAAAAAAAAAAGAAGAAGGATAGGGAGAAGAAAAATGGCAAACGGGGAGTGGACCAGAAAAGTGAAAAACAAAAAGCAACCAGAAAAATTGGCAAAGAAACCGCCAGAAAACAGAAAAAGAGGAGAGGCAAAAGAAGTAGAAGAAAAAGAGAGGCACAGGTGAAAACTAAACATAAAACAAACAGGTAAAAGAAGTACCAGTAGCAACCAGCTGTATGAAACAGAAGAGAAAAACGGCAAACAAGTAGCGATGAAGGAAAGCCAAAGAAAAAAAAAAAGAAACAAAACAAAAAAAAGGAAAAAAAATGGTGAAAACGTAAACATCCCCAGCTTTTTGCATGATTGTAGGCTGTGAAACAAGACAGCTTAAGTTCAAGTTTTTTTGGCTTCTTTTTACGTGAAAATTTGTTAAATAAACCCCAAAGTTCCAACCATTGCATGCTCAGTTCATTTGGTTTCTTCTCCTTGTGTGTGGTCTACTCGCATGTACCCAAATGATATGCAATGAACGGGATCTTTTATTCTTTGTTTGAAACCGAAATTCTCATGGAAACCTGAGAAGAAAAGGTCCATAATAGCTTAAGAGTTAAAAGTTTTTTTCTTCTTTTCTTCTTTTTTAAAATAGTCACGTTTTTGCTGCATGAATGGCTTAAAAGCATGTTTGTTTTCTTTCTTTGTCCGTGTTCATTGTCCTTGCGTATTGATTCTTGCAAGAGTCTAAAACTTAATCTTGTTGTGCATGTTGGTCTTTCTCCTTTCTTGTCTTGCGTGTTGATTGTTTGTGGGAACTTAGAACTGCATCCTTGGCTCACGTCTGTTGATCTTTGTTGCGTGGATTGAAAGTTTGTTCTTAACTCAATGAATTAAAGGTTGGGGTTAGGACAAAGTCAGTACGCATGCAGGAAAGTTGATGGGGATGGGTTTTAGCCTTCTACCTATTGCCCATATTGGGTTTTTATCCATGAAACTAGTAAGCCAAGCTAATGGATTTCGTTTTTCTTACTAAGCCCATGCATATGTCTCTTGGAATTAATTATAGCTCAAATTTTATACATTTATTCTTTGGTTCTCATTTTAATTTAAATGTAATTTTATTTCTTATGTTTTAATTTTCAATGTGATTCATTTCTCATGCATTTTTAAAATTTATAAAAAAATTAAAAAAAATAATAGTAATAAGTAAAAATATATATGTTATAATAAATATAAAAATAATTTTGTATTTAAAAATATTTTCGCTTAGATGTTGGAGAAATATTAAATAATAAAAATAAAAATAAAAATAATAAATGGTAAAAAAAGGGCTAAAAACATAAGAATAATGAATTTTAATAAAGTATACAAAAATATAAAATTCATTTTTAGATAAGTTATAAAAATCCAGCTTACTCTGAAAATCTACTTAAATGTTGGAGGTTTTTAGAGAGATTCGTAATTGTCTGAAATAAAACTTAAAACCCTAGTTGAAACCTGAAACCCTAGATGAAACCGAAAACCTTAAATCTACCCAAAACCCTGAAACCATTATAAAATTTAAAGATTTGTATGAAAATTTCTCGTGAAGTAATCTGTTCTCAAATACGGCCTAGATGATGGGGTATTTAGGAAACTTTACTTCATCAAGAATTTTCATATATTTTTGAAATTTAAAATAATAAAATTAAAAGAAATGGAAAATGAGATTTTAAATACAAAAAATTGCACCTAAACTCTGCCTAGAGGATAAAGAGTTCAGGTGGTCTTTTTATGTTTAAGAACTTGATCTAAAATTCGCATCTTATTATCATTTAGGATAAACATTTACATCCATGTTTGCATTGTTTGCCTATATCTATGTTTATTTTAATTGTTGATGTTTATGGTTAGTTATTTAATTATTTATTTATTTTTTAAAATATATATAATTTCAAAAGTAAATAAATAAATAAAATTAAAATAATATTTCAAGGAATATAATTTTGGATACTCTACCTAGATGCTGGAGAGTCACCAATAATTAGCATTTTTAAAGAATATTACTTTTATTTTCCACGAAATGCTGTGGCAAATCTTAGACTTAAAAGGATTATTTTTGAATTCTACATTTATGTCAGAGAATTTTATGGCATTTCTTTAATTTAGAGATTTCATAGCATTTCTAAATAAAGATTTTTAAATTTTTTTTAAATGAAAAGAATTATAGTTAAATTTCATATAAAGACCATTTTTATCCAAAGTTATAAATAGCGCATGATTAATTGGTACCAGTTTTATAGGCACTATAGAGGTGCTAATCTTTCTTCACGCGTAACTGACTCTTGAACCCAATCCTGTTTTCGTAGACCAAAATTATCTTTTTAATAAATTTTAAACCCATTTTTATTATTTTATTAAAAAGATAAAATTTTCAGGTGGTGAACCATACCCTAAAAAAAAAATTTGTGGTGACTTCTCATGTTTTCATGATTTAATTTTTACATCTAGTGATTGAGTTTCTAAATAGATATGTTATGATAGCGAGTTGATGTGAAATCCTTAATGCAAAGTAAAGATGGCATGTGAGGTGCGTTAGGTATGTCGATAGGAAATGGGGTTTGTATTTGCTTATATGTCTTAATGTAAATATGAGTTTGTAGAAAAAAGTAAATGGAGTAAGGTGATGGAACGTCATCTTTCTTTCATTAAGAATTCTTGTATATAGATGTTAAAAAATTTTGGTGAAACTCAATACATACATAAAAGGAATAAGTAGTCTTGGATGGCATAAAGTAATAAGTTTGAAAAACATGGTAACTTGGTGGTGGATGTTGCTAGAGATAGTACTTCTTCAGGTGGATGGCATTCTATGTCTTTAGTATAGGGTTGTCCCCTATGTCTTAATGACAATAGAGACCCTATATGTTCATTATCAATTTGGTGACAACTTTTTTATCTCTCTCATCAATTTACTTGCTCTATAGTTTTTAAGTACCAAGACGCCTACTTGAAAATGCATGTGTTTAAGAGTTATAATATCTAAAGACTTGTTAGGCCCTGATGGCTATTCTTACTTAAGCTAAATCCCTGGTCTCTTACAGTAGGTGAAGATTTGCTTTCAAGGCTTCTGAATTCATTTTAGGGTTAAAATGTGATGTTTCTAATATGTTTACACCCATTTTAGCTGGTATTATAGTTTTGTCCTATAAGTTAGAGTAAATAAGGTTTCACCTGTCGTCAAATGGTCAAAAGTCTTAATTGCCCAAAGTATTTCAAGTGCTTATTCAACTCAAATCCTTTTTGTTTCACTAGGTTTCTTATTCTAGGTGGTCAAAATCTTCTGATTCATCGACTCCACTTGACCATTGGTTTTGGGGTGGGCTACTGAGTTGTGAAATAGTGCTACTTTAAAATTTGGTAGAAATGTTTTAGCTTGTTAGCTTGCAATTGTGTTCTATTGTCTGCCATAATGGTGTTGGAGGACCAAATATGTACACTATAAGCTTCCAAACAAAGTCTTCACTATTTTTATAGTGATTATGGCCATAGGCTCTACTTAAACTCATTTAGTAAAATAGTTGTAAGCCACAGTCATAAACTTCTTATAGGCCATTGCTATAGGGAAAAGACATAAGATATCAACGCCTAATTGTGTAATTAGCCATGGGTTAAAATTTTGATTAATTGCGTTTACTGGCTACTATGGACCCTTGATAAATTGTTGACATTTGTCACATTTCCTAACTAGTTCAATTGCATCTTTTTTCATAATAGGCTAATACTTGCCTTATCTTAGTGCCTTCCATGCTAACAATCACCCACCCACATAGTGCCAACACACCCATTCATGAATTTTCCTTAAAACATATTCCACCTCGGTTAGTGGCAAACATAAGAAGGAGGCAAAAAAGTTTTCTTATAGAGTGTGTCCCCAATAGTGCAAATCTAGCTACTTTTTTTTATAGATTGTTTTGGCCACCACCAGGTCAAGAGAGTACTTGCCTTTAAGGTATGTCATGATAGGAGTTATCAAACTATTTTCTTCCTCCAAACATAGAACTAGGGTAGGCTATAAGTATCGAGGGGTTGGTATGTGCTCTAGTAAGATTTTATCAAGTTCTTTTATCTTAATTGAAGCTATCATGTCAGTGTAGAAGACTTGTTCAAGGTTGACTAAGCTAATGAATGATTGTATGGTACTTGGCAAGCATAGGATCTCAAACATTGTACGCACCATTCACCTGGTGAGTGATTAGTTATGAATCAGTATAAAAGAAGGGGTCTTTCACATTTAGAGTAGCAACAAATTCTAGCCTTGCAGCCACTATTTTATATTCAGTTGCATTGTTAGAGATAAAAAAATAAAAAAGATAACCTATATTGCCACTTTTATCCTTAAAGGCTCAACAATAAAATTTCTACCCCTAAGCCATCTTTTTTTGAAGAGCCATCAACATATAACATAAGTTTGTTATGGTAAGAGGCCTAGTACTGAAAGGTATCAAATAAGTTGAGGGTGGTGGGGAAATTGATTGGCTTGTTTGTCTCATTCTTTTGTTGTTGCTCTAAGGGTTAAGCATCATCAATCGGTGTTAGTGTGGTTTCTAAAGTGAAGGAGCACTTAGCAACAAAGTTTGGAAAGGCTTGGTCTTTGATAGCTTTCCTGAGCTTATACTCTATATATAACTCGCTAAGCTCGACACTCTATTTCATCATTCTCACTTAATATGTCTATTATGTGTAGGACTTCTTCAAGAAGCTAGTTAGTGAACATAATAATAGCATATGCCTGAAAGTATTACCCAATCAACGAATAGTGTAACTAAGTGCAAAGACAATCTTTTCTAGCGTCATGTAATTGACTTTTTCATTCTATAGTACTTTGCTGGCATAATATACTAATTCCTAACATTATTCTCTTATTGAACCAATATTGTAATAAATGTTTAATTTGACACAACTAGGTTTATCTAGACAGGCTTGAAAGAGATAGGGCTGGCCCATAAAAAATGCGAGTTAGGATATTTCTTGAGTTCTTCGAAGGCTTTTTGGCATCGGTCATCCGATTGAATGTAGTGGCACTTTGAAAAACCTTAAAGAAAAGCAAGTAGTTGTTAGCCAATTTAGACACAAATCTATTCAGGGTTGCCATTTGCCTCATAAGTCTCTATATTTCTTTGGTTGTTCTAAGTGATTCATGTCTAAAATGATTATGACCTTTTCATGATTTGCGTTAATACTTTTGTTAGAGACCATAAACCCTAAAAACTTCCATATCTCTATACTAAAAATACATTTAGTAAGGTTTAACTTCATGTTGTAATGATGTAGTGTAGAGAAAACCTCTACCAGGTCTTGTATGTGTTACTCTAAAAAAAAGAGCTTTTACTAGCATATCATCCATGTACACTTCAAGGAAGTGTCCAACTGATCTTTGAATATTTTATTAATGAGTCATTAATAAATAGCTCTTGCATTTTCAAGCCTAAAAGACATGACCATGTAACAAAATAAACCATCCTTAGTTGTGAAAGAGTCTTCTTCATCTACCCTTATCAATTTGATTTGGTTGTAATCAAAGAAGGCATCCATGAATCTCAAATATTTGTGACCCACAAAGGAGTCAACCAATTTGTTAATAGAGGGCAAGAGAAAGGTGTCTTTTTAGCAAGTTTTATTGAGATCTATGAAATCCATACATATAGGCCATTTCTTGATAGATTTATTTACCAAACACGTTGGCGATCCATTTAGGATACTTCACTTCCCTAGCATAGCCTACAGACAATAATTTGTCCACCTCTTTATAGATTGCTTAGATGCACAATCCGGGGTAAATCACCTTTTCTTTCATCTCATCTACTTGGTTGTTGGGTCAATGTTTAAAAAATGGGCAATAAAATGCTTATCAATTTCCATAATGTTAATAGTTGACCAAGAGAAGACATCTATATTTCACTATAAAAATTGATGTAATTATACCTGGCTAATAAGCTTTAGGTTGGGAGATATAGATGGATTGGCATTGTTTACTCAATAGGGTATGTTTTACACTCTTTGCTTCATCACATGTGTCTGGGTTGTGAATGTTGATAGTTTACACCGGGGCAAGGTTAATAAGGTATTTTAATAGGGTATAGGTTCTTGGGGTTAATAAGATTGTTTCTTAATCTATTCTTTAAGAGTTACTACGAGCTTAGAATTGTTTCTTCTTCTAGCTTCACCCTCTGTGCTAACTGTAATGAAAGAGTATGGCATTGATGGGCGATCACTTGATTGGTTTGCATGAACTCTGTTCCTGTAGGTGTAAGATATTTGACTTTAAGGTACTATATGGTAGTGACCACTTTTTGTCTTCATTCCTAATGTTAGTGGCAATGTGATAAACCTATTGACCATAATAGGTTTGTTGGTGAAGCTAAATATGGGTTCTGATGGCCCGAGATCATCATTGGAAAACCCATCCATTTGAAGGCCTGGCTAGATTATATCCACTACACTCTCACTATTGATTAAAATCCTTTGTGCCTAAAAATTGGCGATTGTTGTTGAGACAACAATGGGGTCATTGCCATTGTCAACTAAGATATCAATGTTGTCCTCAGAAAATGCTACCTTTCAGTCATTTGTTTATATCTTTTTAGGGGCCACATTAATAGCCATAATATTACACAAGTGTGGCTCGTGCTTGGATTTATTGTTCACCTATTCTTTTGTCCCCCTTATAATGATGTAGATCAGTATAGAAGATGGGGTCTTTCACATTTAGAGTAGCAACCAATTCTAGCCTTGCAGCCACTATTTTATATTCAGTTGCATTGTTAGAGATAAAAAATCTAAAAGATAACCTATATTGCCACTTTTGTCCTTGAAGGCTCAACAATAAAATTTCTACGCCTAAGCCATCTTTTTTTGAAGAGCCATTAACATATAACATAAGTTTGTTATGGTAAGAGACCTAGTACTGGAAGGTATCAAATAAGTTAAGGGTGGTGGGGAAATTGATTAGCTTGTCTGCCTCATTCTTTTGTTGTTGCTCTAAGGTTAAGCATCATCAATCGGTGTTAGTGTGGTTTCTAAAGTGAAGGAGCACTTAGCAACAAAGTTTGGAAAGTCTTGGTCTTTGATAGCTTTCCTAAGCTTATACTCTATATATAACTCACTAAGCTCGACACTCTATTTCATCATTCTCACTTAATATGTCTATTATGTGTAGGACTTCTTCAAGAAGCTAGTTAGTGAACATAATAATAGCATATGCCTGAAAGTATTACCCAATCAACGAGTAGTGTAAATAAGTGCAAAGACAATCTTTTCTAGCCTCATGTAATTGACTTTCTCATTTTATAGTACTTTGCTGGCAAATATACTAATTCTTGACATTGTTCTCTTATTGAACCAATATTGTAATAAATGTTTAATTTGACACAACTAGGTTTATCTAGAAAGGCTCGAAAAAGATAGAGCTAGCCCATAAGAAAGGCGAGTTAGAATATTTCTTGAGTTCTTCGAAGGCTTTTTGGCATTGGTCATCCGACTGAATTTAGTGGCACTTTGAAAGACCTTAAAGAAAAGTAAGTAGTTGTCAGCCAATTTAGACACAAATCTATTCAGGGTTGCCATTTGCCTCATAAGTCCCTGTATTTCTTTGGTTGTTCTAAGTGATTCATGTTTAAAATGATTATGACCTTTTCATGATTTACCTTAATACTTATGTTAGAGACCATAAACCCTAAAAACTTCCATACCTCTATACTAAAAATACATTTAGTAAGGTTTAACTTTATGTTGTAATGATGTAGTGTGGAGAAAACCTCTACCAGATCTTGTATGTGTTACTCTAAAAAAAGGGCTTTTACTAGCATATCATCCATGTACACTTCAAGGGAGTGTCCAACTGATCTTTGAATATTTTATTAATGAGTCATTAATAAATAGCTCTTGCATTTTTAAGCCCAAAAGACATGACCATGTAACAAAATAAACCATCCTTAGTTGTGAAAGAGTCTTCTTAATTTACCCTTATCAATTTGATTTGGTTGTAATCCAAGAAGGCATCCATGAATCTCAAATATTTGTGACCCACAAAAGAGTCAACCAATTTGTTAATAGAGGGCTAGAGAAAGGTGTCTTTTTAGCAAGTTTTATTGAGATCTGTGAAATCCATACATATAGGCCACTTCTTGATAGATTTATTTACCAAACACGTTGGCGATCCATTTAGGATACTTCACTTCCCTAGCATAGCCTACAGACAATAATTTGTCCACCTCTTTATAGATTGCTTGGATGCACAATCCAGGGCAAATCACCTCTTCTTTTGTCTCATCTACTTGGTTGTTGGGTCAATGTTTAAAAAATGGGCAATAAAATGCTTATCAATTTCCATAATGTTAATAGTAGACCAAGAGAAGACATCTATATTTCACTATAAAAATTGATGTAATTATACCTGGCTAACAAGCTTGAGGTTGGAAGATACAGATGGATTGGCACTATTTACTCAACAGGGTAAGTTTTACACTTTTTTGCTTCATCACATGTGTCTAGGTTGTGAATGTTGATAGTTTACACCAGGGCGGGGTTAATAAGGTATTTTAATAGGGTATAGGTTCTTGGGGTTAATAAGATTGTTTCTTAATCTATTCTTTAAGAGTTACTATGAGTTTAGAGTTGTTTCTTCTTCTAGCTTCACCCTCTGTGTTAACTGTAAAGAAAGAGTATGGCATTGATGGGCGATCACTTGATTGGTCTGCATGAACCCTGTTCCTGTAGGTGTAGGAAATTTGACTTTGAGGTACTATTGGTAGTGACCACTTTTTGTCTTCATTCCTAATGTTAGTGGCAACATGATAAACCTGTTGACCATAATAGGTTTGTTGGTGAAGCTAAATATGGGTTCTGATGGCCCGAGATCATCATTGGAGAACCCCATCTATTTGAAGGCCTGGCTAGATTATATCCACTACACTTTCACTGTCGATTAAAATCCTTTGTGCCTAAAAGTTGGTGATTGTTGTTGAGACAACAATGGGGTCATCGCCATTGTCAACTAAGATATCAATGTTGTCCTAAAAAAATGCTACCTTTCAGTCATTTATTTATATCTTTTAGGGGCCACATTAATAGCCATAATATTACACAAGTGTGGCTTGCGCTTGGATTTATTGTTCACCCATTCTTTTGTCCCTCTTATAATGATGTTGATTATCCTATAGACTATATGCTTGCTAGCTGCCTTCGTCTAATGAGCTTGTTTTTTTCTAGTTGGAAGAGACCTTCACCTTGTTTATGGGCATTTATGTCTCTTGGTGAGTGGGTCGATGGGTTATTCTAGCATTCATCATGGTGAATGAGTTGGCTGGTAATTATGCCCTTTAGTTTTTCAATTTCCTTTTCAAAAGCTATGCACTCATTTGTGGGGTGCCTCATATTAAATGATAGTTGTAGTGCTACTTTGTAAGGTGTTAATTAAATGGTTTTCTCAATACGGTCCTTGCTTGGGTGGGTCTTCGGTTAGTTTTTTGGGTGCACTATTAAATGATGGCTTTTTAGGTTTTGTTTGTTGTTTGATAGTGGTTACACTATGGTTGGGAGCTTCAATTGGTGTTGGGTTGCTAGTCTATTCTTTTAGGGGTAATTATGGGATTGATGGTTGTCGTGGAACCACTGGCTAAAGGCTTTTATCCACCTACCATCACCTCATTAATGTTTAGGGTGCTGGTCATGCCTTTCGACTCAGTTTGTAGCCCTAACTTCCTCAACCTCTGTAAATTTCCAAGCTCTCTCATAAAATAATACAATTATATGAATTTGTTTTTAGTTAGGGAATACTATAGATATCTAATTTTATCTGAGTATGTTCTAGTCAGTTATAATACTTTTAAAGTTAGGTCTAGCTCATTTCCAATATTTCTTTAAGATTTATGAATTTTTAAAATTGAATTTTGGGTTAAATTGACCAAAATGCCTTGTGGTCAAACATGGTCAAGTATGATAAAACTTAGTCAAACTCTATCAAACTTTGGTCAACCCTTGGAATTCACAATTAAATATGACTATTAAGACTTGAGATTAATAAAATTATGATTTGGATTATTGAGAATCTTGATTGCACATCATAAGGGTAAAATTATCAAAATGCCCTTTAAGGGTATTTTCATAATTTGGCCTTTTGATATTAGTTTTTCATGAAAAACTATAGGTCATGTTTTAATATTAATCCATGAATTTCAATTCATTGAAAGCCTTGATTGCACTTCCGAAAAGTTTGAATTGCCAAAATGCCTTTTATGGGTATTTTCATAATTTAACCATCTTGAGATTAATTTTTTGTGACAAGCTCCAGATCATGTTTTAGTATTATTTCATGAATTTTGATGTATTGAAAACATTGATTGCCCCTTAAAAATGGTGAAATTACCAACATATCTTATAGGGATATTTTCATAATTTGGCATTTTCGAGGTTGGTTTTTCACAAAAAGTCCATATCATAGTTAGACAGTATTTTATGATTTTTGATCCATTAAAATCATGAAAATAATGTTGGATCATAAGATTTTAGGAAAGCCATGAAAAGCTTAAAAAACACTAATAAGGGTAAAATGATCTTTTTTCATTAAGACAGCTGCATTATAGGCCGAGATAGATGTTGTATTTTTTCAGAGCCATTGATTAGAAAAGGTCTATATCTTAAGGTCAAGATTACTTTCCTTGGTTAACAAGCTTAGGAAAAGACAAAATAAGTAGAACCCTTAGATGAAATTGATCCAAGAGCTAGCAAAAAAGGTCTTGGTCTTTAAATATATCATTTAGGGTTGGCATTTAAGATCTGGTAGCAAAGAAATAAGAAAAACCTAAAAAAAAAGGAAAAAATGAAAAAGCTTTGTAAGGTAGGCATTTCTTTCACATTTTCTTTCATTTTTCATACCATCCACATTGTTATCCATGTAGTTTTTTCATTCCTTTGATGGTTTGTTGGTTGCCATTATGTATTTTAATGAGTTTTTGGTTATGCAATCTTATGATTATGTGTTTCTTTACTTTGTGACTTGTTCGCTACATGTTTTGTGGTATAAAAACTAGCTTTTTTAACTATTTATTTTTATAGTTTACTAGGTGTTTGATGAAAGTTATTGGCAATAAAAAGTAGAATTCTAAATAGGTTTTCTAGGTGTTTGAATAAATTTTCAAAATTAGAAAGTTAATACTTTAGGTGTTTCAAAAGTGTTTGATGAAATAAAAATGTATGTTTTCATAAGTTTTTCAAGTGTTTGATAAAGTGACTACATAATGATTACTAACATGACCTAATGGTCTTGGTCTTGGCATTGCCCATTACCTTGGCCAAGTCCATCATTTCTCTCTTGGTCATCAATTGCTTGTTTTTAATTTTGCTAGGTATTTGTTAATTTGTTCATGTCATGCATCATAGTAGAATAATCTCATGCAACTAACATTGTCATGCATTATTCTTGTTAATAATAAAGGTGAAATGATAAAGTAAAATTTTGAAAAAAAATATTTTTAGAAGTAAAAGCTAATATTGCTAAGTAAAAATAATTTTTGGGACCCTACCTACAAATTGGAGAACTTTTTAATAATTATTCTTTGTAAAGGAATATAATGTCAAATTTTGAGGATCATTATGAAAATTTGAAGTAGAGAAATATTTTTCAAAATTTCGCATAGATATTGGGGAATTTAGAAAAAATTTTGAAACTAAATATTTTCATCTTATTCCTAAATAAAAGGTTTTAAAAAATATTTTCTAAAATTTTTTTTGAAGGAATTAATTTTAAATATTATAATTAAGACCATTTTTATCAATATTAAAGATAAGACATGATCAGTCGATACTATTTTTAAATGGGCATTGTGAGGCTACTAATCCTTCCCTACCCAAAATCGTATTCCTGAACCCAATTCTGTTTTGAAAACCAAAATTGACTTTTTGATAAATCTTAACTTGTTTTAGGGTTTTATTAAAAAGATAAAACATTTTTTTGTGGCCAATCACACCCATCCAAAAAGATTAATGGTGACTCTCCCTATTTTGAAACTTTTAAAATTTTCATCTAATGGTCCCAAACTGTTATGATTCTAAACTTGCATTATGCACTTATTGCATTTCATATAAACACATCATCTTTCATGAAATTAGACATTGTATTCCATGCATGTAAGTTCACATAGTCCTATTGTACATGTGTTGCATTTCACATAAATGTGTCTCATCGCTCATACATTGGAACATTACATTTCATGCACATGTATTTGAAAATGATATCATTTTCATCTCACTCGTACTTTAGATACACTTCATTTCATATAAATATGTCTTGTTATTTTGTGTATACATGGATAAATAATATGATTCACTCAAACTTGAGTGCCACATGCATTGCATTTTAGGGAAATATATATCATCTTTGTTGCACACACGTTCACAAATTTATCATGGAAATATTGTGCCACTCACACATTTGTTTAATTGTTCTCTCATGACATCCCATCATTGATGAATAAAGAGAGTTCCCTATTGGTTAAAAAATCCTAAAGTTCTTGCAAAAAAGATCATGACTATGAAAATCTTGATGAAGACTAAGTTGTCTTCTAGTTTACTTCCTTTTCATTTGAGTTTGGCAAGAACTTTAAGAAGTTGAATACGGAAGAGGATTGAGCACCTTGAAATGAGTAAATCCAAGATGAAAAATAACATTTTGGAAATGAAAGATGTAATTGTTGAACATAAACGATCTTTGCTTTTTCTAGCATTGTACATAATTTTGTTTTAGAAATTCTTAAAAGCATATTGTTGTTTCTAAAAGAAGGAATGGTTTTTTAATTTTTGAAGTTTGTAAATGATAATATGTTGACTAATTAGATTGGATTTGTACATACTTTTTTATTATTTTATTTTCTAACTCTTGTTTGAGAAAAATTTAGATAAAAATTGATTTATAATTGTTTGAGAATAAAGCCCTATATATGCAATTTTGAAGATCATAAAGAAAAATCAGCATAAGAAAAAAAGCGTAGCAAAATTTTGGAAAAAAAAAAGGCCTTTTCAAAAAGAGAGGAGAAATATATGTTTTTATATAAAAAATGACAAGTGTCTCGAAGAAATTAGCGATTACTATTAGAAATAAACTTATCAAATAGCTTTTCACCTTTTTGAATACTCTCATATCTCAAACCACTCGAATAATTTCACTCATTGGCAAAAACCCTTTAAGGTGCATAAACTTGAATTCATAAACCTTGTCATCATTTGTTCATCCTGTGATGTAAAAAGGTGACAGTTTTTTTCCTCAACAATGAACAATGAAATAGTCAATTTGAAATCTTTTTGTTTCTAGAAAACTAAGAAAACATGATGCCTCTTCAAAGATTCTAGGTGCAAGTATTTTGATAAATGTCAAAGTTATGCTATAGCTTCAAAAATTGCCAAAATCAAAATCTCTTTAAATAACCTCAAACATAAGCTTTTAGTTCTCGACCCCAAAATTGTCCATGTCCAGTGTCATAAGGCATATTGACCAAGAAAGATCTCATAGCCTTTAAGACAACTTAAGTTATGATTAACCTTTTTTTTTTAGAGTGACATGAACCATTTGGCATTTTAAATAAATTCATTCCACATGACATTTTTCTTAAATTAACCTGTATTTGGGATGGCTTGTCAAAATGGGGCATCTTTCTCAAATTGTGATGGGGCAAGCAAAAAACCAAAAAAAAAAATGAAATGAAATGAAATGAAATGAAAAGAAAGAAAAAGAAAAAGAAAATTTTTTGTGATGACATCAAGCGCTTTAGGCATTTAAATGAATCTAATAATAAAAGGATCTCAATAAATTTATAAAGAGACAAAGGAGAGAAAATTAGAGAGTTCAAAGAAAGTTAGAAAGATTTAGAAAATCCCAAATAAAGAAAATTTTGAAAAAAAAAAATTCTTCAAATTTTTTTTCCAAAAAAAAATTGCTTATCATATTTGGGTAACTGTGTTTAAGATGATAAATAAACATCTTTCATCATCTATTTATAAATATAGAAACTTATCCTTTACTACCCCTTTGAGCCTGATAAAATTATTTTAAAATAAACCTTAACCAAGGATTATCCACCACATCAAAAGGCAAAAAAAAGTAATAAAAAGACGTATTCAGAAGTTATGTATGGTGAAGTCTAAGAAGGAACCCTATAGATTGAGGGCAAATGTCTAATAAAAAGTTTTCAAAAGTTTTGAATTCACTCAAAGAAAAGAAAAAGAATAAGTGAAAGAATAAAAAAAAAAGAAGTAGGAAAGAAAATGAAAGAAATGAAAAATGAAAATGAAAATAAGAAAAAAAGGAAAAAAAAAAAAGAAGAAAAAAAGGGAAAAAAAAAAGAAATAAAATGATTGAGTGGAAAGCATGGGAGAATAAAAAAAGACATACACCCCAAAATGAATCCTTTAAATGAGAAAAAAATGATTCTTAGGTTAATTACCCTTAAACACTTATTTTTAGGCCTATCTATCGTTTCTCTAAAAACCCAAACCTTAGCCTACATTACGACATTAGAAAAGTCCATGTTAGATCAAGTATGGATGCTTAAAATTGAAGATCTTCTCTTTGAGGAGCAGCCATAAAGCCTATGAACTCTTTTATTTTCCTTCATTATCTAATTACTCATTTGGACCATTAATTCATTTTGGATAAATTTGAATTCTTAAATGCATGACGTAATAATCAAAAAGAAAAGAAAGAAAGGGAAAAAGAAAACAAATGAGGCTATAAGGTAAAACTTCTACAAATGGGGTAGTTTAGAGTAAACCTTAAAGGCTTTAAAGCCATTTTTTATACTAAGTGAGATATATGCTAACCAAAAGCAACCTAGATCCTTTGCAAGATCTGAAAACATTATGGTGCCAAAAGTCTGAAATCCATAAAAAAAGATTGATATCGAAAATTTGAGCTCCTTTCTAATCTAAAATGACCTTTCAAAATCTTAAAGCCATTCTAGCTAACTGGATATTTATCAAAATGCCTCATTTGGAGAATAAAAAGAATGTCAAAATGTTTAGTTTTAAAAAACTCAAACATTTCAAAAAATTACATTTCATTTGTGAGCTTAGAGAGAAGAGAACACATCTCTTTTGTTTTTTTCAAGCTATAAAGCTCTCTTAAATGAATCGAGCCCTTAATATGCTAGATTACCCAATTTGTTTGAAAAGGAGATTGTTACCTTTTTTTATTTCTAATAAGGAATACCAACTTTTAACAGACTCCAAAGTCATAATTGTTTGATTATTTCATTATCTTTGGTTATGGAATTTAATTATGTAAGGCAATTTTGAAAATTTTTGAGTGAATAGTTTAGCATTATTGTAATAAGGAAATAAATCATTTAGACAAGTTTTGATTCTTTAAAAAAAATATATATATGTTTTGAAGAAGAAAAATATATTCTTTCATGCACTAAAAAAGTAAGAGTAACTTAGCTGTTTGTCTTATTACATGATATATACATTAGAATTGAAAATAATCATACACATGTGGTATGTTTGGAATCGATGATGGATCAAGAAGAGAAAAAATTGAGGTTGAAAATAAAAGGAACTTAAGAAGATTGAAAAGAAAACAGAAGCTAGTGAAGAAGCCACAATGAAGATGGAAGAAAGAATGGGGGAATGGTGGAGGAAATGAAAAAGTAAATCCATTGGTGAGAAATTGAAGAACTAATTAGATGAATAAAACAAACAACCAAATTTAAAACATGGAAAGGAAAAGGAAAATTTTCTAGTACTTACATCATAGAGCATACATCTTCATCATAGAAAAAGGTAATTGCATTATCAAAATAAGCATTGCACTTTAGTTAGGAGGCATTTGCATTATTAAGATAGAAACTTATATGTGCACTTATGGAAAAAACTATCGCATTATAAGGATGAATATTTGCATTTGCATTTTAGTTGGAAAGCATTTTCATCATTAGATTAGGAATCTACATGATCAGCCTTGAAGAAAATGTTTTCATCATTGGGAGGAGTATTCACATTTGAATCTTTGTAAAGGCATTTGCATCACAAAAAGGGAATGTTATTTCCATCATTGGTCAAGATCTTTGCATGTGCATTTTTGCATTTTTATGTTGCAAAAGATATCTACATTTAGATAGGAACACTTGCATTTGCATCATAGTAGAGGTCATTGGCATTTCACATCTTTATTGTTGATCATTTATGTTTGCTTTCTTGGAAGAGGGTTTTGTATTTGCATTTTAACGGTTGCAAGGATAAGTGCTACTTATTTGTGAATCTTTAACCTCTCTTATGAATTTTTAAAATTTATGAATCTTTGACTCTGAGGAATCTTTGAAATTTATTAATCTTTGATTCTTGCGAACCTTTGAGATTTACAAATTCTCAACTCTTGCGAATCTTTAGAGTTTGTGAATCTTTGGTTCTTGCGGATATTTGAAAGTTGTGAAGTTTTGACTTTTTGTGAATCTTAGAAATTTGGTGAACCATGGAATTTTTGTACCTTGAAACACTTTTTGACTCCATTTATGAATGTTTGAATCATTTGTGAATCATTGAATCTGATGTGAATCCAAAAAACTTTAATTGTGAACTCATGTCCTATAATTGTAAATCATTAACTCTAGTCATGAATCTAGAGTCCTATAATTGTGAATCGTTGGATTTAATGTGAATCTAAAAACTCTAGTTTTGAATCTAAAGTCCTGCAACTATGAATTGTTAACCCTAATCTAAGAGAAAACATATTTAAAATTAGAATTAAAAGTCAAAGTTGCAAACTACAAGTGAATATGAAAAAATAAAAAATTTGCTTCCAAAACTTGAAGTCGTAAATTCAACAAAAACTGAATTTATTTAGCATCAATTAAATTGGTATTAAATTGAAAATTGCAAGAGCAATGAGTGATCTAAAGGGAAAACATAATCATGAAGCAAATTTGGAGGGAAAATGGCTAGATCAAATAAAAAAGAGTGAAAACCAAAGCTAGATGCAAATCTGGAAATTATGGAAACAAAATGTTCAATCTGAAATCTAAATTTATATCATGTAAAATAAAATGAACATGAGCTGGAATTTGAAAATACATTGAAGGAACTATGAGAATTTGTAAGAGTGAAAAGAAAAAGCAAAAATTAAGAAAGAGAAGTGAAAACTAAATTGAGTTTAGCAGATAAAACTACCGAATTAGCTTACAAAAATTTAGATTTGGAAACATCTAAAGAGAACTTAAATTGAGCTAAAGTAAGATCAAACAACAAGTGTTCTATAAGATTCAATAAAAAACTCACAGCAAAATAAGAGAAACATAGCTTAACAAACTAAACAACATATAAAAATGCAAAAAATAGCACATGTAAAAGAAATTCAATCCAAACAATAATTAAACCAAAAGAAATGAACAAGATCAGGCAACATTTAACAAGTAAATAAGTAAAACTAAGAATTTAGAGTGAAAAGGAAGCAAACAAATGATTTAGAAGAGAGAAGAATCCGTTCGCCAACTTAAATCTCACACCTAATCTCCACTGCTAGGATTTCAACCTCAAATCGAAAGATTAAATTGGAATAATTGGGATTGAATTTAAGGATTTTTTTATTGGATTAAAGCCTAATGAGTTATGAAACTATGAAAAAAAAAAGAGTAAGAAGAAGAAAAAACTTAAGGAGTTGCAAATAGATCATTGAAGTTAGGTCAGGTGCATAAATTTGAAAACAAAATTGAGATCAATGTGAAATTAACAATATTTGAACATGAAGTCAAGAGAATTTGCAAATTTCATTGTGAAAATCTTAAAGAGCATTGAAAAATTCTTCAAAAAATCATAAATTTGCAATCAAATTCAATAAAGAAAATTGAAATCTAAGGCTGTTTGGGAAAAAAGAAAATAAAATTGTAGGAAAAAATACAAAAAACTAAATAAACAAAAAATGAAGTCCTAATCTAAAGTCTGCCAAAATGGTCGGTTCTCCTGTTATTTATAGGCAAGTGAGTGATGCTTTCAACCCCATAAAATCTCTCCAAAATATCTAAGAATGGTGGGTCTTCTACATCTTTCTTTTCACCTTACTTCATCGCTTGTTGCAAAGTGTTTGGCACCTCTATCTCTTTGTTGGTTATAAGCTTCTCTTCACATGCATTTTACCAATCTAAAAAGTTCACATTATGGCCAATAAGAGCTCTACAAATTGCCAGTACAATAGCTCCTCATTGCCTCTTTTGAATCTCTAAGAAGTGGCACCAAATGCACATGCATATATAGTCATGGCAAGCTTGCATCTTCTTTTTCATTTTTTGCTACCACTTGCATGCTTAATAGTTTTAAATTTTGCCGTAATTTCAAGCCATTTAATGAGCATATTTTTCATTAAAAATTGCTACAAAGGTTATGGAAATATACTTAAGAAATTCATAGAAAAAAAAGGATAAAAAGCTCCCTTAAAAAGCAATATAGCTTAATGACACTAGTTATGGCCTTTTTAGTCCTTTCCACCATAATTCCTCCAAAATGTATCCAAATTGACCAAAATTCATCATTTTTTTAATTTCACATACACATGGTACAAATGTTTATTTCAGAGTATATTTGTCACAATTTGCAAGGAACAAGCCAAAATATATGAAAAATTATACTAAAAATGAACATGAAAATACTAAAATTTTACTGGAATCATTATAATAGTCAATTGTTGAATCTGATGTGAAGCCAAAAAACTTTAATTATGAATCCAAAAACTGTAGTTGTGAATCCAAAGTCATGCTATTGTGAATCTTTTACTCTAATTATGAATCCAAAGTCCTTTAGTTATGAATTTTTTAATTTGATGTGAATCCAGAAACTATAGTTGCAAATCCAGAGTCCTGCAACTGTGAATCATTTACTTTAGTTGTGAATCTAGAGTCCTTTAATTGTGAATTATTAAATTTGATGTGAATCCAAAATTCTACAATTGTGAATTGTTGACTCCAATGAAATATTGAGTTTTCTAATTTGCTTTTAAGACTGATAAGAATCCTGAGCTTTTTCACAGGAGAACCTCGTGATCCAATTATAAAATTTTTACTCTAATGTGAATCTAAAGTCTTTCAATTTTAAAATCTTTGATTCCATTGTGAGTCTTGATTAAAGATAAGAAAAAATAAAAAAATAAAAAAATTCATAAAGTTCTAAAAAAAAGTTTTCAAATATCTTTTCTAAAGTTGTCAAGGGCCTAACGAGATGAGCTTTTCATTTTCTTTTCAAAAGTTGTGGAGCCTTGAATGAGAGCAGTTTAGATTTCTTTTCAAAAGTTGTAGAGTCTCTAATGAGAGGAGTTTTTAATTTTAATTTTCAAAAGTTGTGGAGTCTTTAAAGAAAGGAGCTTTTAGGTTTATTTTTAAAAAGTCTTGCTGCCTCTAATGAAAGGATTTTTTTTTTTCAAAAATAAAAGTAAAACACCAAAAAAAAATAAACAAAAAAAAAAATCCTTGAAGCCTTAGTTCGGGACAAAATTAATGTTTTTATCTTTGCATTATTTTTTATTCTCATAAATATGTAAAAAAAGGCAACTGTAAACACCTAGTTTTTCTAAATGCATTATAGCCAGTTGTGATGCTTTTAAATTTGGGCCCAATTCATATCCAATATTTCTTTAAGATTTACAAATTTTTAAAATTGAATTTTGGGTTAAACTAACCAAAATGCCCTATGGTCAAACATGGTTAAACTCAGTCGAACTCGGTCGAACTTGGGCCAAACCTTAGAATTCAAAATTGAATAGGACTATTAAGACTTGAAATTAATAAAATTATGATTTGAATTCTTGAAAATCTTGATAGCAATTCATAAGGGTAAAATTACCAAAATTTTCTTTAGGGGTATTGTCGTAATTTAGCCTTTTAAAGGTTGATTTTTGGTGAAAACTCCAAGTCATGTTTTAATATTATTCCATAAATTTTGATGCATTGAAAACATTGATTGCACCTTCGAAGGGTTGAAATTATCAAAAGCCCTTTAGAGGTATTTTTGTAATTTGACCATCTCAAGGTTGATTTTTCTCAAAAAGCTCCATATCATGTTTTAATATTATTCCATGAATTTTGATGCGTTCAAAATCTTAATTGTACTTCCCAATTTATCAAAATGCTTTTGTAGGGTACTTTCGTAATTTGACTATCTCAAGGTGGATTTTTTACAAAATGTTTCGGATCATATTTTAATATTATTTCATAAATTTTGATGTATTGAAAACCTTGATTGCATCTCAAAAAGGATGAAATTACTAAAATACTTTTTTAGGGTATTTTTGTAATTTGACTTTTTCAGTATCATTTTTCACAAAAAACTCCATCTCATGTTAGATATTATTTTATGATTTTTGGTCAATTAAAATCATGAAAATAAATATTGGATCATAAGATTTTAGGAAAATCATAAAATGTTTAAAAAACACTAATAAGGGTAAAATGGTGTTTTCTTATTAAAATAGTCGCACTATATGCCAAAATGGATGTTGTATTTTTTCAAAACAATTGACCTTAAAAGGTTTATATCCTAGGGTCAAGAGTGCTATCCTTGGTTACCAAGCTTAAGAGAATAAGACAAAAAAACCCTAATCCTTAGATGAAATTGATCCAAAGACTATAGAAATAGGTTTTTGTCTTTAAACATATCATTTAGGGCTAGAATTTAAAAGGAGGCAGCAGAAAAAATGGTAAAAACTAGAAAAAAAAAAAAAGGACAAGATGAAAAAATTGGAAAAGCTTTGTAACTTAGCTATTTTCTAACCTTTTCTTTCTTTTTTCATAGCATTCACATCTTCATCCATGTAGTTTTTTCATTCCTTTAATGGTTAGTTAGTTGCCATTATGTGTTTTAATGAGTTTTTGGTGATGCAATCTTATGACTATGTGTTTCCTTACTTTGTAAGTTGTTTGCTACATGTTTTGTGGTTTAAAAAATGGTTTTCTTTAACTATTTATTTTGATAGTTTACTAGGTATTTGATGAGAGTGTTGGCAACAAAAATGTTGTATTCCAAATAAGTTTTCTAGGTGTTTGAATAAATTTTCAAAATTAGAAAGTTAATGCTTTAGGTGTTTTCAAGGTGTTTGATGAATTAAAAATGTAAGTTTTCATAGGTTTTTCAAGTGTTTGATAAAATGACTATAGAGTGCTTATTAACATGAACTAGAGGTCCTGGTCTTGGCATTACCCATTACCTCAACCATGCCCCTATTTTCTCTTTTGGTAGTCAATTGCTAGTTTTTAGTGTTTGCTAGGTGTTTGTTAATTTGCTTATGTCATGCATCATAGTAGAATAATCTTTTGTATCTAACATAGTCATGCTCTATGCTTGTGAGTAATGAAGGTGAAATGATAAAATAAAATTTTAAAGAAAATATTTTTAGAAATAAAAATTAATATTTTTAAGAAAAAATAATTTTTAAAACCCTGTCTAGATATTAGAGAGCTTTTTAATAATTTTTCTTTATATAAGAATATTATGTCAAATTTTAAGGATTATTATAAAAATCCTAAGTAGAGAAATATTTTTTGAAATATTACCTAGATATTTGAGAATTTAGAAACTGGTTCAAAACTATAGATTTTCATTTTATTCTTAAATAAAAGGTTTTAAAAAAATTTTCACAAAAAATTTGAAAGAAATATTTTTAAATATTAGATGAAGACTTTTTTTTATCAATATTAAGGATAACACGTGATCAGTTGGTTCTGTTTTTAAACGGACGTTATGGGGTTACTAATCATTCCCTATGCATAATTGTATTTCCAAACCTAACTCTGTTTTAGAAAACCAAATTTGTCTTTTTAATAAATCTTAATTAGTGTTAGTAAAAAGATAAATTTTTTTAGGTGGTCAATCACACCTAGCCAAAAAGATTGGTGGCAACTTTCTATGTTTTAAAGCTTTTAAAATTTTCACCTAATGGTCCTTAAAATGATTATGACAAATACCTAAAGTGATCATGTCTTACCCCAGAGGTGAATGCTTGAATGGCCCATTATATGTTCATGTATTTAATACCCAGAGTTGGTTATTTAAATCTTTTTAGGTAGCTATTGTTGAATTTCATTAAGTTTTTGCTTTACGACTAATAAGCTCACAAAAGAATGTACCTTGACTTTGCTATTGAGGAAATGAACCAGAAGTTGCTAAGTAAATGTATCAAAATTTTCAATAGTTGCAAAGGCTATTGAATAAAACCACATACAGGCTTTACCTATAGTGTTGATGCTTTTAAGGCATTATGGATGTCCATAAAGGTTTGAAGTGGTCTAGGTTATCTTCTGGATCAGTGGTCCCGTCATAGGTTTCCTTAAGAAGTTTAAAGAAGGTGGGGATGTCAACTTGTCTGATAAAGGTGGTTAAGGTGTTGTAGTATTCTTTTAACCATTTAAGATCATTATTATTTTCTCTCTTGATGTCGGCTAGTTACTTTCGAAAGGCAATCACTTACATCGCAAGCTTATTTTTTAGATTAAGGTTAATGGGGGGTTTGGTTTTGTCTTATAAGTTTAGGGGGTAAGTGTTGTCTTAGAGAGGTTAAGGGTAGCTTTCATCATGTTGAAAGCAGGCTTTAGGTGGTTCTTAAAAGAAGAAAGGCCGATCTTTGTCTAAGGTTAGATCTTTCTTATGGTAGTTGTTAGGTAGCCTATTGGTAGTGTGTAACAATCTCTATTAGGTGGTTACTTGGGCATTCAAGAGTTATATATGGGTCATTAAAATGTGGTAAAAATTTGGAAGAGCTTATTACATGTTTGTTTGGTATATAGGAATCTATAAAGTTAGGGGTCTCACTTACATAGTGGATGCAACAAGGGAATATTTTGTTAGTAAGTTGCATTAATTAGCTGTAAGGTTTGCATTTGTAATGGAGGTGGTTATGAGATTAAGTGTGATGGTATAGTAGTAGTGGTGTGGACCAATAGAAAGGTCAAGGTTATGTTTGGAGATAAAACTCGCATCAAGTTTTAGTAATTACCCATTACTGTGAAGTCCTAGCATTCACTAACATAAGGTTATTGGGAAATAGAAGGATGGTATCATACCTTAATGTCCATAAAGGGAGGTTTGGTGATGGGATTTGTAGGGGAGTTAGAAGCATGGCCCCAACATTAGAGGTAACTGCAAGTTAGGTGGGCATGTTCATAACTAGATTGATGTTTCAGGGAAATGGGTGAGACATGGCTATTGTTTCCCACAAACAATGCCAATTATTGATGGTAAGTCTATATAGAGCTTGAAGAGAGGCCACATAGGTGATTGTGGACTACATTTAATGATCCCATGCAAGCATGTGCTACACTTAATGATTCTAGGCAAGTTAGAGGCTAGATGATCTATTATAAAGTGATGTGTTGATAGACATTAGTGAAAGTAGTTGGATGACTCTCTCCTTGGCAAAGGTGAGCTCACTTTGTGGCAAGGAGACTAAATGTCAACACTTACATGTGGTGGCACGGTAGACGGGTGTGTGTTAACTTAGCGAACATGGGAGTTGACTTTGTTAATTGAGTAAATAGGTACAAAAAGTATGAACCATATACATATTCTTGTTTTGATAGTGGTTTGAATGTTGATCAATGTTTGGTTTACTATAGCTAGTTGCTATTTTTTTGACTTGTCTAAAACTAAATCCATTTTTATGGAAATAATCATTTCTTATAGAAATTACAACTAAAAGAGTTAACAAAAGGAAAAAAAAAATGAAAAGCAATATTTTCTAGTTTTTAACTAAATTACCACAAAGAAATCTACTTTCAGTTTTTACCAACAAGAATTTATCAAATCTCTTCATCATTGGGTTATATGAAAAGAGACTTTTAATGTGGCCAAAGTGAGTTGGTCAATTTTTTAAGGAAAATTTAATATGATCAGGTTAAGTCATATATTTTAATATTATTACTATTAAAAACATGTTTGTGTCACATGGCCATTACCATCTCTTTGCAAAATTAGCTTATTAGGGTGTGCAACGCCAATGTTTATATGTCTAGTAACCTTTCCTTTCCTATCTGATGTGGGATTAATGCACGTTGCCTACTTTCTTTAAATGATTAGCATGACATTCTCCTCACCCAGTCTCGTAACGCTTTTTTCATGGTTGCCACCTTCCCTGCTTCTTTTTGGAATGCTTGACCTTGTTAAACTTTGCCTACCATCTTACCTTTTCCCTTTTAAAGTGCTTGGCATGGTAGGCAAAATAAATAAATAAAAAATATCTTCTTATGTATACCCTAAGATGGGATGAAACAAAATACCTTAAACTTGTCTCCAACCCGTTTTCAATACTCAAAAAGGAAAGCATCCTACCTCGGCCCGAGTTTGATTTAAAAAAACTATCCCTATTGGATCGATGGATAAAAACCAATTGGATACATGTTGCGTTAATATCTCAGCATGCACTTACTGCATTTTTTACAAAATTTATTTTATTTAAAAAAGAAAAAAATTTTAAAAAAGGAAAGGTAAAAAAGAAAAATGGGGATGCCACATGGAAACTTTTATTGCCAAATTATATTTCCAAATATAGATAAAAAAAAGCTAAAATGGATAATTAAAAAAGACCAAAACTAAAACAAGTAACCTAAGAAAAAAAAACCCAAATTAAAAAGGGTGCCTGATTGACACATCCATTTAAAGATGATAATTTGTTAAGATAGATTTATCCTCACCTCAACTTTAACCCATTCTTTTTAATAATTCAACCTAACTTCAAATTCAACCTAACATTAAGTTATTATTTATTGATACCTAATCTTGGTCCACCATATATATGTATAACTCGTATCTTACCTTAATTGATTAAAAATTATTTTGATAATTTTAATTTAATATAATATTTATAAAAATATTCTTTGTAATTAAATTACGTCTTAATTATGGACAAATATAAATTTTTTATTGAAATAAAGTATTAAATAATAACTTTATTAATATAATACATAAATAAATATATAATTTAAAAAAAAATCAATATTTGGGACAAGATAGAACACCCTAAGAAAAAAGACCAAAACTAAAACAAGTAACCTAAGAAAAAAAAACCCAAATTAAAAAGGGTGCCTGATTGACACATCCATTTAAAGATGATAATTTGTTAAGATAGATTTATCCTCACCTCAACTTTAACCCATTTTTTTAATAATTCAACCTAACTTCAAATTCAACCTAACATTAAGTTATTATTTATTGATACCTAATCTTGGTCCACCATATATATGTATAACTCGTATCTTACCTTAATTGATTAAAAATTATTTTGATAATTTTAATTTAATATAATATTTATAAAAATATTCTTTGTAATTAAATTACGTCTTAATTATGGACAATATAAATTTTTTATTGAAATAAAATATTAAATAATAACTTTATTAATATAATACATAAAAAAATATATAATTTTAAAAAAATCAATATTTGGGACAGGATAGAACACCCTAAGCCCACCTCCTACTTAGCTTGATTTTTAAAAAAATCTCAACCTAATCTCAGATTAATAAAAAAAATACCTATTGGATCGAGGTGAAAACACATCAAGTAAAGATTATTTTATCATTTTACCTCTATTAACTTTTTTTACAAAATTTATCTAATAAAAAATAAATAAAACAAATAAGTAAAAAACAAATAAAAAGTCAAAAATTAAATAATATATAGTTTTGGAGCACAGGTGAAGTGCCACGTAGACACCCTCACCTTTTTCCAAAATCTATAAAATTAATATTATGGATATTTAGGGACAGATGCACAGTGAGTGCAAGCCTCCATTAAGATCCTTATGCCTTTTACAAATATATATTATAAAAATGCTAAAAAAATTTTAATTCCTTTATAATGGCCCTATTAAAAATATAAATAAAATATATGATACTTAAAAGTCAAAAGCTATATTAATAGAAGTAAATGATAGATATTTGAACAATAAAAAGATTTCAAGGTTACTATAAAAAAAAAAAAAGCAAGTGAAATGAGTGTAAAAATATCTTTAGTTTTCTTCTACCCACCCCACTTATAGCTTTCACTTTTTCAAACCAAGCAGGCAAGAATAATTTTTAATAGTGAGAAGGAAACTAAAGCAATAGAAAAAGAGAAAAGAAAGCCATTAAATTGAAGAAACAAATTAGAAGTTGATTATTTTCTTCTTCTAATAAGATATTCAAGTAAGTAATTATTTTTTATATTTTTATAATTTGTTAATTAGTCAACGTGATAGAGTATTTATTTACTATTTGAAATTTGTTAGATTGATGACATAATTTGATCGTGTCATTGATATCATGTATATATATATTTTTATCATATTTGAACTTTTTGTGTTTTATATTTTTCTTTATTTTTTTAGTTATTACTCATACGACTAAATTAACTTTAAGTTTGGAAAGTTTTTATGTGAAGATTATAAAATTAGTTAGAAGTTCTATCCAATTTCTTACATGGCAATATATTTACAATATGTGAATTGTGATTCTACTCATATATTTCAAATGTAGGGTAGGTTGATCTTCATTACTATGCATAATTTTATTTTGAATATGTCTTCCTATTTTTTATAAATTACATAAACTAAACTATTTAATTTAATTAGTTATAGAGAAATATCTTATTAAGAGGAAGCCAATTTTTGAAGAATCATCTAAAATCTATACTAGTGGCACACAACATTGTATAAAGCAAATTTGTGTTGAATTAAATTTAGATGATCTTCCTTCAAATCTTGAGTTATGAAAAGAGTTTTGGACTATAACACTAATGATAGAGACAAGCTTCAAAGAACTTATTTGCAAAAAGCTCCATGTTAACCTTATAAACATAATTTTTCCCAAAGAAAAATTGAAAAAGCATTATATTGTTTTATTCCTACATGTTTCAAAGACTATACTAATTAGTTGGAATATAGTATAGAGAAGGATGTCACTTTTTGTTTGTATTATTATCTTGATAGATCGAATATTGAAGAGCAAATAGGTGGTGATTATTTTATTTCATATGGATTCACAAATTGGAAGAAAGAAAAATTTGATATTCATGTTAGGGGTCCTAATAGTGCTCATAACAAAACTTGAAAATGTTGTCGAGATTTGCTAAATCAAAAGCAACATAATCAATTTGCTTTTGTAGAACAATGCATTAAGCACCAAAATTTTATCGAGTTCACTTAACTACGACACTTGATTGCATTCATGTTTTTTTTGTCAAGGTTTGGCATTTCATGGTAGAGATGAAATTGAGAATTCTCACAATCAAGGAAATTTTCTTGAGCTTCTTAGATTTCTTGCTAATAATGAAACCATCAATAATGTTGTCCTGGATAATGCATTAGGAAATTCAAAAGTGATAGCACATGATATTTAAAAAGATCTTATTTGACTATAACAATTGAGACTACCAATACAATCATGGAAGATCTTGGAGATGGACTATTTTCCATTTTACTTGATGAATCTTGTGAATGTTTCAATCAAAGAATAAGCTACTATTGCTTTGCACTATGTGGATTCTAAATGGCATGTTATTTAACATTTTCTAGGTATAGTATATGTTAGTGATACAACCACTTTGTCACTTAAAGCAGCTATAGAAGCATTATTCTCTAAGCATAATTTGAGTATGTCAAGGATTCGTAAGTATGGAGCAAGCAACATATAAGGTGAATTCGATGGTCTAAAAACTTTGATCATGAAAGATAATGCATCTACTTATTATGTTCATTGTTTTACTCATTAACTTCAATCGACACTTGTAGCCATGGCAAGGAATCATGTTCAAATTGCATTGTTTTTCAATATTATGACAAATGTAGTGAATATTGTTAGGGTTTCATGTAAATGAATAAATGTTCTTCAAGAAAAACAATTTGATAAAGTTGTTAAGGTATTACAAATCAATGAACTTTCCATGGGAAAGGATTTAAATCAAGAAATAAGTCTTCATCGAGCTACGGATACATGATAGGGTTCACATTATGGGACTTCAATAAATTTGATCCTTATGTTTAGTTCTATTATTGATGTGCTTGAAATTATTGTGGAGGAAATGAATAGCTCGTAGCGAAGAGGTGAATTTTTTACCTTTTTAGATTCGACTCAATCTTTTGATTTTTCATTCAACTTGCATTTGATGAAAAATACCTTAAGAATTACAAATGAATTGTCTTTGGCACTACAAAGGTGAGATCAAGATATTGTGAATGCAATGACATTAGTAAGAGTAGCAAAGAAATGACTACAAATGATGAGAGATGATGGATGGGAACCTTTACACAAAGAGGTTTCTTTATTTTATGCAAAAAAATACAATATTGGCATCCCAAATATGGATGATATGTTTGTAACTTGTGGAAGACCTCGACGCAATGCTCAAACAATGACAAATTTACATTATTATCGTTGAGTTATTTTACATAGTAATTGTTATGCAACTTCCAGAGCTCAACAATCGTTTTAATGAGGTAAATATAAAGTTATTTCTTTGTGTGATTTTTTTAAATCCTTGTGATTCTTTGTAGCTTTTGATAAGGAAAAGTTGATCTGTCTTACTTAGTTTTATCCAACCTACTTTTCTAATGTGGAGTTATTAGTTTTTAATAATTAACTTGAAACTTACATTGTTGATTTAAGATCTCATGATGAGTTTACAAGCTTGAAAAGTCTCACCAACCTCTCCATAAAACTTGTCGAGACAAAGAAATATTTTGTGTATCCATTGGTATACTTATGAAATTAGCTTTGATATTACCAATTTCTACTGCATCAATTGAAAGAGTTTTTTCTGCTATGAAGATTTTGAAGAATTGTTTGTACAACCGAATGGGAGATTCCTGAATGAATAATTGTTTGGTCATTTATATAGAGAAAGATATATTTTCTAATATTGATAATGAAAAGATTTTACATCACTTACAAAATATAAAAATTCGTAGAGAACAATTGTAATATGTTATTGTTATGTATATATACAACAGTTTTTTATGCATTTTAGTCAACTTATATATATATATATGTATATTCAATATTATATATATTTTTGTCCTCACTGAATATAAATTCTAGATTTGCTATGTGGATATTTGTTTGTATATATTAAAAAAATTACAGGATGTGATGCATAGGTGCTGCTGGATGGATCAGCAAGCACGCCAAGTGAGAAGGATGCTCCCCCTAACCTGAGCTTGAGAGCGACGGCGTTCCAGATCGTTAATGAGCTGCGTAAGCGTGTCCACAAGGAGTGTGGAAGAGTCGTATCTTGTGCTGATGTCGTTGCTCTTGTTGCTCGTGATTATGTTTACCTGGTATATATATAATAACTCAACTAAAGAGTTAATTAATTAGCCACTTTTCTATATGGTCTTTGTATATAGTATAGTAATAACTCAACTAAAGAGTTAATTAATTAGCCATTTTTCTATATGGTCTTACTATATAGTATAGTACTACATATACTAAATTGTCGTGGAGTTCAAAATTGAATTAATCCAATACTAATCATATATCTCATTTTTCTTCATTATTCTCAATAGGTGTCCTGGACTACAACGTGCCATTGGGAAGGCGCGATGGATTGAGTTTTGCCACAAGAAATGTAACATTACAGAACTTGCGATCACCCTTTACTAATGGCATTACTATAGTTGTCAGTCTCGCTACCAAAATTCTTGATCCGATTGATGTTGTAGCTGTCTCCAGTGCCAACCCACACCATTGGCACCATCCATTACGCCTCTTTCACCAACCGGCTTTACACTACTCAAGACCCCAACATGAACAAAACCTTTGCCAATAACCTCAAGGGAATTTGTCCTACTGCAAATTCCACAAATACCAATATTAGATAAGGAGCCCTGACAAATTCGATAATAAAAATTATGTTGATCTCATGAACCGCCAGGGTCTGTTCACCTCGGACCAAGACTTGTACACTGATAGGAGGACAAGGGGCATTGTTACTAGCTTTGCTATTAACGAGACTCTCTTCTTTGAGAAGTTTGCGCTGTCGATGATAAAGACGGGGCAATTTAATGTCTTGGCTGGCAAGAAAGGGGAAATTCATGCCAATTGCTCCATGAGGAATACCGATAAAAAGTTGTGCTTGGCATCTGTGGTGGAAGAGGAACTGCATGAGGAACCTTGGTCTGAGTTTTAAGGGCTTAATTTCTTCAAGCCTGAACGTGTTAACTATGTTTTTGTATGGAATTTTTTTTTTTTATGGTTTTTCATGATGTGTTTTCTGAAAGCGGGGTTTGTATTCACTACTGATAACTCTGTTAATAAAAGTATCTAACTTTGTTGAAACGACTTTGCTTCTAAGTTGATTCAGCCTTGGAATTAGCATTTTAGCTTCTAAGTTGATGGGAGAATGAAAATGAAATAAGGGTTTAACTCTGCAGAGGTTCGCGTATATTGCACTGTCAGTTGAAGGTTTTATTAGATGTTGAGCATTAACGGACAGATTCTGTGTTAATGCTCACTAGAGGAAGTTGCTTCAGTGTCTATACCTACAGTGTTGCTTTTTTATTACTTGACAAGCAGGGGATTCTTTAGTTATTTAATTATTAAACTAAAATTTTAAAAATATATATCCAAAATAAATTCAAATAAAAATTGCTTTTCTGATGCTCCAAAGCTCGGCACACTGGCTGGTAGTGACACCAATAAATTTATGGTGGTCTCTAATAATTCCTCCGGTGCCAGTTTTTCCATCGCAGTTAATTTTAAACTAACCTAAAGAAGGAGGTTCACAATTTTTTTTTTTTTGGTTCAATCATAATGGCCAAAGAGCCTACAGTAACCATGAGCATTAAAAATGCAACATACAAAAAGTTCATCAGGTACATGAAAGACCCAGTCTGCAGGGCAGCTTGTCTGTCTTGTTTTCCTAGCAACCCAGTCAGCAACACAGTGGCTGAATGAAACGAGCTACAAACACCCAGTTATTGACTAAAGATCTTCTTCAATAGCCACAGTTTCCCAGCACTAAGTCATTTTGGCAGAATTTAACCTCTGTATTGTCAAATTCAAAGATAACCTTGCTCCATCCCCTTCTAACAGCAAAAGCACAAACAAGCCTCAATGCCAAGGCTATTGGGAATAATGACTCAAATCTCTTAAGAGATTTATTTAAGATTGACTAGATATTACTTGATTGATAAAAAACTTGCAAAATAAGAATTTTAAGAGAAAATAGATTTTTAATAGGTAAGGTTTGTATTCTTATAAATAAGTGAAGTCTCTATAGGATTAGGTATGAAAAAAAAAAAGACGTAAGAGAGTCGTAGGATTTTATGGGTTAGACATCCCATAAATAGGAGATTAACATCTTCATGGGAGTGTATGTTTGTGAATGGACTAGAGGAGAATGAGATGGTTCATATAGGTGTAGTGCATGGGTGCACATAGATATATATTTGCTTAGGTTAAGAATACTGAATAGGACTAAAGAAGAATGAAAGGGTCTATAGGTATTGATTGTAAGTGTTTTTATATGATTTGTATGATTGTAATTCTCTACAACTATTAGATCTTTTTTTTCATCTATGGACATTGGGTCGAACCATGTTAGATTGATATCTCTTATGTGATTGATTAATTGTTTGATTATGCTTCCGTTAGCTTCGATTTTTAATTGATTTGGGCTTTTTACCTAACAAGTGTATCAAAACTGTAGACACCCATTTCAGTCTAGGCCCAATCAGGCCTATTTTGGTCCAAGCCCAATTAGACACCCATTTTGGTTAAGCCAAACTAGGCCCATTATAGCCCATTTTGGTCCAATTACATACTTTTATTCTTATTATTATTATTATTATTATTATTACTATTATTATTGTTATTTTTATTTTTCTATTTCCTTTTCTGCTCAATTTGCACGTGAATGGAGAACAAGATCACAATCTTTTAGGTCAACACAGAATCAAATTAATAAGACTGCTGAAATTTTGGACCTAAAATCTCATCTAGACATAATGCAATCCCAGGAATCAAGCCTGGGATTGATTATGTTTGTTTCCTAAATTGATCCTAGGCTGCCTATAAATTGGACCTATTCGACAGAGCAAAGACACGCAGAGAGACAAAGAAAAATAGAGTGAAAATCACTAAAAGTAGGTTTGAGAAATTCTTGGGTAAAAGGGTGTTGGAATTCGATCTTAGGGTTTTGGGAGTTAATTTATGGTTCTGGGATTGAATTCAGATTTTTGGAGGTGAATTTAGGATTGTAGAAGGTTCAAGGAAGGCTTCGAACTATCAGGAAATTTTTTTGGATTTTTTTTTACTTTTTCCAAATTTTTTGGGTTTTCTGAAAAACTTTGAATTTTTTGGTAGAATTTTCTAGCGAAGGTTGAGATTCCTACGAGATTTCTAGAATCCGGTAGGTGTTCCAGAAATCGATGGGTTTTCTAGTTTCTTGTTGAATTTTTTGACAAAGTTTCTAAAAACTAGTGGGATTTTCAATTTTCAATTAAACTTTTCGGTGGATTTTTTAAAGAGAGGTTAGAGGATTTTGGGGTAGAGAGAAAGAGGCTCTGAAATTTCTAAGGAAAAATGCAAAAAGGCTCCTTTTATATCACTTCAGAACGGCACTGTTTTGGTAAGCCAGGATCCGTGCGTCGGCCCGAAGACCCGCACTTTGACCCCCGTCTTAACCCAACCCAATTACAGATTTTTTCTTTTCCCATTTTTTTATTTTTTGATTTCTATTTTCTTTTCTTTTATTTTCACCCACATTTTTATTTTTTGATTTATTAAAAAAAAGGAAAAAGTTGTTCTGTCATTTCTTAAGAAAAAGGAGATTTTTAAAAAAAAAAAAAACCAAAAAAATGAATAATTCATTATGTGGTAAATTATAAAATGAGCAAGGCTTAGATAATTCAAAATCAAACTAGTACCATCCCTTGGATGGGTGTTGTGGGGGTGCTACAACTTTTCCATATGCAATCGACTTCCAAACTTAACCTCTATTTTGCAGATTAGCTTTAATCAGGTGGCAATCACACCTAACTAAAAAGATTGGTGGTGACTCTTTCATTCCAAGTCTAGCGGTAGATCCATGGATCTACGTTATGAGAGTTTGGCAACTCCACTAGGGATATTATGGATAGTTATGCCAGTAAAAGATTTCTTATTATCCAGGCCTTATCTAATAAATTTGAAATTACCTCTTTCCATTGTTTATAGTTGCTTTATTGTTGTTTATTTGTCTGCCCTATTATTCAGTATTTATATTTACCGAAATATATGCTTATTATATATGTCATTCGCTTGCATGTGAATAACATAAGCCCTCCACCCGAGCTCTACCTTTAAGAGGGAGTGAAGTACCTATGCCTTCATGAGATTTCATATCTCCGTATGAGCCTGCGAAATACTCCCACTCAGATTGAACCCTTTCCGCTTGAAGCCTATGATGGGTGAGAATTGGAGTGCCTTACTAGTCTGTAATGGACCGTGATGTAAGGAACAATTTGGGAACCTCTTAGAAATGGCCCAAACCACATATAGTTGACTTTAGAAGCCCAACCATAGATAGAGCTTTATTTTCCCACGTTCTGTAGATAATCCAAAATTCTAGGTCATGCTGTTATCTTAACTGTTATCTTTTCCCTATATTTCATTGAAATGACTAACTAATTTCTTTGTCTTCTTTTATCTCTTTTTGCACGCATTCATGAACATGTTCACAGATTGCATAGTATTCTTACCTCGAAACTATTTCAACAAAAGTTCTCATGGATTCCACAGAACGTCAGGTTTACGCCTCATCTATATTGTTCAAATGTGATTCTCCTATAGAGGTAAAGATTGAATCGAAAAAGAGGCAGCTAGAAGAAGGAGATTATTTAGCACCCGATCACATCCCTACACTATCAGGAGAAGTCCACTTACTTCTCAAACACAATAACTTGAAAAGCCTATCAAAACACATGGAATGGTATGACCCCTTCGAGACATGAGGCTTTTTGTGAGAAGTTTGGACATATAGCATATCTTTTGTTAGTGGAGGTTGACTACTCACTCATCAGGGTGATGATATAGTTTTGGGATCCCTCCTACCGGTGTTTTATCTTTGATGAGGTTGATCTAGTACCAATAATTGAGGATTACTAAACTCTAATGGGTATGCATCTATTGTATCCAGATAGAACATACATGAAAAAACACAAATTAGGGAGTCACAAGAAGTTGAGTCAAGTGTTAGTAGTGGGAAAGGAGACTATAGATTCATACATTCGAGAGAAAAGTGATCACAAAGGTATTCTGTGGGGGTTCTCTGGGATTTCATTATCAAGCATGCAGATGATGACTAGGGAATGAATGCATTTGCTCTAGCCATATATGGGTTGGTTATCTTCCCCAAGGTCTTAGGAAACATTGAGATAGAAGTGGTGGATCTATTTGAGTAGATTGAAAAAGGTTGTAACCTTTCACCAGTTATCTTGATAGAAACTATCAGATCTCTAAGTTTTTGTAAACAGATGGACAAAGCACATTTCATAGGTTGCATACCTTTATTATATATATAGATAAAAAGCCATTTTGAATGCAAGAAAAGTGTCTTTACCAAACTTTATCTCCGCACTCAGAGTCTAATTAGAGAATTCTATCAGAGTACTTGGCCAAAGGCAAGAACTCAAAAGGAGTGGAATGTTTGCTATAAGGACTCACAGCTAGTCAGGTAAGATGGTTAGCTCCACTAATGGGTAGAGAACTTATGCTATACCAATGTAAAGATGAGATAAGGATCCCACTTCTAGGCCTATAGAGGTTAACAAGTTATGCCCCATTAATGGTAAGGAGGCAACATGAAGCTGAATAATTTATTCCTATGACCCGTAAGTTTGACCAGTTTGATTGCTCATATGGGGAGCATGAAACCTTTCAAAAGATTGACAACATAATTAAAGCCTGGAAGAAGCCTAAGAGAGTAAGCCTAGGGCCATTCGCTAATCGAGTTACTTAGGGGTATTTGGTTTGGAGAAATAAGAAAGGTCAGGAGATTGCATTTGGGCCTCAGGATCATCACTTACCATGGGTCAAGAGTCTGATAAATAGGTTTTAGAATTAGAGCATGAGATGGAGAAGGAGAAATTGAGATAAGAGGTCTTGAAGTTACAGAAAGAAAAGGACCAATGGCAAAACAAAGTAGAGAAACTAGAAGTCCAAGCCCACAAATTTCCAAAGATTACAGCAAGGCCCAAAAAATTGTTAGAGAATGGAATGATGCACTAATAGAGCTGAAAGAGTTACAATATGAGCATAAGAGGTTACGCGTACAGGTACAAGCCAAAGAAATAAACAATACTGAGTTGGCTCGTGAAAATGAAAAGTTGAAAGAAGAGTGTGACCACATAGAAAATGCTTTCATAGAGGTTGAGCAGGAGAACCAATAGCTTTCAAACCACATTCTGACTCTAACATCAAAGTTGAGTGAATAGAAAATTCATGTCAAGCTCCTTACAGAAAGGCATAAAGAAGATAGAGATACATAGAACACGTCTGCTTAGATAGGTAAGGCCATGATCCAAGTAGGCGAGATGGCCAAAAAAGTTGAGACTCTGAAAGCTTTAATCATACCAGCAAGGGAGCATGGACAAAAATTGTTGAATTTCATTGAAGAAGCTAAGGATCAGTATGAGCAAGTTAGACATTTCTATAAAGGAATAGTATTAGGTTTGATGTAAAATAGACTTCTTTGGAATAAATGAAAGTTTTTTTTTTTGTTGGATCTTTTTCAAGGGGTAAATATTTTCCTTTTACTTTCTATTTTATTTCATTTGCATCACATTCACTCATGCATTCGTTATCATAACATTATCATTGAATCTTTAATTGTGGTACTAAGGTGCAAGAATAGCTACTCATCAATACAATACTCGGGCTCGAGCTAGAAAGATGGAATAGGACAATATAAGTCACTTTGAAAGGATAGAGAAAGCCTAAGAAGCATTAGAGGGAAAGCTGGGCCAAATTTTGGAGGCCTTGGAAAAGATAAATAGGGGGAAATCAGTGGAAGAAGATACTTCACAAGAAGCTACTAATTCGACATATCCTCCAAGCTTCGGCACACCACAAAATCAAATCGCACCATTCTTCCAACCTCAACAAGCGACTCTTTCGAAGTACAATTACCCAGGAATGACCTATGCACTAGGTCATGAGAATGTCCAAAGCTATGATAATCCTGTCTTTGTTGAAAAAGTAGCTAAACCCATTCAACTCTTTACTACAGATGAGGTAAAGGAGAAGAAAAAACCATAAGCAGCTACACCCTTGGAAAATTCTAAAATTGACCAGGCTATGAACAAACTTAAAGAAAGACTAAGGGCTGTAGAGGGAATAGATATCTATGGATCCATAGATGCAGTGGGACTTTGTCTAGTACCAGATGTAATGATGCCAACGAAATTTAAAGTACCAAAGTTTAAGAAGTACAATGATACTAAGTGTCTTATCATGTATATCACTATATACTATCACAAAATAGCGGCACATGCCAGTAATGAGAAACTACTTATGCATGTGTTTCAAGATAGTTTGACTGGATCTATGGCAAGATGGTATGTCTAATTAGATGGGACTCACATCAAAACATGGAAAGATTTGACCAGATGCTTTATTAACCAGTATCATCACATCATTGACATGGGTTTTGATCACTTTTCCCTACAAGCAATGGAGAAGAAGGCATCTGAGTCCTTCAAGCAATATGCTCAAAGGTGGCAGGATGTGGTTGCCCAGGTACAACCCCCTTTAACAAAAAAAAATCACTGTACTTTTTGTGAGTAGTCTAAAGTCACCTTATTATGAGAGGATGATAAAAAATACGACTAAGAATTTTGTTAAAATGGTGATTTCGAGAGATATCATCGAAAATGCCATAAAGAATGATAAACTTGAAGGAGGTAAATCTTCCAAAATAGCACCTAAGAAGAAAAAAATTAAGACTCAAGCTGTGAGTCTTAAAAGATAGTAATTTAGAAGCTACACTCGACCTATTTACCCTACATTACACCATACAGTAAACCATACCTCTATAACTAATCACCAATCAACCACTTGACCATCTTACCCATTTTCACTAAGATCTTTCACTTATCCAGTTAGCACCATAAGCAACACCAAAGAATCACGAACTCAGGAAAGACTAACCTTTGACCTCATACCTATAAGTTACATAGAGTTGTATCAAAAGCTCTACAAAAATCATTTAATAGCCTCTATCCCTGCAAAATAGCTTGAATCTCCTTACCTTAAGTGGTACGATTCCAATGCCCATTGCGACTAGTATTTTGGAGTAGTAGGACATTTTAACAAAAATTGTATTTTTTTCAAAAATAGGGTACAAAGTGTGATTAAAGAAAAGTTGATAAGCTTTGATATTAGTTGGACTTTTGCACCTAATGTCAGTGGGAATCCTTTGTCCAGTCATATAGTCAATACTTTAGACACAAGTAAAAGACATGCAAAAAGGAAAGTTGAAGAGCTTAATATGCCATTTGACCAGCTATATGAAGCATTATATAAAGCTGGGATGATACAACCAGTGGTTCCATGTACTCATGTGGAAAAACACATCCCAAATCAAAGATGTAAATACCATGACGGGTCACTAAGTCATTCAATTAATGTCTGCAAATAATTATGTGGTGAAGTTTAGAAATTGATGGACTCTTACCAGATAGAATTGTATGAAGAGTTGAGAGTCTACAAAGATATTGAAATGGTTATAACAGACAAGTGGGTGCCAAAACTTGTTGCTATACGTTGTAAAGAGAAGCCACAATCAGCTGGAAATAAGTTTATTCCCAAACCAGTAGCCCTCAAAATTCCACACCCATTCTTTTATAAAGATAACAAAATGGTATCCTGGAACTATGAATGTGGGGTAAAATTCAAGGGTAAAGAATATGCTAAAAGCTGAAACTGCTCATTTAATAGGAGTAGGGGGCATAACCAAAAGTGGGAGATGTTACACTTCGGAGACTTTGGATAAAATAGAAAAAAAAAAAGCAAATTGAACCAAAGATTCCAAAGAAGGATACATCAAAACTTGTGCTTGAAATGGAGGCCTGCGAGTTTTTGAAACTAGTCAAACATAGTGAGTACTCTATGGTGGAGCAATTGAATAAGATGCCAGCCAGAATTTCTTTATTATCACTTCTCTTAAACTCTGAATTGCATCGTAATGCCTTGTTAAAAGTATTGAATCAAGCTTACATGGCCCATAATGTCTCCGTGGAATATATGAATCATCTGGTAGGCAATCTAGTGGTGCTACGCCATATGTCCTTCAGTGATGATAAAATTCTATTGAAAGGCAAAAGAAGCATCAAGGCATTGCATATCACTGTTAAATGTAAGGGCCATATAGTAGCCAAGGTCCTTATTGATAATAGGTCAGCCATTAATGTTATGCCCATGTCTATTTTGGCAAAGTTATACGTCTTATATCCAAAATAGTCAAATGGTAGTCCAAGCATTCGATAGGACTAGACAAGAAGTATTGGGAGATGTTGAGCTACCCATAGAGATTGGTCTATGTGTTTTCAATATAAAATTTCAAGTAATGATTATTTCTTCATTATATAGCTGCTTATTGGGAAGACCATGGATCCACAAGGTAGGTGCTGTTTCTTTTTCATTGCATCAAAAGATCAAATTCAATGTAGAAGGACAATTAGTAATTATGGATGTAGAGGAAGATTTTCTAGTAACCTAACCCATAAATGCCTCATATGTGGAAGCTATAAAAGAATCACTAGAATGCAGTAGATAAAGGGCTCAAATTTAGTCAGATTGTAATCAATCAGATGGTCAACAAAGGTTGGAGTATTGGGTTTAACCTAGGCAAGAACCTTCAAGGGGTAAGAGAACGCCTAAAACTTGACAATAATGATAGAACAGGATTGGGTTATGAGATGAAAAAAGTATCAAGTCTTAGTAGGACGGTAAAGAATAAGTCAACGGTTGTTCCCCATTTAAATGAGACTTTCACTCTTGGAGGATATATGCTTCCAAAAGTTGAAAAGGACAAAAGAAAGGAACCAAGGTGGGAAGAAGCTTTTGCCAAGTTGTCTATTCACATGGTAGATGATAAAAGCCAAAATGAGAAAGCCATGGTTTACCATTACCCACCGGGATATGAATTGTAGAATTGGAGGGTCATCCAAATGCCTATTGTTTCTAATTTTCCTTTAATGTAATCACATATCCTAATTGCTTATGCCCAAAAAGCATTGGAATGAAATCTTATGTTTGGGCCTTTTTATTTTTTATTATTTCAATAAAAGTAAGAGCATGCATTTTGTTCATTTCTTCCATTCCATTCATTTCATCATCAAAATTTCTTGCCAATATTTCTTATTCTATTTACTTTCAAGTCCCTAAATGAATACAAAGGTAATCATGAGAATGATTTGGGGGGGTTTAACTTTGGAAATTTAGTTAATATCGATAAACTCAATACTGAAGAAGATTTTGAAGAATATACTTTATCTTCAGATTTAATGAGGCTAATTGAACAGGAAGATAAATCTATTGAACCTCATTAAAAAGTGGTCGAATTGGTCAATTTGGGCGATGCAGAAAACAAGAAAAAAGTCAAGATTGGCACTTCACTTTTGGTTGTTGACCAACAGCGGTTAAAAGATTTGCTCTAGAAATTTACGGATGTATTTGCCTAGTCTTTCCAAGTTATACTTGAACTTAGCATCGAAATAGTAGAGGATAAGTTACCATTAAAGCCAGAATGCAAACCGATGCAATGAAAACTAAGAAGAATGAAACTGGAGATGTTGCTAAAAATCAAAGAGGAAGTTAAAAAACAATTTGATGCAAGCTTTTTGCAAGTGGCCAAATATCCTGAATGGGTGGCTAATATAGTACCTGTCCCCAAAAAGATGGCAAGGTGTGGATGTGTAGACTATAGAAATCTGAACAAAGCTAGCCCTAAGGATAACTTTTCTCTACCTCACATTGACACTTTGGTGGATAATACAACCTTACATTTGGTATTCTCTTTCATGGATGGATTTTTTTGGCTATAATCAGATAAAAATGGCCCTAAATGACATGGAAAAAACCATATTTAATACCATGTGAGGAACTTTTTGCTACAAAGTTATGCCCTTTAGATTAAAAAACACTGGGACAACTTATCAATGGGCTATGGTAATACTCTTTCATGATATAATGCATAAAGAGATTGAGGTGTATGTGGATGACATGATTACCAAGTCCTAAAAAGAAAAAGATCATGTAGTCAACCTCATAAAGTTATTTGAAAGGTTGAAAAGGTTCCAACTCAACCTGAATCCAACTAAATGTATATTCGAAGCCAGATCAGGGAAGTTGTAAGGATTTATAGTTTGTGAAAGAGGGATAGAAGTGGATCTAGATAAAATTTGGGCTATTCAGAATTTATCACCACCAAATACTCAAAAAGAGGTTTGAGGTTTCTTAGGTAGATTGAACTATATATCCAGATTCATTTCTTAACTTACTCTCAAATGTGACTATATTTTCAAACTCCTTCGAAAGAATAATCAAGGGGAATGGAATGAACAATGCAAAGAAGCCTTTAATAAAATTAAGTAGTATTTATTAAACCCTCCAATACTAGCACACCCTGTTTTAGAAAAACCATTGATCGTATACCTAGTGGTACATAAAGGCTCGATGGGATGTGTGTTGGGTCAACAATATGAATCCAGTAAGAAAGAAAAAGCTATTTATTACTCGAGCAAGAAATTCATAAAATATGAGTCCAAATATTTTTTAATAGAAAAAATGTGTTGTGTTTTGGATTGGACAGCTAAGAGACTCAGGCAATACATGTTGTACCATACAACTTTGCTCATAGCTAAACTATATCCCATTAAATATATCTTCGAAAAGCCTTCACTATTAGGAAGAATCGCAAGATGGCAAGTGATGTTTTTTTAATATGACATAATATATGTAAGCCTAAATGTGATAAAAAAATGTCATTGTTGAATCTTGGCAGACAAGGCCGCTGATGATTATGAGCTCATGAAGCTTGATTTCCCAGATGAGAAATTAATGGCCATCTCAGAATCAGAAGAAGATGATAATGAAGAAAAAATATGGCGGATGTATTTCGATGGGGCTGTTAATGCCATAGGGCATGGGATTGGAGTAGTTTTGATATCCCTAACAGAGCATTATTATCTTATTATAGCAAGATTGAACTTCAACTACATCAATAATGTCACTAAATATAAAGCTTGTATCATGGGGCTGCACGCAGCTTTGGACAGGAAAATTGAAATACTAAAGGTGTTTGGGGATTCGACTCTAGTCATTTATTAATTGAAAGGTGAATGGTAGACAAGAGATTCTAAACTCATCCTTTATCATAAATACATTTTAGAGCTATGCAAACAGTTTAAAACAATTCAGTTTGAACATTTATCTCAAGAAAAAAATCAAATTACGAATGCCTTGGCCATAATGGTATAGATTAGTGACACTGCAAAGATTCAACTTGTCAAATTGGATATCAAGGACATGCCAGTACATTGCACCAACTTGGAAGAAGAATAAGATAGCTGCCCTTGGTACCATGATATTATGCAGTACCTAAAGAATCAGTGGTACCCAAATTTAGCAATGAAAAATGATAAAAGAATTTTGAGAAGATTGCCCATAAAATTCTTTTTAGATAGGGAAATTTTATACAAAAGAGACAAAGATCAAGTGTTACTCCATTGTGTAAGTGCATTTGAAACCAAAAAAATTATCCAAAGGTGCATAATGATGTATGTGAGGCACATACAAATGGGCAGATGATGGCAAGACAAGTCATACGAGTTGGATATTACTGGTTGGCAATGAAAAATGATTGCATCGATTATGCTCGAAAGTGCCATAAATCCAGATCTATCTAACATGATTCATGCTCCACCCAGTGCTTTACATGTCATAGCACCACCTTGGCCATTTTCTATATGGGGCATGGATGTTATTGGCCCCATCACACCAAAGGCTTTAAATAGAAATATATTCATTTTTATGATGATTGACTACTTCACCAAATGGGTCGAGGCTAGCTCTTTCATAGCAGTGACTAGATTAGTGGTCTGTAAATTCATCAAAAGAAAAATAATTTATAGATATGAGCTTCTAAAAAGAATCATATTTGACAATGCAAAGATTCTAAATAGCAAAATGATGCAAGAAGTATATGCCCAATTCAAGATCAAACACCATAATTCAGCCCCATATCACTTAAAAAAGAATGGAGCAGTGGAAGCTACAAACAAGAATATTAAAAGAATTATAGAGAAGATGACTAAAGCATACAATGATTGGCATGAGAAATTGCCTTTCGCTCTACATGCGTATCGAACTTCGATATGCACCTCTACTGGGGTAACTCGCTTCTCTTTAGTTTATGGGATGAAAGCTGTATTGCCAGTAGAAGTAGAAATCTCATCTCTAAGGGTCCTAAGAGAAGTGAGATTAGAAGAAGCTGAATAGATTCTAGAGCGCTATGAGCAATTAAACTTTATCGATGAGAAAAGGTTGACGATGTTGTGCCATGGCCAATTGTATCAAAAAAAATTATGAGAGCTCATGATAAAAAGGTCAAACCTCGATAGTTTCGAGAAAGAGAATTGGTGTTGAAAAGGATTTTTCCAAGTCATCATGATGATAGAGGAAAATGGACTCCAAATTGAGAGGAGCCTTATGTGGTAAAAAGAGCTTTTTTCGAAGGAGCTTTGATCTTATCAGAAATGGATGGAGATAAACTTCCTAGTCCTATAAACTCTGATGCAGTGAAGAAATATTTTGCTTGATCCTAAAAAAAATAGAGAGAAAGGTTAAATCGAAAACCCGAAAAGGTAGTTTAAACCTAAAAAAATAAAAAATAAAAAAATAAGAAAAATAAGAAAAAAAGGAAAAGTTCAAGTTGAAAACATGAAAGGGTGACTTAAAACTAAAAGAAGGATTGAAACTCTAAAAGGCAACTGGAATTGGCACTACTTGGGGAGACATATACGAGACGGTAAATTTTGAAGAGCTTTGAAGTGTTAGGGCATCAAGTTTTAATTGAGTTTTTGAAAGAGATCCAAGATTTGTTGTCATGGTTATCTAATAATTTGTCCTGGGGCACTACTACCCCAAATAGCCACTCCTATACATTATTTTTCCTTCCTACCATTATTTGTAACTGATTATCCAAATAAATGAAAGCCATCTTTTCATTCTCTAAATCCTATACGTTACCCGTTTTCTTTACATCTTGTCATGAATGGAAGAAATGCATAACTTGCATCCTCATGTTTTTAAATTGGGATAATGATTAATAATTGAACAAAATCATAATAAGTGTCTTATTTTGAAGGATTGAAAGAGATAAAGGCAAAAGATGACCCAAAAAACAAAAAAAAAAGAAATTAACTCTCATGGCTCTTTTTAGGATAAACAGACAGACGATGCAAAAGTTCCTTTGCCAAAAATGCCTCCAGGATGATGAAAAATGGTTTCTTTGTATACTTCTATTGATGAAAGATGATTTCTTTGTCAAAAATACACCTTCAGATTGATGAAAAATAACTTTTTGTCAAATATAAAGGGGAATTTCTTCGTTAAAATGCATAATGAAGGTGAACATGCAGGATAATATCTGATGGTTTCTTTACTAAAAGGTACAAAAACAAGAATACAAAAGCCTTAGTACCATAATCAATGATTCATTTGCATATTAGATAAAGCATACATTTGCATTATCTCACTCACTTGATTTTGGCTCAGTCTAGATCATTTCTTATGATTTGTGGTTTCATCTTGATCATTCATTTTAGACCTCGACTCAGTCCTGGTCGTTTTATTTTAACTCATGGTTGCGTCCTGATCTCTTGATCTTGGCTTAATCTAGATCATTTCTTATAATTCGTGGTTCCATTCTGATCATTTATTTTTGACCTTGACTCAGTCATGGTCACCTCATTTGACTCTTGGTTTTTCTCGATTACTTGATCTTGGCTCAGTGGTTTCATCCCAATCATTCATTTTCGACCTCGACTTAATCTAATCGCTTTATTTTGACTTGTGGTTTTGTCTCAGTCACCTGATCTTGGCTCAATCTACATCATTTCTTATGATTCATGGTTCTGTCTCGATCATTCATTTTAGGCCTTGACTCAATCCTAGTCACTTCATTTCATATGACTCGTGGTATCGTCCTGGTCGCTCAATCTTGGCTAAGTCCAAATCATTGCTTGTGATTTATGGTTTTGTCCCAATCATTATTTTTGACTTCAACTTGATTTTGGTCACTTCATTTGACTCGTGGTTTAACCACGATCTCCTAACCTTGGTTTAGTCCAGGTCATTTTTTCGAATTCAAGTCCAAAGTAGGTGTCTAGGTCTTTGCAACATCCTTGTCTAACAAAGATATGTAAAGAAGGGTAACTGTAGACACCTATTTCGATCCGAGCCTAATCGGGCCCATTCTAGTCTAAGTCTAGTTAGACACCTATTTTAGTCAAGCCCAACTAGGCCCATTATAGCCTATTTTGGTCAAATTAGATACTTTTATTATTATTATTATTGTTATTATTATTATTATTATTATTATTATTATTATTATTTTCATTATTATGTTAATATTACTATTATTATTGTTATTTTTTTGTTTCTTTTTCTGCTCAATTTGCATGTGAATAGAGATTAGGATCACAATCCTTCAAGTCAACACAGAATCAAATTAATAAGACTGCTAAAATTTTGGACCTAAAATCTCATCTAGACATAATGCAATCCTAGGAATCAAGCCTGGGATTGATTATGTTCATTTCCTAAATTGATCTTAGGCTGCTTATAAATTGGATCTATTCTACAGAGTAAAGACACACAAAGAGACAGAGAAAATATAGTGAAAATCACTGAAAGTAGGTTTGGAAAATTCTTGAGCAAAAAAGGTGTTGAAATTCAATCTTAGGGTTTTGGGAGTTAATTTATGGTTCTGGGATTGAATTCAAGGTTTTTGGAGGTGAATTTAGGATTGTAGAAGGTTCTGGGAAGGCTTAGAACTATCAGGGAATTTTTTTGGATTTTTTTTGGGTTTTTGTTAATAAATTTTTTGGGTTTTTTTGGGTTTTCTGAAGAACTTTGAATTTTCCAATGGAATTTTTCGAACGAAGGTTGAAGTTTTCAGTGAGATTTCCATAATCTAGCAGGTGCTCCAAAAATCGATGGGTTTTTTAAAGTTTTCGATTAAATTTTTCGGTAAGTTTTCATAAACTGGTGGGATTTCCAGTTTTCGGTTGAACTTTTCGATGGATTTTTTAAAGAGAGGTCAGAGGATTTTGGGGTAGAGAGAGAGAGGCTTTGGAATTTATGAGGAAAACTTAAAAAGGCTCATTTTATACTATTCTAGAATGATATCGTTTTGGTAAGCCAAGATCCACGCGTCGACTCGAAGACCCCTGACCCGCATCCTGACCCGACCTGATCGTAGGTTTTCCCTTTTTATTTCTTTTATTTTTTATTTTATTTTCACCCATATTTTTATTTTTTGGTTTATTTTTTAAAAAAAGGGAAAAAATAAAAAAAAATTGTTTTGTCATTTCTTAAGAAGAAGGAGATTTAAAAAAAAAAAAGAAAAAAGAAAAACAAAACTAAAAAAATCAATAATTCATTATTTAGTAAATTATAAAATGAGCAAGGCTTGGATAATTCGAAATCAAATTGGTACCATCCCTTGGATGGGCATTGTGGGGGTGCTATAACCTTCTCCATATGTAATTGACTTTCAAACTTAACCTCTATTTTGCATATCAGCTTAAATCAGGTGGCCAATCATACCTAACCAAAAAGATTGGTGGCAACTCCTTTCATTTCAAGTCTAGCAGTAGGTCCATGGATCTATACGTTAGGATAAAAACTACAAGTTTGAGACATGGGAAGAGGTAAATCTAAATGATCTCAATTTAGTGGAAATGTTTGAGTTCATGTTTTGAGAATGGAATTGCATGAAACGTGAAGATACACAAAGAAGCTTATTTCGAGATTTTCGTTATAGGTGAAATCAAGCATTTCTAGCATAAAAATTGATGATTGATGAATTTGAGTCAAGGTAGAGATTGTTGGGAATAGTAGCTCAAATCCCATAAGAAATTTATTTAAAAATGGTTAGATATTACTTGATAGATAAGAAGACTTACAGAAGGAGAATTTTAAGAGAAAAGTGATTTTTAATAGGTGAAGTCTCTATAAGGTTAGGTATGAGAAAAAGATATAAGAGAGTTATAGGGTTTTATGGGTTATACATCCTATAAAACTATAAGAGATTAACATCTTTATGTGAATGTATGCTTGTGAGTGGATTAGAGAGAATGAGATGATCCACTTAGGTATGGTGCGTGGATGCTCATGAATATGTGTTTATTTAGATTAAGAATATTCTATAGGGCTAGAGAAGAATGAGAGGATCTATGGGTATTAATTATGAGTGTTTTTATATGATTTGTATTATTGTAATTCTCTACAATTATTGGATTTTTTTTTCATCCGTGTATGTTAAGTCAAACCATGTTAAATGAATGTCTCTTATGTGATTGATTGATCATTTAATTATACTTCCACTGACTTGGATCTTTAATTGATTTGGACCTTTTGCTTAACAAAGGCCTTTGCCTTCAGTGCAGATCCTGCTTGAACAAGGGTATTAGTTCCACCAATAAGATACTCATTCTCATCCATAGCAATCACTACAATTCCTACTTTTTTGGAATCATAGTCAAAAGAGGCATCACAATTGACCTTAACCTTAGACAAAGGTGATTTGTGTCAAACAAGATTGTTCCTACTCTTTTTTTAATACGTTTCTCTTATAACTTTTATATGTATTAGATTCATGCCCTTGCTTTGGTGAGAGATTTTTTTAATATCGATAATTTTTATTGAATTAATTTTAAAATAAAATTTAAAATTATATTAATAGTAATTATTTAATTAAATAATTTTTATATTTTGTATATTTTAATATATGTATTAATATTAAGATATCACATTTTATTAATTATAAACATTAATTATTTACAAATTACATAAAAGAAATATATTTGAATGTTTAATTTATATGCATTTTTAAAATATTTATATTCTATTATATAGTTTAACATATATTTTTATATATGGTATAAAATATTTTCCTAAATAATTTTTTATCATTTAATTTATTTAATAAATTATTATATTTAGTTTTTACTCTTACCCTTATATATATAAAATAATTCCTAAATTTAATTTATGTTAAAAAATTAAATCAACATGTCTAAATCATTTGCCCTTACAAGTTAGATTGTCTTAATTAGGTTAAGCTTATGTTAGAATAAACCTTTTACTAAAGTCATTAGTAAAAAATATGATATGAACCATTTAGGATATGGAAGTTCAAACTTATATGTTTCTTTTCGTCTTTTGGAAGGTTTTTTTTTTTTGGGCGATGAAGTTAAACGCCCCCATTTTATACTGCTAAGAAGCACCCTCAAAGCTAACTTGAGATTCATTAGTTGGGTTGTGAGGTTAAGAGAATGAAATATGAAAAAAAAAAAAAAAAGAAATAAAAAGTTTAATGTTTTGTGATCTAATAAGCTAGACATTCAGCTGTATGGAACTTATATATATATATATATATATTTCCTTTTGTAAGAAAAAATTTGAGGATAAATAGGTTGCTTAGTTCCTCAGGTAAGGGTAAGATGTGTTATACCTGATAGTTTAAGACAAGTAACTGTTGGCCGTGTACTCAAGATGACCCCAACAAGTGACCACCGATAAGACTCTAACTCAAGATCTCTTCGTCGACAAGGACGAATCTAACCTATTGAACCAACCACTTGTTAGTATATGAAACTTATATTATTAGTTTACGAGAAGCAACATATCACCATAATCAAAGATTAAAAAGAGAACCCATATTAGTGGGCCTTTGAGATGGTGAACACGAAACCCATTATAATGACATTTTTACCTCACATGTAACCATCTCTTCCATATTTAACCAAATATATCAACAAACTTTTCAAAATTAACCCTCATATTCACTGTCTCTACCACAATTAACCCAATAAATCAACATTCTTTCCAAAATTAATCCTCAAATCATTATTAATTTCAAAAATGAACTGGCTTAGAATTGAAACCCCACACATCTGGGGATAGCCTTATTATATTTTTATTGATACTAGCTATTAGCCTGCTCTTCGCTACAAGAATATAATAAAAATATAATTTACATACATGGGAGTTTAAAGATGGAACAATAAAAAAGAGAAAAAAAATAATATACAGATTCATATCGTTTAAAGTATTTGTATATGTACATTAATTAATCTAAATGATGTAGATATATAAAATTAATTCATTAAATAATAATTCGCTTATCATTGTGATTGAATTACATAATATAATTAAATCTTGCATAGTATTGCACTATAAAAAATAAAAAAGCTGGTAATTCAAAATATTAATCATTACAAAAACTAATTATAATTTTTGAAACGAAAGTTACGTAGAATTGTAAAGTTTGTTGAAATTCTAATAAGTTAAATTTTCATTAATAATTGAACACACCAAAAAAATTATTAATCTAAAATGTCGTCAGCTGCAAAAAATGTCATTAGTATTAAATATTATTCCCTTTAACTTTCAAATATAAAAATGACCTTTAAAATATTTTCATATACCTAAACTAACTCCAAATTCTCTTAAGGATGACATAGATTTTACTCACCCTTACTTTAATTCTACTTTTAAAATATTTCATTGGACTCCAATTTAACCAATTATCATATCATTATTTTTTATCTTTGATTTCGATTCAAGACATAAATGTATAACCTGCCTCTATCATACATCCAACCCAAAATTAATATAATGATTTAAATTTAGTATAATATTCATAAAAATATTATTTTTAATATAAATTATATCCTAATTATATATAAATGTAGTGTTTTTATCAAAGTAATATCTTAAATTAAGATATTAAATATTATTTTTATTAATATATGCATATATATATATATATGCATTTATTAATATAAAATATTAGTATGGAGTACCTTAAAATCTATTTTCAACTTGATCCCGATTTTTAAAAAAAATACATGTCTCATTTTTTATTTGACTTTCGATTTTTAAAAAATTGTCCCTATAAGATTAAGACGAATTGAAATTCATTAGGTATTGATTGTTTTATCATTTCTAAAATCTTCTTAAAATTAATTTAAAAAATAAATTTAACCTTGAAAAATATTAATCAAAATATCAAATATCTAAATATGTAAGTTAAATGTCTACATCCACCCTATATAGCAAAATGTCACAATTAACCTTAAAATTAAATTATAAAATCATATTTCACCCTAATCATATAATACTATATTCTAATTGACCTTTAAATTAGTTTTTATGATAACTATTAATTTTTTACAAAAGTTAGTGCCAATTCAATTACAATAGCTTTAATATATTTTATAATAGATTATAACTATGTTAAAAGAATTAAATTATCATTATTGTCTATATTAAAGCCCAATCTTAAGAATATTGATATAAGCCAGCTTGGGGAGTAATAAGACACATTTGCATAAGCCGGCTCGATCCACCCTCAAAACCGTGCATAATTGCGTTCATCCATGGTTTACTTTAGTAGTGTAAATGACATATTAATATTCACAAGCTATTTGAGTTCGATTTGAATAAAACTCAAATTTGATTCGATTATTATTAAGTCGAGGTCGAGCTCTAATAGCTTGACTTATCGATCGAGCTGAGTTCGAATATTTTTATATCTGGCTCTAATAGATTGCAAGCCGAATCAAGTTTTATATTTAAATATATATTTATTATTTTAATTAATAAAATATCTCGAACTCGAATTAAAGCTCGAACACAAATAATTGAGCTTTTATCGAATATAAGGATTGAGTTATTTTTACATATCAATCGAGCCTAATTGAGCGAATTTGAGTAGCTCAATTTTTATCTCAAGTGAAGCTCGAGCTAAAAAAATAAAACTCGATTGATTTCGAGTCAAATTTTGAATCTCGATTTTGAATCAAGCTTGAGTTTAAATTAATACTATATCGGTTCAAACTCAATCGATTACACTTTTAATCCACCCAACCTCAAATCCTAATGCATATAAGATCAAAAACTACAAACCACAAATATGTAGGAAAAATGTATAATAAAAAAGGTGGGCAAATCTTAGCTCATATGTATAATTTTGATAAGAAACTTAAAAGGAAGCCCAAGATCTAGCGAAAATCCCCTTCATTTGGCCGAAAAGCAGGGAGAAACCGTGCATTCATGGCTGGCCAGCAATAGCCGTCAGGGTTACCAAAACAGAAAGTAATAAGTTAGTACTCAATTTTAGTAGTTTCTTAGGTTTCTTTCATAGATTCTGATTAAAGCATTTCGCGGTTCAAAGGATACACTTGATTTGTCATTGTAAAAAATGTGTCAATAAGATATTAAGAGAATTTTAAAAATTCGAATCGAATTGACGTGACAAATCAATCTAAATTATTGAGTTAGCTATCAATAATGCCAATACAGTAGCCCACTTGATAGAAGCATTACCATACTGATGTGTCTCCCAAATATTAAGAGTCAATGCACCACGTCGGCACGGGTTGAGCCATATCGACCTAGCATTCGTTTCTTCAGAACGGGTCAAATCCAATCCTATCACATCTTATCACAAGTATAAATATCTCATTTTCATTTCAGGTAAAGAGATCTCACTTTTTCAAGATATTTCTGTCTAATTTTTTTTCTCTTTTAAGCACTGAATTGTGTATCAAAATACAAACGTAAGAGATAACTCTCGTTTTTATTTTTAACCGATTTTCAGTCTTATGATTTCTTATTTCTATCTTTTAATCAGAGTTTGGTACAAATGGATTCTTTTTAGATTTTCATTTAGATGCTCTAGAGAAGGGCAGTTTAGAAGTTAAATATAAAATATTTTTGTTCAATAAATAATATTTAGACTGAAATGATATGAAATTTAAAAATTCTTGTTTAAAATCGGGTTTAAGACAGGTTTAGCGGACGGTTAAACCCATGGATATGTCTACTTAGAAGATAGTGTGGAACTCTGTTGACCCAGGTTTTATGTCCCTGGCTCCTGCCAATGCCAAGGGTTCCCTCGTACTTAGCACGAAACAAAACAAGAAAACAAAATACAATGTGTTATAATTGAACATTATTGGTGTCCACATTTTTATTGATGCATTTATATGAATTCCCACTAGTATCTTTCGTTCTTCGAGAACTTTGCTCGTGTATTCTTAGGCCTAGTTTAATATTTTTATTGAGATTGGAAAAAGTTTTGTTTGAAAAAAAAAGGTTTAAAAGAAACCGTAAAAAAACTATATTTTAAAATTTTTGAGTGTTTGACATTGCTTTGAAAAATTAAAATGTATAAAAAACATGATGTTGGAAAAAATAAATTACTTTTGTTAAAAGTAAATAATTGAGTGAGTTTAATCATTTTGTCTCTAAAATATAAGTTTTAAACCGCAATTAAACCTCCTAAGTAACTTTTGCAATTAGTTCAATTTTAGCTATAAAAAGATGCTTTCAATATAAATTATAGTATATTTAGCATTACTTTTGCTTTCAAAAATTATATTTCTCAACTTGAACATAAGAGGAAACAAGACCGTATTGAACCTCATAAATTATGGGTTCAAGTTTTATAAGGTGTTAGGGACATTTTTGAGTCATAAACGTATAATTGTCTTTTACTTTAAGAAAGTAACTTACAATTGGATCAAAGATATTTTAGTCATTTAGTTTGAGTTAACTTGTATAAATACTCCCACTCTTTTTAAGTAAAAGAGGGACCGATTCTTTTTTCAACCTCTTATACTTTCCTTTGAAATCTTCTCTTCAACCCTCTTATTCTTATCTTTGAGCATATTATTGAGTTCTTCCCTATAATATGAACTTAGCATAAACAAATGGCTCGTCAGGTAAGGGTTTTTCTCAACTAAGTTTGGAATGACACCACAAAAAGGTAGAAAAGCTCAAACCTAGCTTGGCCAAAGTGTTTGAACCCAGCTCGGCCAAAGAGTTACAACCTAGCTTTACCAAAGAGCTCAGACTTAGCTTGGCCAAAGAGTTCGGACTAAGCTTGATCAACGAGCTCAGATCTACATATCAACTTCAAAAAGGCCTCATTTCCACAAAATAGTTTGACCTAAGAGCTAGAACTCAACTTGACCAAAAGAACTTGGATTTACAAAATGTCTTTTATAAAGGTCTAATTTAACAAAATAGCTCGGACTTAACTCGATCAAAAAAGTTTGGATCTACAAAATGCCTTCATAAAGGCCTAATTCAGCAAAATATCTCAGTCAAAAAGCTCGGATTCAATTCAACCAAAAGAGTTCAGATCTATAAAATGCATTCATAAAGGCTTAATTCGATAAAACAATTTGGCTTAAAAGTTTAGACTTAGCTCGACCAAAAGAGCTCGGATCTACAAAACACCTTTATAAAGGCCCAATTAGACAAAATAGCTCGACCTAAAAGCTTGGACTTAGCTCGGTGAAAAGAGCTCAGATCTACAAAATGCTTTCATAAAGGTTCAATTCAACAAAACAACTCAACCAAAAGAGTTCAGATCTACAAAATACCTTCATAAAGGCCCAACTCAACAAAATAGTGTCATAACATATGGATCCATGGGCCTACCACTAGACATGAGTTAAAGGAGTTACCATAAATCTTTTTTGTTTAGGTGTGATTGACCATCTGATTGAATTTGTCCTATTTAAAAATGAGTCTCGAGATTTACTTAGGTATCTTTAAATAGTATATTCTGATATACGAAATCAAAGTTTAGATTCGAGAGTACGATTATACATGCGAAAGGTTATAGCACCCCTATAGCGTCCATCCATAAGATAGTACCAGTTTGATTCCAAATTATCCAAGCTTTAAAAAATGTTTATGCTTTTAACAAAATATTAAATATTGAAAATTTAGTCTTAAAATTGTCTCGATAGTTTAGTAGTAATTTAAGATAATTCTCTCACCTCAGAAGTATTCATATAGACTAGTGTCCTACTTTGAAGAGGCTTTGTTATCGAATTTATTAATATTTTTTTATTAAAAAAATCAATAAATTCTCTCAATAGTTTGGTAATACTTATTTTGAAGTAGATCTTCCAATAGCTTAGTGAGATTTTATTGTAAAAAGATTTTTATAAAAATTTGTTCTTTTTGAGAAAATTCATTAAGTCTCCCAATAGTTTGGTAAGACTTAATTTGGAAAGCAATCCTTCAATAGTTTGGAGGATAAAAATTAGTTTTTTATTTTTTATTCATTATTATTTTTTTGAAAAGAAATGATTTTTGGAATTTCCCAATAGTTTGGTGGATTCTATTTTAAAAATTAAATCCATGAAAATGCTCCAATAGTTCGATAAAATTTATGAATTTATTTGAAAAGATTTTTTGATTTTTCCTTGTTTTATTTTTTTAGAAAAAATATTTTTTTGTAGAATTATTTGGTATGTAAATCACTCAATACAATTAAATAAAATAAAAAATAGTAAGATAAGATAAATAATATGAAAAATGATAATAAAATAAAAATAAAAATACATAAAATATGAAAATAAAAAAATAGAATTAAAATTGAAAAGGGACAACATGTGATCAGGTCAAGTTGGATGAAGAGTAATGCGCAGATCCTTGTCGGATTATGCACAAATTCGAGCTTGCAAAAAATGACATTGTGGGATGGGTATATCAGCCAATGTTCAGCTTTTTCCTCCAAAAATTAGTCTCCTTTCTCTCTCTAGGTTTAGATTTCTCTATCTTCTTTCTAGGATAGCTAAGAACAGTGCCTAAAAGTTCAACCAAAAACTAAAAAATCCACTGGTTTCTGGAAAAGTTATCGACGTCCCATTGAAAAATTCAACCTTTGTTGGAAAATTCCACCGAAAAATTTAAAAATTCATCCCCAAACCTAGATTTTCCCAGATTTTTCCAAAACCTAAAAAACCTCCAAAATTTTGACCTTGATCCTAGAGTTTCAAAACTTCAATTCTAACAATCTGATATAGAAACTAGAAGCCAAAACCTCCCGATTACATAAAATCTCAAACCTAGAAACTCATAGAACCAAACTTTCAAAAACCAAACTCCCAAAATTTTTCCAGACCCTTTTTTTCCCAAAACTCACTCTGTCTTGTTCCTACGATTCTTGATTCAATTTATAGGCATTCTTAGAAGGGTCTTTAGGAAATGGACGAATTTAGGGTTGGATTATTGCTAACGTCTACATACAAATTAAAGGTTTTGTGATATATGTCATTAAACCATGCATATCTTTTGATAAGTTGATTCGATTTCAATTTCCAAATCATTGTTACAGATTGAATAGGAAAGAAAAGTAGAATAATAAAATGAATAAAAATAAAAATGAAAACAAAATATAATAATAATAATAATAATAATAATAATAATAATAGAATATACTATGGTATAATAAATATAGTATAACAATAATAAGAATAATAATACCATACTATAATAATATACAATATAATGTACTATACTATATACTATACTATAATAGTACTAATAATAATATTATATTGTAATATTATTATAACACACTATAATACATAATACCACACTATAATATAAAAATGATGATAACAAAGGAAATCAACCCCAATTTGCCCTGGACCCAAATGGGTGTCTACAAATAGCTTTACCTAAGAATTCAATCTCAACTTGGCTAAAGGAGCTTGAATCTACAAAAAGCCTTCATAAAGACTAAATTTGACAAAATAGCTCGGCCTAAGAGCTTGAACTCAGCTCAATGAAAAGAACTTGGATCTACAAAATACTTTTATAAAGGTCTAATTTGATAAAATAGCTCAAACTAAGAGCTTGGACTCAGCTCGATCAAAAGAGCTTGGATTTATAAAATGGCTTCACAAAGACCTAATTTAACAAAATAGCTCGACTAAAAAGTTCAGACTTCACTCTTCAAAAGAGTTCAGATCTACAAAATGCCTACATAAAGGCCTAACTTGACAAAATAGCTCAACTTAAGAACTCAAACCTAGCTCAGCCAAAAGAGCTAGCATCTACAAAATGACTTCATAAAGGCCTAATTCGACAAAACAGCTTGGCCAAAGAGTTAAGACTCAACTCGACCAAAAGAGCTTGGATCTACAAATTGCTTTCATAAAAGTCCAACTCAACAAAATAGCTTGACCTAAGAACTCGGACTCAACTTGATAAAAAAAGCTCAGATTTACAAAATGTCTTCATAAAGGTCTAATTCGAAAAAACATCTTGGTTAAAGAGCTTAAACTCAACTCAGCCAAAAGAGTTTGGATCTACAAAATGCCATCATAAAGGTTTAACTTGGCCACCTTGGCCAAATAGCTCATCTCAATAAATTATCTTCATAAAAGCTTAGCTGGGCCATCTTGGCCAAAGTGATTAGCTCGGCTAAAAGAACTCACCTCAGTTAAAAGAGCTTTTCTGGGCAACTTCAATCAAAGAGCACATCTAAAAAAATTATCTTCACAAAAGCTTAGCTCGACCACCTAGGCTAAATAGCTCAACTTGATCAAAAGAGCTCAGTTTGGCCAAAAGAGCTTAGCTAAGCCAAAATAGCTCACAATGATAAAAAAAACTTATCTTGGCCATTTTGATCAAAGAGCTTATCATGATAATTTGCCTTCATAAATGCTTAGCTGGGTTATCTCAACCAAAGTGATTAGATTAGCTAAAAGAGCCTAGCTCAGTTAAAAAGGCTCATTTCAGTTAAAAAACGCATCTCGACCACCTCGATCGAAAAGTTCATCTCAATAAATTAACTTCTCAAAGGCTTACTTCAACCACCTCAATCAAAGAGCTTATCTAGGTAAATTACCTTTATAAAGCCTTAGCTAGGCCACATCAACCAAAGTGATCAACTCTACCGAAAGAGCTCACCTCAGTAAAAAAAGCTCAGCACGATCGAATTTTCTTGGCAAAAATCAACTCGATCAAAAAGTCTTAATGATTAACTCGACAAAAAGAGCTTAGGATAGTTAAAAAAGCTTAGTTCGACCAAATTTCTTGGATAAAGTATTAACTTTACCAAATTTCCTTCATAAAAGGTTAGTTTAGCTAAAAGAGTTTAGCTTAGTCAAATTCATTAATAAAATATTAGCTTTGCCAGCTTGACAAAAAATACTTAGTTAAGCTAAAAGAGATTAGCTCAGCTAAAAAAAATTAGCTTAGCCAAAAGATTTTGGCCTAACCAAGTTTCATTGATAAAGTAGCAATTTTGTCACTTTTTCTTAACAAAGAATTAGCTTGACCAAAGAGCTCAAGTCAACTAAAAAATTTTAGCTTGACCTAACTGTTTTTCTCAATAAAAGAGCTCATTATAACAAAAGTTCCTTTCAAAAGAGCTCACTTTAGTAAATTTTCTTTTAATAAGGCTCGATTTAACAAAATTATCTTTGTAAGAGTTTAAATTCATCAAATTCACCTTAGTGAAAATCACTTCGATACAAATTCACCTTAATATAAATTCTCTCAACGTAAATGAATTTACAATCTCATTATAAAATCTATTAAGTGTCATGTCAATTATTAGGTAACTAACTTAGACAACCTAAATACCCTTAGATCAATCGTCTATTAAACTTGGCCAAAATAAAATAGTTAGTAAACAAAGTCAAATAACTATTGAGATCCCAATAGTTATCCACGTTAAATGAATCACAAAATGACATCTCATCACATCGATACCTCAAACCACTTGTGTCACTAAAAGGTTGGACAACGAATTCGACATTCAAAGTTTGAACTCGAATGTATCCTTAAATTTTAACAAACACACTAAACACAAAGTAGGTTAGACATCTTGGCTCAACCCTCGTCTGAATCTTCAGACTATTTTTTAAGGGGGACATAATGTTAAGGGCATTTTTAGGTCATAAGTGTATAATTATATTTTACATTAAAAAAGTAGCTCACAATTGGACTAGGGGTATTTTGATCATTTAGTCTGAACTAACCTGTATAAATACACCTATTCCCTCTAAGTAAAAAAAGGGCCAATTCTTCTTCTAACTATTTCATATTTTCTTTTAAGCTCTTTTCCTTATCTCTGAGCTCTTTCTTCCAATTTGAACTTAGAACAAACATAAGGTAAGTATTTTCAAAGCTAATTTTTTTCTCATTGAAAAGTAATTTAAATATTTGGTTTGACATTTGATTTCAGTTCTCTAATCTTGTTGCCTATGCTAACCATATTCCTTAACCATTGTTACATTTAATAGTTAAAGATCTTCAAGACCACCTGTCATAACGTATAGATCTATGAACCTACCACTGGACAAAGATCAAAGGAGTTACCACCAACCTTTTTTGTTTATGTGTGATTGGCCACCTAATCGAATATGATCCATGAACTAGATTTTAGGTTCAGCAGTATAGTTACATGTGACAAAGTTTGTAGCGCCCTTATAGTGCCCATCTTAAAGATGGTACCAATTTGATTCCAAAATATTAAATATTGAAAATTAGCGTTAAAGTTGTCCCAATAGTTTGGTAATAGTTTAAGATAATTCTTTCACCACAAGAATATTCATGGAGACTAGTGTCCCACTCTAGAGAGGCTCTATCGTTGAATTTATTAATTTTTTTATTTCAAAAGAATTAGTAAAGTCCCCCAATAGTTTTGTAGGACTTACTTTGAAGTAGATCTCCAATATTTTGGTGAAACTTTATTGTAAAAAGATTTGTAAAAAATTTTGAGAATTTCATTAAGTCTCCCAATAGTTTTGTAGAACTTAATTTGAAGCAATCCTCAAATAGTTTAAAGGATAAAATTGTCTTTTATTTTTCTTTCATTATTTTTTTGAAAAAAATGATTTTTTTGAAATTTTTCAATAGTTTGGTGGATTTCATTTTAAAAATTAGATCCATAAAAATTCCTAATAGTTTGGTAGACTTCATGAATTTATTTTGAAAAAGTTTGTTTCTTTTTTATTATTTTTTTAAACTTATTTGATAAGATTTTTTTATTTTATTTTTATATTTTTCATTATTTTATTTTTGCTTCTTCTATTTTCCAGAAAGAAAAGGTGTTTTTTTTAAATAAAAAAATAGTGAAATTAAAAAAAAGATAAAAATAAAACAAAAAATTAAGATAAAAAATGAATATAAAATCAAATCAAAAAATAAAATGAAAATGGAAAAGAAAAACCTTGAGATCGGGTCGAGTCAGAACATGAGTCAACAGGTCAGAGTACGTATTCTAAGCTATTGAAACGGTGCCGTTTTAACATTGTATAAAAGCCACTCTTCTTTGCTTTCATTTAAAACTACCTGGCTCCCTTTCTCTCTAACCCTTAATTCTCTCTCCCTTTTCTCTAAAAAAAACCCAAAAATTCAATGAAAAACTGGATCTTTCGTCAATTTCTAGAAATCTGGCAGGAATTTGGTTGGAAAATTAAAATTCCTGTCGAAAAATTCATCGACAAATTCAAATATTCATAAAAAAATTCATATTTTTCAGAAAAAACCCAAAATTTCCTAAACTTTTGTAGATTTCTTCCAAATCTTTCCAGACCTTCAATCTTAACTTCAAAACCCTAAATCTAAATGCAGAAGCCTCAGTATTTCTAAAAAATTTTAGATCAAAATCCAAAACCCTATTACCCAAAATTTTCCCCAACTTTTCAATGTGTAATCGAAATCCACCCCCCTTTGTTCTGTAGTTTCTTGTCTAATTTATAGGCCTTTTAGGATAGATTTTAAGAAACTGACAAAATTAATCCCAAGCTTGAATCCTGGGATTGGATTATGCCCGAACCTCAAATTGAGTCTAGGTTCTTGGCTAATTTCCTGGGTTGAATTTGTAACCCTAATTATACAATAAAACTATTGACTATGTTGAATTCCTTTGATCGGATTACAGTTTCCAAAATTCATGCTAGAATCGAAACAAGAAAGGAAAGAAAAAAAATATAATAAAATATAATATAATAATAATAATAATAACTATAATAATAATATAGTATAGTAATAATTATTATTATAATAGCTATAATCATTGTAATATAATAATATAATATAGTATAATATAGTACCATAATAATAATATAATAATAGTGATATGCTATACTATAATACTAGTAATAACAATAAAAAAAATAAAATTGACCCGTTTGACCTCAAACATAGATGAATGTTTACAGTTGCCCTTTTTTACATATTTCTATTAGATAGGGATGATGCAAAGACCTACATACCTATTTTGTTATAATCTGAGAATAGGAGTTAGATCAGTTAAGAAGAAATTACTAAGATTGAGATTGAATAACAAGGACAAAATTGTGAGTCAACAAGATGAAGTGATCAAGATTGAGTTGTGGTTGAAGATGGCTGATCAGGATGAAATTGCGAGTCAAAAAATGATATGAAGTGATCAAGATTGAGTTGTGGTTGAAGATGGCTGATCAGGATGAAATTGCGAGTCAAAAAATGATCTAGACAAAATCAAGATTGAATGATTAGGACGAAACCATAAGTTGAAAAGATAAAGCGACTAAGATCAAGTCAAGGTTGAATATAATTGACCAAGATGGAATTGTGAGTCAAGAAATGATCTGGACGGAACCAAGATCGAATGATGGGAACAAAACCACAAATCAAAAAGATAAAGCAACAAGGACCGAGTTAAAGTGGAAGATGACTAATCGGGATAGAACTGTGAGTTAGCTAGGAAATGATCTGGATGAAACCGAGATTGAATGACCAAAATAAAATCACAAGTCAAAAAGATAAAGCAACCACGATCACATTGAGGTCAAAGATGATTGATCGAGATGAAACCGTGAGTCAAGAAATGATTTCGATGGAACGAGATCGAATGACCAAGACAAAACTGTGAGTCAAAAAGATAAAGTGACCAAGACCAAGTCAAGGTCGATGATGACTGATTAGGATGAAACCATGAGTTAAAAAATGATCTAGATAGAACTAAGATCAAATGATCGAGACAAAATCGTGAGTCAAAAAGATAAAGTGACTAGGACTATGTCGATGTTGAAGATGACTGACTGAGATAAAATTAAAAGTAAAGAAATGATCTAGACGAAATCGAGATTGAATGACCAAGATAAAATCACAAGTCGAAAAGATAAAGCGATTAAGATCGAGTTGAGGTTGAAGATGATTGACTAAGACGAAATCATGAGTCAAAAAATGATCTAAATGGAACTGAGATCGAATGATCGAGACAAAATCACGAGTCAAAAAGATAAAGCAACCAAGATCGAGTCGAGGTAAAAGATGATTGATCAATATAGAATCATGAGTTAGAAAATTATCTGGACAGAACTGAGATTGAATAATCAGGATGAAACCATGAGTTGAAAAGATAAAGCGACCAAGATCGAGTTGAAGTTGAAGATGACTGATCAAAATGGAATCATGAGTCAGGAAATGATCTAAATAGAACTGAGATCGAATGATCAGAATGAAACTGTGAGTTGAAAAGATAAAGTGACTAGGACTAAGTCGAGGTTGAAGATAACTAATCGAGACGAAATCGTGAGTTAATAAATGATCTGGACAAAACGAAGATAGAATGATCAAGAAAAAATTACGAATCAAAAAGATAAAGTGACTAGGACCGAGTCAAGATTGAAGATGACTGACCGAGATAAAACCGTTAGTCAAGAAATGATCTCGACAGAACTGAGATAAAAAATGAGTAATAAGTGATATTGCAATGATGCAAATGAATATCCTATCTAGGATACAAATACAAATACAGTGTGTGTAATATTGATGTCATGAAATTTCAATCGTGGTGATAAGATTCTTAAGACTCAACCAACTATTCTTAGCTTCTTGGTATTAATAATCTCAGAGTAAATTTTATCAGTTGTTTCATGTCATTTTTTTCATTTGATCATGTCTTACAGGCCATGTCAACTAATCTATCAATGAATTGGGTCATCTTGTTTACCCCTTGTAAATAATTTTCTCATGCTTTTTTCATTTATCTTATCTTGGATTTCTTTCAAAAAATGGAAAACTCTTTTTTAAACATGTTATTCATTTATTTGCCATCATTCAAATCAGTGGCAGACCTGATACATTTCTTTGGTTCATTCAAGGAATGTTCATTTAGTGAAGGATAAGAAGAATGGGTTTTTATTATTGAAAAAACAAAAGGTAGGGTGAAAAATAACTCAAGGGTGAACAAAGGCAAAACACTGAGATTTACTGAAATTAACATCCAAAATAATGTTTGGTTAGATAATTTTGAACTCAAAGTCAGGATCATCTTTCAAAAACACATTCTATTAATATCTTTAATCTTTGAGCTAATCATCATCCTCCTTCCGAAGACCTTCACATGAATTTTTTTTTTTAATTTTCATTTTCACTTAAATTGCCCTTTTGGGTTTTCGGTCTAAGTCTTCCTTTTTCTTTTTTTTTTTTTTACTTTTTTTTGTAATTTTTTAATTATTTTTTTACCTTTTTTGTTTTTGTTTTTTTTGCACACATTTTTCTCATTTTTTCCATTTTCTTTCTCCTTTATTCATCAATAACACTTTGATCAAATCTTTAAACAATCCAATGACAAATCCACCTTAATTTAATTCATGATTCTCCAAATCGAGTGTTCACATTCGATCAAAATTAATTTTTAAGGGACATAATGTAGGCTAGGGTAAAGAGTGCCAAAGAATAAAACAGGCCTAAATTGTATTTGAAAAGTAATCAAACCAAGGATCATTTCTTCATGTGGTGCACATTGATGTTTTGCCCCAACAATTTCTCTTCATTTTCTTTTTTCCTATTTTTTTGTTTTATATTTTTTGTTCTTTTCTCTGTGTGTGTGTGTTTTTTTTGTTGGTGGAGCATATTGGCATTTTGCCCCATCAATTTTCTTTTTTTTTTTCAAAAAAAAAAGGGCTTTGCTTTTGGAACTACTATGGGTAAACAGACTTTCTGACTTTAACCCCCAATATGGGGGTGATCCTTGGTTAGGGTTTTTTAAAAGAAATTTTCAATAGGCTCAATGGGATAGCAAGGGATAATTTTATTTTTGAAGGATAGAAGAAAGATGGCCATTTATCATTTCTAGCATGAATACTTTCAAAGGAAAATCTTTATTGACTAGGAGCAAACTTGTGAATGGATAATCACGAAGATCATGTGTCGCATCACTTTCACCTTTCAATAAGCCAAACTTTCACTAGAGTTATCTTCTTTTTTAGTAGTCCCAATGAACCAACAATATCAAATTTATCAATCCAACCACCATGAATGGCATCGAATCCTGAATTATTATTTTGATTACCTAAACCTTTATTATTTAGAATCAAAGAAATGGGTATGGGAAAAGGTATAAGAAAGTAAAAATAAATAATGAGTATTCACACAAAAGAGAAATATCATGAAAATGCATCAAATTGGCCTTTTATTAAAATAATGAAAAATAAGATGAAGTCCAAGTACATAAAAAGATCTATGTTCTCAAGAAATCCAAATGATAAGCAGTTCCAATCAACCTCTCCAAAATTTATGCCCCTGGATGATTAGGCGAAAGGTCATTATTGACATTGGATGCCGTGTTTCCACTAGCATTGAAATTTATCAACCCTTGTTTTATCATACTTTCACCATACATTTCAAAGAGATACAATTTTCGATGGAATGACCTACCATCCCAAAATGGTAGTCATAATCGGCAGTGAAGTCATACCATTTGGGATAAGGAGGTATAGACACCAAATTTTGTCCGGGTCTATTGATGCTTTAAATCACATTTTTGGTTTTTGTTTATCAATATTAAACTATTAATAATAATAGAAAAATATTTATAATAAAATATTAATATTAGTTTAATATTGAAAAAAAAACAAAAAAGAGAAAAAAAATTAATAAAGAAAAGAAAAAAAAACAAGAGGGCTGGTGTACGGCATCATTCCCCAATCCTATCAGACCTACCACTTTTGTGACCAGCCACTAGACCAGCCACCCCTACAGCCTACCCTAGACACATCTACAGCCACATAGATCCCTAGCTCTTTAAAGCCCAGCATCTTCCCCTTTCAGCTTTCGAAAGCTTTCAAAAAACACAGAGTCAGATGCCCAAAACCTTCTAGCACCTCTTGCACTCAAACCAATCTGGCCATTACCAAAAAACCCCTTTTAGACTCGATCTCTGTGCCTATACACAAAGCCCTAGTACCCAAGCTAACCCTCAGCTTAACTTTACCTTGGTTCCTAACCTCTACACATGCACAAAAAACTAAAAGCTAGCCTCCTCAGAGCCTGAGCCCTTCACCCTCACCTAGCTCCCAAAGGGTTAGAACACACACACACGCACACTCCAAACATCCTACAAAATCCTCACCCATCAAAAAGCATAAAAAAGTAAAAATAAAAAAATAAAAACAAAAACAAAAATAAAAATCCATAAAGAAATACTCTTCCCCGCAGAGAGGAACCCGTGCCAAAGAGGTACCTGCAAAAGAAAAAACAACATCAATTTTGGTTTATAAAAAAAAAAGAAAGAAAAAAAGAAGATAAAAACTTTGAGCCTTGATCTACATCAATCGAGGCTATTTTTGGTGAAGAAAAGGTCAGATCTAGAAAGAAAAAGTTGAAAGTAATCTTTTGAGATTTTTTTGGTGTTTTTCTACCATTGGCAGCAACCACCGATGGCGGGCGGCACAGCGACAGGCGTGGTAGCGATAGGTGATAAGATGTCGGATGCCGGTGGAGCCCTGGGAGCTCTCTTAGAAGTTTTGAATTTTTTTTGGCAGAAAGTATAGAATGAATTGAAAAAAAAAATAGTTTTATATAAAAAGCCAAAGCCCAAAACGACACCGTTTTGGACTAGGAAAGATCCACGTATAGACCCGAGATCTGCGTAACCTAACCAGTTACCGCTTCTGCCTTAACATAGGATCGACTCAGTTGAACTAGTTTCGAATCGCTAGTGAACTGGTTCAGACCGGTCAGAACAGTCAGACTCGGATCTGACCCGAGATCTACGTAACCCAACCAGTTACCGCTTCTACCTCAACTTAGGACCGACTCAGTTGAACTGGTATTGAACCATTAGTGAACCGGTTCGGACCAATCAGAACAGTTAGACCGTCGAGCGACCCAGACCAACATTGACCGAACCGTTGATAGGTCTGGTTCAAGTTTTTTTTTTGAAATTTTTGATTTTTTATATGTTATTATTTTTGTTATTTTGAGTTTTATTTTTAATATTCATACATGATAATTTTTTTAAAAATTTGTTAAAATAAATATTTGATTTTTTTAATAATAATAAAATGAAAACAAAGTAGGATAATAAAAAAAAACTAAAAATGCTTAATAATAATAATCTGAAAAAATAATAAGAATTGAATTAATAATATTTTTTTATTTTTCCTGCCTAGATGTTGGAGGGAATAAAAACGTTAAACCCTAAAATATAATTCCGCCTAGATGTTGAGGAATTATAAAAAAAGAATAATAATGAAAACTAATAATAATAATAAATTTTCATAAAAAAATATATATGAAAATTTTTAATTAATTTTCAGAAATCATAAAAATCGAACTTGCTCCAAAAGTCTGCCTAGATGTTTAGGATTTTTAGAGATGTTTGCGTTTTTAAATTATTAAAAAATCTAAACCCCAAAATCCAAACCTTAAACCCCAAACCTAACCCTAAAATACAAAATCTCAAACCTTAAAATCCAAAACCTAAAAATCCAAATTTCTAAAAACTCTTAAAATCCAAAATCCCAAACCCTAAAATCCAATACCTAAAAATCCAAAAGTCTAACGACCCAAATTTGATACGCATTTTTGAATCTTCAAAATCTTGGAGCCCTAGCCTTTAAAACCTCTGCTTAACCTTAAAATTCAAAACCTAAAAAACCAAAAGTCTAAAGACCCAAATGTGATATGCATTTTTGAATCTTCAAAATCTTAGAGCCGTAGCCTTTAAAACCTTGGCTTAAGCTCTAAGCAAAACCATCTCAAAATCCTAAGGACATGTATGAAAATTTCACTTGAAATAATTTATTCTTGAATGTCGCCTAGACAATAGGGTGTTTAAAAAATTTTATTTCATTAAGTTTTCGTGCCAATCCTTAATTCACTTTAATAATAGGATTAATAATAAAAATATACTAATAACATGGGATATTAAATATAAATAGTTGTACCTAAGCTCTGCCTAGATGTTAGAGAGTCAAGGTGGTCTCATTATATTTAAGAATCCATTTTTTAAAATTACATTTCACCATCATACATAACATTTGTTGGCATACACATATCTATTTGCTATTGTTTGCATTTGATTCGCATATTTATGCCTTAATTTTTGTTCACTACCTAATAGTTCATTATTTACTTTATTGCACAATTTTTTTTACTTTAAAACATAAATTTATAAATTAAAACAAAAATAATATTTTGAAAGAAATAATTACTGGTACTCTGCCTAGATGTTGGAGAGTCACCAACGATTATCTTCTACAAATAGTGCTATTTTTTTTTATTTTAAGGAGTATTATGTTAAATCTTAAGCGAAAGGAGTTATTCTAAACTTTGCCTAGATGTTGAAGAATTCTAAGATAACTCTCAACTTAAAGATTTCTTCAATACTCCTAAATAAAGATTTTTAGCGAAAATTTATTTTTTTTAAAATAACAAAAAGGAATTATTATTAAATTTCAAAATGAAACCATTTCATCCAACATCGAAAATAGTGCATGATTAAATGGTACTAATTTATAGACGTTGTGAGGGTGCTAATCCTTCCTCATGCATAACCGACTCCCGAACTCAAGATCTATTTTTGTAGACCAAAATTTATCTTTTTGATAAACTTTAAACCCGTTTTTATAGTTTTATTAAAAAGATAAACTTTTGAGTGGCCAATCACACCTTAAAAAAGATTAGTGGTGACTCCCTTGTTTTTTCTTGATTTTTAAAATCATTTACGTCTAGCGGTCCCAAAACCGTTACGACAGCTTGGCAACTCCACTGGGGACCTTTGAGAGTCATGCCAATAATTTAATTATACGTTATTAACAATGATTGGATTTAATTTGTTTTATTTGGTATTTAATTTAATTTCCTTTATTTTAATTTTTCATAAAAAATAAATATATATATAAAAGTTAATAAATAAAATAAATTGTACGTTAGTTATTACTTTATTTTGATTCTATGTTTATGATTTTTTTATGTTATTTTGATTAATACATTACTTTGCACAGGCATTGCATATTCACTCGCATGCATGAGCTTTAGACCCGAGCTCATTTCTTTTTAGGAGGAAGTGAAATAGCTACGCTCTCGTAAAGTGATAACCTTCGCATTTGCTAGCGAAACAATTCCACTCAGATTGAACCCTTTTTGTTAGTAGTCTGTAATGGGTGAGGATCAGGGAGCCTTGCTAGTCTATAATGGACGATGATGTGAGGAATAGTCTAGGAACCTTTAGACATATAAATCCTAACCTAGCATATCATGAGCCATAGAAAACTTGCCAGGGTAGAGCCCTATCGACCTTTTTATAGAAATAATCGAAAATGTATTAAAATTTGAAAAATGGTTAATAAAATAAAAGCATTTTCTTGAAAAAAATAAATTTTCTCTTAACATGTAGTTCATTCATTTCGTAATTATCCAAAATTTACATTTTCATAAAATATTTTAGAATAAAATGATTCTTTTTAGCATTATCCAACAAGCAAAAAATAAAAAATAAAAAATAAAGTTTTTAGAAAAAATTAAAGACTTCTCTTAAATTCTTTGTTTATTGGCCAACTAAAAATTAATTTTCAAGTCCTAGTTACTTTGTGTAAAAAAAAAAAGTTCCTTCTAAAAAAAAGAGAGATTTTTTCTTTCTTTCTTTCTTTTTGAATATTTCTTCATATTTTGCATTTCCATTTGATCTTTAATGTACCCCATCCCATTTACATCATAATAAGATAGTACATGCATCCCATGTTATTTACATGTTGATACATGCCTTCGATACGCATCTTCATACGTAGTGCGCACACTCCATTTCATTATATATTTAAAGGTAGTGTCAGTTTCACTATGTTGGTATAACACAAGCATTGCATTCCATGTAAAAATGTAACATGCACTTGATAAGTTCATGTATTCCATACAAGTATGTTGCATTAGTCATAAGTATATATCTCATCATTCATGTAAGTATGTCATTGCATTTCATGCATATGGATTCATGAATAGTAGGGTTTTATGGAACATACATTGTATTTCATATCTCACTATCCTTATAACATAACATTACATTCCTTGCATACACATTCATGGTTGACAACATAATATTACATTCCTTGTATACACATTCATGGTTGACGAAATATTTCATTTGGGTCCTTGTACATATAAAAATTCATTATCTTAGGCATATATGCATTTCATGACATTCAATAGGCATCATTGCCACATTCATGAACATGCTATGTGTGTCATGTAAGTTAAAAGTTATTTTTGTGGCATTCATTCAATAAGGGTAATAGTCTAAAATTTTTTGTCTAATCCTAAAATAAAATGTTTGTCTTGGTGGAAACTAGAGTGATGGAAATGGGAGATCAATTGGAAGCAAGGATTAATGCTTTGGAGTTGAATCAAGAGGAATTATGGCTCAAGCTTCGGAAGATGAAACAACAGATTGCTCAATTGATAGAAATGGTTAAAAGTAGTGGTATGGTTGAGGTTGTTGCCCCTCAAGGATTGTTGTCACTTACGATTCCATCAAGTCAAGGTCAATTGGCTCCTATTAGTTCTAGCACTTATTCAGAGCGTACTAAGGTGTTAGGTATTTGAACAGTGACTAAGGTTTAGGTGAACTCAAGAGAGGAATGGGTGAACTAGCCAAGCAGATGACTGAGCTCAAAAATTTTATTTCCAAGAACAAGTCATCTGGCTTCAAACAACCATAACAAACTATCCCAAGTCCAAACCCACACTTAAATCCTTTCCATGACTACTTTTAACCTCCTTTCCAAGCATCTAGGATTAGGCCCTCAAATTTCACACAACCATCGAGAATTCCACATCTGAATCCATGTCCACCATCTCATATTTCACAATCACTTTTTTAACATGCTATCTCGTCACCACCTTTTGGACCTAATTTTTGACCCAAAGTTTTCCAATTCACTTCAAGGCCAACTAAGCCACCATCTTTTCAACAAAGCAAACTAACTATAGGATAGAAAAACTCTGGTAACACCAAAAGAAAAACTCCTATTGATCCAATACCCATGTCTTACACAGAGTTATACCCATTACTCATAGAAAACTACCTTATTGTCTTTATCCCTGCTGAACCTCACAAATCACCTTTTTCCAAATGGTAGACCCCAATGATCGATGTGAATACCATTTTGGTGTCATGGGCCATTCTCTGGAAAACTGCACAGTTTTGAAACATAGGGTACAGCGGCTGATGAAAGTTGGATATCTAGGTTTTGATGTCAAAATAAAACCAATTGTTCACAAGAACCTTTCATTGATCCATGCCGAGATAACAGGCAGTACTGAAGGTAACAGTAAGGTTGGCCAAGATAATGAATAAAAAGTAGAAGCTTTAAAAGTAAAAGATTATCCTCTTCAGCAATCATAGTCAACTGTTTTTGGGTTTTTTAGGTGAGATAAAGGAGAGTGAAATAGGTTTAGCACTTTTTGGCCCTAGCCCTAGAATGGTTCATGATGTGTAAACTTGATACTTTTAAGAATGAATAGATAATTCTTTTGACCTGAATTTTTTATGCATTAATGCCTCTATCCATTTTTAATAATTGTATGTCTAAAAAAGCCTATGAAAAAGTCATGGTTGTGAGTATGTCTTCACCAAACTTTTGAGGTGGGAGAAATGTCTACAAGAGGGATTTGAGCTTGTCCTTAACAATAATAAAATTTGACTTACACATCATGCATCATCTGTTGGAATTCATTATTTTTCATGCTAGCTAAGGACAAAGAATGATGATTGTGAATATGTTTTTGTTAAACCTTCAAAGTTAAAAGATTTTTTATAATAAAATTCAAGTCATGCATTTTTTACTTTTGATAATTAATAATAGATGCAAGGATAGCTATCCTAGGAAATAAGATCCATTAAGTCTGTGGACTTATGAACTTAAGCCGATACTAGAATCATGGAAAATAAAGATGCAAGTCAGATGGATGAGTAGAAAAGGCCCAAAAAGAGATCAAAGAAACATTTATGGGAATGCAACAAAATGTGGACAAACAGTTGGCAGGATTAAAACAGATGTTAGCAGAGTTGACAAAAGAAAAAGGCATTTTTAAAACACATAGGGCAAAAGAGAAAATAGCTACTGAGATGTTATTGTATCCATTTGGGTTCACATATGTTCAAGACCTCCATATGCCGTAAGCACCTCCAGCAACTAATCAACCTTATATTGGCATTTTTACCAAGTTACCCTTAGTTCAAACAAATGTCAATCTTGGGCCCACTCTCTACAACTCCACTACTATGCCTAATGTAGATGATCCTAACAAGTTAGAGAAATTGAAAATGGTGCCAGATCTATCAAAAGATATGGTGATGAAAGATAAATATGACCTATTAAAAGGGAGATTAAAGTAATTGAAGGCCATGATGTCTACGGGAATATCAACCCTAATGAACTTAGTCTAATGCCTGATCTCGTTATTCCATCAAAATTTAAAGCCCCAGATTTCGAGATGTATGATGGAATGAAATGCCCTTTAACACACATCACCATGTATTACCAAAAGATGACAGGTTACACTCATGATGATAAGCTATTGATCCATTACTTTTAGGATAGTCTCATTGGGTCTACGACAAGATGGTATGCTTAACTAGATCGAAATAAGATTTCCTCTTGGAATGATTTAGCTAGGGCCTTCCTAGCATAATATAAGCATGTTGAAGATATGGCACCAGATAGGATATCCCTGCAGAACATGAAGAAAAGTCAACTAAAACTTTCAAAGAGTATACATACAGATGGAGAGACATAACAGCCAAGTACAACCACTTTTGTCAGAGAAAGAGATTACTGTTCTGTTTGTCAATTCCTTGAACACTCTTTATTATGAAAAAATGATTGGGAATGTTTCTAAAAACTTTTTTGATATGGTGATTTTTGGTGAGATTATAGAAAATACAATCAATAATGGCAAGATTAAGTTAAAGATGCAATAGATGTTGAAAAAGAAAGTACATCAAAAAATAATGAAGGGGAAATGTAAACAGTCTTAATGGAAGGGCATCTACCCAATAGCATCATCCCGTACAATCCATATCCTTCTCATCAGCCTCGTCACCTTGTTATAGGCGGTATATCTTAAAACTTATATCCTTGCCAACCAAGCCAGCATTTAGGCTTTTCAACAAATCTCCATCCTTAAATGGCCATTCATGATCTTGTTCCTACATTTGAACCCACCACCTGACAAACAAAGAATCAAAAAGACTAAGGAATGGTCAAAAGAAATTGCCCATCTCTATTTCTTACCTCTTGCCTTTACTAATAAAAAGTCAGTATATCACTCTTATGCCTCTGAAAATGACACCAAATCCATTAGCAAGGAGTTATGATCTCAATGGCAAGTGTGATTATCATATGGGGGCAATTGGTCACTTAACTGAAAAATGCAAACAATTGAAAGAAAAGGTTGAAGATCTTATCAAAAGTGGTATTTTGACTTCAGAGGTGATAGAATAATGGAAGTTGACTCTATCCAATTGCCAAATGTGAGGAGTTAAGATGAAAAAGGAAGTCTCAAGTTCTGAAAAATCAAGATAGCATGACTTTCTTTTGAATCATTTTACTATATATGTATGACATGTGCATTGTGTCCCTAAGAGTTATCTAACTTATTTTGGAAGAATTGAATGCTTTGGATCTTTTTCTTTATGAAAGTTTCTCCTTATGCATTTGTTTGAATAAAAAGTTCCACATAAGTAACTTTCAAGATAAAAAAAGTAAATAAAAAAACAAGATCAAAAAATGAAAAAAAGAAAAGAAAAAAGGTTTTCTTCTGTAATAAAGATGGAAGGATTCTTGAAGAAAATGGTGATTACTATTATGAAAGATTTCATCGAATACCTTTGCACCTTTTGAATACTTTCATGCTTCTAATCACTCAAGTGATTTGACCATCAACCATAATCTTTCAGGGAATATGAGTTTGAATTCATACTTTAAAGGGCCGATAATCTTTATTAGGCAAAGAATGAAAGAGGTTAATTTTGAAAATTCATTTTGAATTTCAAAAAAATCAAATACTCTTTCAAATTTTTAATTGGTAATTCAATGTGTGCCAAAATGTTGCTATAACCATAGACACAAAAATGCCTGAACCTATTCTCTTAAGTAACCCTTGTTTCATGTCTTAAGGCACATTGATTAAAAAAGCAAAATCCCTTTTTGCCTAAGACAATTTGTTTCATACCTTTATACATTTTCTCTGCCTTTCACCAAGAAAATACCAAAAAAATTTAGAGTCCAAAGAGCTTTTTTGAACTATGGGATCAATCCCATATAACTTTATCGTCATTAGAACCTTGAGTGAAAAAAATAAGATAGGGCATCACAAAACAAAAAAATAAAAAAAAAAAAAACAAAAAAATAAAAATAAAAAAGTAAAAAAAAACAAAAAAGGCATTTTTAATGATTTGCTCTTTTAACCAAGTGATCATGTTTGAAATGATGAATGGCCATATTTCTCTATCCTTCTCACACATAAAAATTATCCATTTATTATCCATTTGAGCCTATTAAGTTTTTTGTTTCAAAATGAACCTCGGCCAAAGATCATTTTTTATATTAGGGGGCAAAATAAAGATACCTTCAAGAGACCAACTTCAATAAAAGTGTTTGGAGATGAGAGTCCGGGGCAAGAAGTGAATAAAGTTTTAATTGGAAACCTAAGAATTCAAGAGAATGAATAGCTAAAGATGAAGTTAGGCATTTCCAAGGAAAAGCAAAGCAACCTTAGGGATAAGCATTTGAAGCTTCAATTAGAATTAAAAAAAAAAAAAAAGAGAAAACATGTACCTTGAAAACGAGAATTTAGGGCAAAAAAAAGGTGGATAAAGTTGCTGAAATCAAAGCTAAATGTTTCAAAAAAAAAAAAAAGCAAAGAAAGAAACTTAGAGAATGCTCCCTAGGTTCCTTGGCCTAATTACCCTGAATAATATATTTTGAGCCTATTTATCCATTTTTTCATAACCCCGAACCTCGACCTCGATTACATACCTTGAAAAGTCTATTTTGATCAAATGTGGACACTTGGATTGAAGAGCAATGTCCTTGAATTTGTTTACATTTGTTGAATTCTTCATTGATAGAAAATATAACTCTAAGGTGAAAACCCCAAAAGGGCAGTTTAGTGTTAAAATCATTCTTGATGCCCCAAATTGAATTTTAGAGTTTCAAGGTTCTATCCAAAATAAAAAAAAATTCTCGATGCAAAACCTTTTTGAAAAATCAATACCGACTAAAGACCTTACATTCCTAAAAAAAAAAAAAAAGAGCCTTGTCCTCTTCTTATATCTTGTTTGGAAGGTAATGGCTAGTTTTGACACACATTGAAGTATCACGTTTTCAATAAAAGAAGTGTTTTAAAAAATTCTCTTCCGTGAGCCCAAGAGAAATTCTTGCAATATTCATCGAGCTTTCCATGAGATATGCCACCAATGAAAAGAATTGAATTGTCAATTACCTCACCCATAAACCTTCCAAATAGTAGTCATCAATTTCCAAGAGATTCAAAAGTCTTGAGTTTTAAATTTTTTCATTTGATTACAAAGATACTTTATGTGGGATAATTTTTTTATCACTTTTGAAAATTTTAAAGATTATTTAAGAATTTTGTACATAATACTGAGACAATTTTTTTTCATGAAAGCGAAACATTGAAAATTTGAACAAAGATTCTTAAAAAAAAAAGAGGGTAAGAAGAGTCTTTGCATTTTCATCATTTGTATCTGCATCACAAGAAAGACATTTACATTTGCATCTGTATAAGACATTTGCATTCACACCATAAGAAGAATTTGCATTTGCATCATGGCATTTGCATCCTAAAAAAAGGTTTTTGTAGGGGCATTTACATGAAAAGAACATTGTCATTTGCATTATGAAAAAGTCAAATGTATTTGCATCAAGCATTCTCATTCATGCATTGTCATTTACATTCACATCGACATTTCCATTAGCATCATCTGATGAGAATTGACATTTTTATCATGATTGCATTTATCAACTTTGTAAGTATTAAATATAAAAAAAAGGATAAAAAAAATAGAAGCAAGATTCAAAGCCTCTGTTTAAGGGGAACCATTTTCAAACAAGATTTCAAAACCTCTGTTTAAAACGAACCTTCTTCAAGCAAGACTTTTAGAGTCTCAAAGATCTCTGATAAGATGAAAGCCATTTTCAAAAAGATTCTTTATATTTCAAAGTTTCTTTGCCTTTGATTAAGAGGAGCATTCAAAAATTTTAAGATTTCTAAGACCTCTGGGCATAATCTTTAAGACCTCTAGGCATAATTTTGATTCACGGTGTTGTCCCGATTGATTCTTATTTTTGACTTGCGATATTTTCTCAGTCGATTCTGAAGACCTTTGGGCATAATTTTGATTCGCAGTGTTATCCTGATCGATTTTTTATTTTTTGACTTGCGATGTTATCCTAGTCATTCTATAAGACCTCCGGGCATAATTTCTAAGTCCTCTGGGCATAATCTTTAATACCTTTGGGCATAATTTTGATTCGCGGTGTTGTCCCAATCGATTCTTTATTTTTTGACCTGTGGTGTTGTCCCAGTCAATTCTGTAAGACCTCCAGGCATGATTTCTAAGTCCTCCAAGTGTAATCTTTAAGACTTCCGAGCATAATTTCAATTCATGATGTTGTCCTAATTGATTCCTTATTTTTTAACTTGCAGTGTTGTCCCAGTCGATTCTGTAAGACCTCCGAACATGATTTCTAAGCCCTCCGGGCATAATCTTTAAGACATCTAGGAATAATTTTGATTCACAGTATTGTCCCAATCGATTCCTTATTTTTTGACTTGTGGTGTTGTCCCAATCGATTCTGTAAGACCTTCAGGCATGATTTCTAAGTCCTTCGGCATAATCTTGATTCGCGATGTTGTCTTGATCGATTCTTTATTTTTTGACTTGCGATGTTGTCCCAATTGATTTTGTAAAACCTTTGACCATGATTTTTAAGTCCTTCGAACATAATCTTTATGACATCTAGGCATAATTTCGATTCATAATTTTGATTTACAGTGTTGTCTCAATCGACTTCTTATTTTTTGACCTATGATGTTGTCCCATTTGATTTTGTAAGACCTTCGGGTATGATTCCTAAGTCCTCCGGGCATAATCTTTAAGACATCCAGGCATAATTTTGATTCCCAGTGTTGTCTTGGTCGATTCCCTATTTTTTGACCTGCGGTGCTGTCCTAGTCGATTCTGTAAAACCTTCGAGAATGATTTCTAAGTCCTCCAGGCATAACCTTTAAGACTTCAAGGCATAATTTTGATTCGCGGTGTTGTCCTAATTGATTCCTTATTTTTTGACTTGCGATGTTATCCTAGTCAATTATGTAAAACCTCCAAGCATGATTTCTAAGACCTCCGGGCATAACCTTTAAGACCTATGGACATAATTTTGATTTGCGATGTTATTTCGATCGATTCCTTATTTTTTGACTTGCGGTATTGTCCTGGTTGATTCTTTATTCCTCGACTTATGTTGTCTTAGTCGATTCTTTATTTCTTGACTCACGACATCATCCCGATCGTTGTTTTTTTCATTTGACTTGAGGTTCAATCACCAAAAAAAAAAAACAAAAAAAACTCTTTGATTTCTTTCCAGATAAAATTGTTGTCTTTGTCTTTACCCTATTCCTGATTCTCAGTAATATGTAAAGAGGGGCAACTGTAGACATTGAATTTTATCCAAGTTTATTGATGCTTTAAATCACATTTTTGGTTTCTGTTTATCAATATTAAACTATTAATAATAATAGAAAATTATTGATAATAAAATATTAATATTAATTTAATATTGAAAAAGTACAAAAAAAAGAGAGAAAAATTAATAAAAAAAATAAAGGGGCTAGTGTATGGTGTCGCTCCCCAGTCCTATCAGACTAGCCACCCTTGTGACCAGCCACTAGACCAGCCACCCTACAGCCACCCCTACAGCTTACCCTAGCCATATCTACAGCCACCTCGATCCCTAACTCTTTAAAGCCCAGCTTCATTTCCTTTTAACTCTTGAAAGCTCTCAAAAAATACAAACTCAGATGCTTAAAACCTCCCAACACCTTCTACACTCAAACCAATCCAGCCACTACCAGAAAACCCCCTTTAGACCTCGGTCTTCGTGCCTGTACCCAAAGCCCTAACACTCAAGCTAACCCCCAGCTTGACCTTACCTTGGTTCCCAGCCTCCACACATGTACCCAAAACCAAAAGCCAGCCTCCCCAGAGCTTGAGCCCTTCACCCTCGCCTAGCTTCCAGAGGGCTAGAACATATACACGCATGCACACACTCCAAACATCTTACAAAATCCTCACCCATCAAAAAGCATAAAAAAAGCAAAAGCAAAAACAAAAATCCATAAAAAAATAGTCCTCCCCGTAGGGAAGAACCCAATGCCAAAGAGGTACTTGCAGAAAAAAAAACAACATCAGTTTTGGTTTATTAAAAAAAAAAATAAAAACTTTGAGCCCCGATCTATGTCGATCGGGGCTGTTTCTAATGAAGAGAAGGCCAGATCTAGAAAGAAAAAATTGAAAAGAATCTTTTGGGATCTTTTGGTATTTTTTTACCACTGACAACAACCACCAATGATGATCAGCATGACAATAGGTGTGATAGCACAAATGACAGGACGTCGGACGCCAGTGGAGCCTTGGGAGCTCTCCCAGAAACTCTGAATTTTTTTTTTTGGTAGAAAAGATAGAATGAATTGAAAAAAAAATTTTGGTTTTATATAGAAAGCCAAAGCTCAAAACGACACCGTTTTAGACTAGGAAGGATCCGCGTGTGGACCTAGATCTAACCTGAGATCCACACAATCTGACCCATTACTGCTTCTACCTTAACCTTAGACCAACCCAGTTAAACCGGTATTGATCCGCTAGTGAACAGATTCAGACCGGTCATAACCATCAAACTGTTGAGCTGCCCAGACCAGCGTTGATCAGACCGTTGACCGGCTTGGTTCAGGTTTTTTTTTATTTTTTATTTTTTTATATGTCATTATTTTTGTTATTTTGAGTTTTATTATTAAAATTTGTTAAAATAAATATTTGATTTTTTTAATAATAATAAAATGAAAACAAAATAGGATAATAAAAAAAAACTAAAAAATGCTTAATAATAATAATAATAATAATCTAAAAAAATAATAAGAATTGAATTAATAATATTTTTTTTATTTTCCCTGCCTAGATGTTGGAGGGAATAAAAACGTCAAGCCCTAAAATATAATTCTGCTTAGATGTTGGGGAGTTATAAAAAAAAGAATAATAATTAATAATATTAATAATAATAAATTTTCATAAAAAGAAATATATGAAAAATTTTAATTAATTTTTAGAAATCATAAAAATTGAACTTGCTCTGAAAGTTCGTTTAGATGTTGGAGATTTTTAGAGATGTTCGTGTTTTTAAAATATTAAAAAATCTAAACCCAAAATCCAAACCTTAAACCCCAAACCTAACCCTAAAATCCAAAATCTCAAACCTTAAAATCCAAAACCTAAACCAAATTTCTAAAAACCCCTAAAATAAAAAATCCCAAACCCTAAAATCCAAAACCTAAAAATTCAAAAGTCTAAAGACCCAAATTTGATACGCATTTTTGAATCTTGAAAATCTTGTAGCCCTAGCCTTTAAAACCTCGAATTAACCCTAAAATCCAAAACCTAAAAATCCAAAAGTCTAAAAACCCAAATGTGATATGCATTTTTTAATCTTCAAAATCTTGGAGCCCTAGCCTTTAAAACCTCGGCTTAAGCTTTAACCAAAACCATATCAAAATCCTAAGGACATGTATGAAAATTTCACTTGAAATAATTTGTTCTCAAACATCGCCTAGACGATAGGGTGCTTAAAAAATTTTATTTCATTAAGTTTTCAGGCCAGTCTTTAATTCACTTTAATAATAGGATTAATAATAAAAATATACTAATAACATGGGATCTTAAATATAAATAGTCGTACCTAAGCTCTGCCTAGATGTTGGAGAGTCAAAGTGGTCTTATTATAGTTAAGAATCCATTTTTTTAAATTGTATTTCACCATCATGCATAACATTTGTTGGCATACAGATATCTATTTACTATTGTTTGCATTTGATTCATGTATTTTTGCCTTAATTTTTGTTCACTACCTGATAGTTCCATCATTTACTTTTTTGCATAATTTTTTTTTACTTTAAAACATGAATTTACAAAATAAAACAAAAATAATATTTGAAGGAAATAATTACTGGTACTTTGCCTTGATGTTGGAGAGTCACCAGTAATTATCTTTTGTAAAGAGTGTTATTTTTTTTATTTTGAGGAGTATTGTGTTAAATCTTAAGCAAAAAGAGTTATTCTAAATTCTACCTAGATGTTAGAGAATTCTAAGATAACTCTTCAACTTAAAGATTTCTTCAATGCTCCTAAATAAAGAGTTTTAGCAAAAATTTATTTCTTTAAAAATAACAAAAGGTAATTATTATTAAATTTTAAAATGAAACTATTTCATCTAACATAAAAAATAGCGCATGATTAAATGGTACTAATTTATGGGCGTTGTAGGCGTGCTAATCCTTCCCTATGCATAACCGACTTCTAAACTCAAGATTTATTTTCTTAAACCAAAATTTATTTTTTTGATAAACTTTAATCCCTTTTTTATAGTTTCATTAAAAAGATAAACTTTTGGGTGGCTAGTCACACCTTAAAAAAGACTGGTGGTAACTTTCTCATTTTTTTTCAATTTTTAAAATCATTTATGTTTGGCGGTCCCAAAATCGTTACAACAGGAGGTTCGAGTTACTTTGTACTAATAGGAGCAATCAAATGATTCTTGTAAAGTTCTTGGTACAAATCTGTGTAACTCATAGGGATAGGGTCAAATGTAGGCTTTTCTCGATTGTATGGTTCTTACGTGCCACTTGTTAGGGTAATTGGATGAACAAAAGGCTTAGGTGTGAATGGATAAGAAGGTCATGGAGTTGATTGGTACATCACAACAAAAACATGACTTGTGGAAAATGATATATGGGATAGATTGGCTGAAGATAGTTTTTGGATTGCTACTTGTCGAAACTCATAGCTTGAGTCTCATTTTCCTTTTTTTAAAACATCTTTTTAGCTGCAGATGATTTTTCTCCCTTCAATTTATCACATTTGATTGCATTTTCAATGATCTCCCTTAAAATCACCATATCTATAAATTTCTTAGTTAGATTCCCTACAATTTTTTCATAGTATGGCGATTTTAGAGTGCTTACAAATAGCACTATTGTTTCTTTCTCTGTTAAGGGAGGTTGTACTTGAGCAGTAACATCTTGCCACCTTTGGTCATATTCTTTGAAATACTCAGATGTTTTTTCTCTATTCCTTGCAACAAAAGGCGATCAAAAGCCATGTCTATGATGTTGCAATATTGATTGATGTAGGATTAAGTCAAATCCTTTCACGACTTAATGCGAGTCCTATCTAACTAGACATACCATCTTACAACAAACTCAGTTAAGCTATCTTGAAACACATGCATCAGTAACTTTTCATTGCTAGCTTGTGTTACCATCTTATGACAATACATTATGATATGCGTAATAAAGCACTTGGTACCGTCATACTTCTCAAATTTTGGTACCTTGAATTTTGAAAGAATTACAACATCTAGAACTAGACAAAGGTTGGTAGCATCTATGGATCCATAGAAATTACTACCTTTTACAACCCGTAGTCTTTCATCAATCATACTCATGGCTTAATTAGCCTTAAAGTCTTCTGTCTACAACTTCACTTCTTCTTTGGCCTCATCCATTTTATGGATTTTGTATGGGCTCATTTGTCTTTTCAATGAAGACAAGATTGGTATAGCTCTGAACATTCCATTGATTGGGTGCATAAGGCATTTTGTAACTTAGGAAAGTGGTCAGCTGTGGCTAAAGACTTGGACTAGTTTAGGTCTAATGTGGACCAAAACCTTATGGATATGGTGATTTAGTAACTCCATGTGAACCATCTTTTTTCACCTCTTTTCTTCCACTTATCTTTTCAAGAGCATCCAAAATTTTACTTAACTTTCTCTCAAGTATTTCTTGGGCCTTTTCTATCCTTTCAGGATGACTTGCATTATCTTGCTCCATTTTTTTGGCTCTAGCTTGAGTGTAGTACTGGTATTGATCTATCCTTGAACCTTGATTTCCTATAGTTATGTTGCAAAATTAGAATGATGTTTATGGACTTATTAGATTATGTAGTGATGCATGAATGCATGCATAAATAATAAAAAAATTAGTAAGCATAATATGTAATCTGCATGTGTATTTATGAATACGCATAAAAGAAAAAAAATAAAAAGAAGATAAGAAAATTGGTTAGTAACCTTAATAAAAGAATAAACACCATAACAACATGACCCTAAATTTTATGTTAACTTTAAAAGTTGGAAGGACATGGCTTTATCTATGGTTAGGCTCTTAAAGTTAACTATATGTAATTTGGATTACTTTTAAAAGGTTCCTAAATTGTTCTTTACATCATAGTCCATCACAAACTAGTAAGACACCCTGATCCTCACCCATCATAAGCTACAAGCGAAAAAGGTTCAATCTGAGTGGGAGTGTTTCATATGCTATGCGAAGACATGAAATCTCATGAGGGCATAGGTACTTCACTCCCTCTTAAAGGTAGAGCTTAGGTGGAGAGCTTTATGTTATGTATATGCAAATGAATGAAAATATATACAATAAAATAAATGATTGAGTAAGTATAAGCAATGAAAGAAGTAAAAAATAAATAAATAATTAACCAAGTATAAGCAATGAAAAGAAAAAATCTCAAATTTATTAAGTAAGCTTGGATAATAAGAAATCATTTATTGGCCTAACTTTCGATTTTCCCAGTGGAGTTGCCAAACTGTTATAACTTATAGATCTGTGGATATACCGTTAGACATGGATCAGAGGAGTCACCACCAATCTTTTTTGTTTAGATGTGATTGGTCACTTGATTGAATCTGATCCATGAAACTAAATTTTAGGTTTGGGAGTACGGTTACACATGAGGAAGGTTATAGCACCCTCACAACGCCCATCTCAAAGATAGTACTAGTTTGATACCAAATTATCCAAGCCTTAAAAATGTTTATGCTTTTACCAAAATATTAAATATTGAAAATTAGTCATAAATTTATCCCAATAGTTTGGTAATAGTTTAAGATAATTCTCTCACCTCAGGAGTATTCATGAAGACTAGTGTTTCACTCTAAAGAGGCTCCATCATCAGATTTATTAATTTATTTTATTTAAAAAAATAGTAAAGTCTCATAATAGTTTGATAGGACTTACTTTGAAGTAGATCTCCCAATATTTTGGTGAGATTTTATTGTAAAAAGATTTGTAAAAAATTTTAACAATTTCATTAAGTCTCTCAATAGTTAAATAGGACTTAATTTGAAGAATCCTCCAATAGTTTAGAGGATAAAATTATCTTTTATTTTTCTCTCACTATTTTTTTTGAAAAAAATAAGTTTTTTGGAATTTTTCAATAGTTTGGTAGATTCCATTTTAAAAATTAGATCCATGAAAATTCCTAATAGTTTGGTAAACTTCATAAATTTATTTTGAAAAAGTTTGTTTCTTTTCGTTTATTATTTTTTTCAAACTTATTTAAAAGATTTTATTTATATTTATATTTTTATTTTCTTTTTGCTTTTTCTATTTTCCAGAAAGAAAAGGTTTTTTTTAAATAAAAAAATAGTGAAATTAAATAAAAAGCGAAAAATTAAATAAAAAATTAAGACAATAAAATGAATAAAAAAATCAAATCAAAAAATAAAATGAAAATGGAAAAGAAAATCTTTACGATCGGATTGGGTCAAAGTACGGGTCCACATGCGGGTCGACGGGTCAGAGCGTGGATCCTGAGCTATCGAAATGGTTTCATTTTGGCATTGTATAAAAGTCACTCCCTTCTATTTTGATTCAGAACTACCCGGCTTCCTCTCTCCCTAACCCATTATTCTCTCTCCCTTCTCTCTAAAAAAATCCTAAAAATTCAATAAAAAATTAGGTTTTTCATCGGTTTATGGAAATCTAGCCAGAATCTAGCTGAAAAATTTAAATTCCTACTGAAAAATTGATCGAAAAATTCAAATATTCACTAAAAATTCATATTTTCTAGAAAAAAACCCAGATTTTCGTAAACTTTTCCAAATTTTTTCCAAATCTTTCCAGACCTTTAATCTTAACTCTAGAAACCTAAATCTAAATCCAGAAGCCTTAGTATTCCTAAAAATTTTCAGATCAAAATCCAAAACCCTACTACCCAAAATTTTCCCTAACTTTTCACTGTGTAATCTAAATCCACCCCTCTTTGTTCTATGGTTTCTTGTCTAATTTATAGGCCTCTTAATATAGATTTTAGAAAATAGAAAGAATCAATCCCAGGCTTGAATCCTGGGATTGGACTTGGGATTGATTATGCCTGAACCTTAAATTGAGTCTAGGTTCTTAACTGATTTCTTAGGTTAAATCTGTAACCCCAGTTATGCAATAAAGCCATTGACTGTGTTGAATTCATTTGATCAGATTTCAATTTCCAAATTCACTCCAGAATCGAAACAAGAAAGGAAAGAAAAAATATAATAAAATAAAATATAATAATAAGAATTATTATTATTATAATAACTATAGTAATAATATAGTAAAATAATAATAATTATAATAGCTATAATAACTATAATATAATAATAATATAATATAGTATAATATAGTACCATAATAATAATATAATAATAGTGATATACTATACTATAATACTAGTAATAATAATAGAAAAAATAAAATTCACCCGATTGACCCCGGACACAAATGGGTGTCTACATTATCCATTGAGGAAATATGACCATTCTCATATCAGAAGTTTAATTCTAGATCATAGTGTGACTAAACCAAGGCTCTTCTTTAACAATTTACACTAATAGTAGAGTTTTTTTTTTTTTTTAACATACTTATCTTTGGATTTATTTTCATGAGTATAACCTCAAAATCACTATTCTTCCTTGGAATAAAATTTGGAAAATTGATTGCATACCTAGAGTTAATATTTTCCTATATATGTTAGCAGATGATAGATTACCCACTTTTACTCATATTTTCAATAGACATATTATCCAATTGGATTATGTAAGTTTTCTATCTAATAACATGAAAATTTTGTAATTTATTTTCTTGTTGCCCTATTTTTAAAGCCTTTTTGGTCTAATCTTTTTGTCAACTAGAATACTTTGCATTGTCATCTCAGTTTAATTACTCCTTAGGAAATGGAAAAAAGCTCTTTTTCAAGCCCAAAAAACCTTTTCACCCATTTGTTGAACTATTTTTTTCACTTTGCAGTATGTTTGGAATAGTAAAAATCAAGCTATTTTTCAATTTAGATAGATTGATAAAATTCCATGTTTTTTAAAGTTGTTACTAACTTGCTTCATGCCTAGATTTCATAAAATCTAAAAAAAATAGTTTTTTTTTTTTTAAATCTTTGCATTATGTGTTAATTAAATGACAACCTTTCATGCACCATAGGTGAAATTGTTATACCCGTTACCATGCCAGGTGTCATGAGTCAACTTTGTATAGGCCATGACAGGCATAGGATATCATGAGTCACCTTTGTATAAAGCCATGATTGGGCAGAGGTGCCAAGGGAGAGGGTATATCTCATGTGCTAGAAAAAAGTATCCCTATTTCAAACATTATAATGGTTCTTAGTAGCATAGCTATAAAATCTCTTAAGCTCTTTAGAGGGGGTGAGTAGTAGGTGTGTTGTTAGGTTGCCTCATTGGTGAAGGTACATGCTAGATCACCCATCTAGGGCTGCCCTTCTGGTGCTAATGATGGTGGAAAGATTCAAAGTTACTTTTATACTTATTATACTATTCTCAATATTAATAAAACCTTTTTTTCTTTTGGGTGCACAAAAGGGCGACTTGGTGTGCACCCATTATGCCTCGATATACTGTTGTGTATTCTTGATATTAACTTGTATTAAGCTATTTTTGACTGGCTTGTAAGGAAGTGTCCATTCATGTATCGAACGATCTATAGCTTATCAAGAGAAAGCTTAGCCCATAACACGTGGTATCAGAGCATAGTTAAAGTGTGCTAGAATTAAAGCAAAATGGTTACAACAGGTAGTGGATTAGAGGATCTATAAAGGATAGAAGAGCTCGAGGTCATAGTAGTCACCTTGAAAGCTCATGTGGTTACTCATGATCGATTGAGAGAGATCGAGGCAGCCCAGCAAAAGTTGTCTAATACTTTGAATAGTGTGGCTGATGAAATAAGAAATGACATGAGCATTCTCCAGAAAGAGTTTGAAGAGCTTAAGGTCTAAGTAAGTGTACTGCAATTAGTGATGGCTAGTTTTAGTTTTGGTTTCATAGAAAAATGGAATAGGGCCAAGTTGCTAGAACCTCAACGCTATTATCATAATGTATAAGATCTGTGAACCTATCGATAGACATGGATTAAAGGAGTTGCCACCCATCTTTTTTAATAAGGTATGATTGGCCACCTAACAGAATAACATATTTAAAAAGGAGTTTTAAGATTGATTTAGGAATCTTTAAATAGTAGATTTTAGTCCATAAAATCATATTTTAGATTCAAGAATGCGGTTACGCATGAAGAATATTATAGCACCCTCACAGTGCCCATCCAAAGGATGGTACCAATTTGATTTCAAATTATCTAAGCCTTAAAATATTCTTATAATTTTACCAAATCATTTAATTATTGAAAATTCATCCTAAATTTGCTCCAATAGTTTGGTGGCAATTTAAAATAATTTTCTCACCTCAAAAGTATTCATGGAGACTATTGTCTCACTCTGAAGAGGCTCTATCATCGGATTTGTTAATATATTTTTGTTCAAGAAAATAATTAGTAAAATCTTCTAATAATTTGATAAGATTGACTTTGATGTAGATCTCTTAGTAGTTTGGTGAGTTCCCTTGTAAATTTATTTTTAGAAAATGTATTAAATCTTTCAATAGTTTAGTAAGATTTAAGTTAAGATGCAAATTCTAATAGTTTGTTAGGATCAAAACAAAATATTTTATTAATAATAATTTTTTTATAAAAACCAAATTATAAAATTCTCTAATAGTTTGGTAAAATTTATAAAATTTTTAAATTCATATAAAATCCTCCAATAGTTTGGTAAGATTCATGAATTTATTTTGAAACATTTTTTTGGTTATATTTTTTAAAAATAAAATTCATAAAGGTATTTAAAAGTAATAAATTGTTCAATTTAAAATAAGTAGAATAATAATTAAAAATAAAATAATAATAATAATAATAATAATAAAAGAAAATCTAAAGATAAAATAAATAAAAATGTAAATGAAAAATAAAATTAAAAGAAAAGAAAACCTACGATCGAGTCAGGTCTAGAGCATAGGTCAACACGTGGGTTAATTGGTCAACTCGCACGTTTAAGGTCTTCAAAATGGTGTTACTTTGGCTTGGTATAAGAGGCAAAGTTCTTTGTTTTTTCCTCAGACCTACCTTAGCCCTTTCTTTCTCTAGCTTTTTTTCTCTCTTGCTTTTCTCTAGAATCCCTAAATCCAATTGTCGAAAATTGGGTTTAATTGTCAGCTTTTGGAAAACTCACCAAAACTTGGCTGAAAATTCAAGTCCGATTGGAAAATTCAACCGACAAATTCAAACATTCAACTATAAACCTAAATGTTTTCCATGTTTTCCAAAAATCCAAACTTCTAAACTTTGATCCAAAAAAAAAAAAAACCAAAAACCACTGATGAAACAAACTAATGGTCTTTTGAAAATATACTCCCAAAAATAATTTTTTTCACACAAACCAACCTAGATTCAAAAAATTCTAGAAAGAAACAGAGATCCTTTCACTAAAAAAAAAAAAAAACCCTAAAAATCTCCTCCCCTTTCCTCATGAATTCGTGTTTAATTTATAACTTGTTTTAGTAGTAATTTTAAGGCTTAAACAAATTTAATCTAGGCTTGAATCCTAGGATTTGCTTTGCGTGATTTAGGCAAATGATTGTAGGCCTTAATCCCAATTGATTTGGTTCCTAACTTTACACAAATAGATCCTAAAACATTTGTTGCCCGATTCCAAAAAATTGATTTGATTTTCCTTCCTCTTTATTTCCCTCAATCTCTTTGTTAAGACATAAATGAAAGATAGAAAGAAAAGAAAAATAAAATTAAAAGTAAAAATAAACAAAATAATAGTAGTAATAATAATAATAATAATAATAAATAATAATAATTATTATTATTATTATTATTATTATTATTATTATTATTATACAATAACAGTTGGGCCAAATGGATCACACCTCGGGCAAAAATGGGTAACAATAGCTATTTAAAAAATTGATCGTGTCCTGATAAAAACGGGTGTCTACAACTATCCCTCATTGCACATTCATGTAAAATATGGATGATGCAAAGATCTAGACATCCGTTCTATTCAAGCCTAAAAATGAAAGTCGAATAAAGAGGTGATAATAGCTTAACTGAGTCAGCGTCGAAAGTAATCGAGGTGTGTCAAAATGCAAAAATGAAAATTGATCGGGATTGAGCCACAAGTCAAAAAATTTAATGGTCTGGATTGAACAAGATGGAAAGTGATTGACCCAGATTGATCCACAAGTTAAAAATAAATAAAATGACCTTGATTGAGTTAAAGTAAAAAATGAGTGATCGGGGTTGAATCGTGACTAAGAAAAATAAAATGACATAAACTGAGCCCATATCGAAAATGAGTGACCTAGGATGAACTGTAAGCTAGAAAAATAAATGATCTGAATTGAATCAAAATTGAAAATGAGTGATCGGGAACAAACCGTGAGTCAGAAAAATAAATGAATTGGATTAAACCAAGATAAAAAATGAATAACCAAGATTGAATCATGAGTCAAAAAGATAAAATGATCTGGATCGAGCTGAGATTGAAAATGAGTGATCGAGAAAGAACCATGAGTCAAAAAAATAAAATGATTAGGATCGAGCTGAGATTAAAACTTTGTATGTAATAAGTGATAATGCGAATGATACAAATGAATGTCCTATCTAAGATACAAAAGCATACCAAATGAAATTTTGATTGTGATACTAAAGTTCTTAAGATTTTTTCTTTTGTATTCCAAACTCTGCATATTTCTTGTAAAGAGAATCAAATCCATTTTTCCATCACACAAAATGGACACTCATTTTCCTCTTTTAGGGGAATTTTCAAAACTAATATCTTTGAAGATTTCATCTTTTTCCTTCATCCCTTTCAACTCTCACAATCTAATACACAATATTTTATGACATTATTCAATTATTAACCATGATCCCAATTTTAAAATATAAGATTCAAATTATACATTTCTTCTAGTCATGGCAAAGCATAGAAAGGAAAGGGCAAGAATTGAAGGTGAGATATGAATATCATTTATTTGGGGAAGAAGCAAGTTACAAATGACAGCAATGAAACAAGATAAAGGCATATAGAGATGGCTATTTAAGATAAAAATGTCTCAAGATAATTAGATAATCATGATAGTATATCTCGAATATTTTAAAAACCCAACCATATGATGCCTTTAACATTTTAGAGCCTTTCAAAATATACCAATTTTTAGTTTTAGTGAGCCTTATAGATAATGCCGTATTCTTCTTATCCGAGTCGCCTTTACAAGCTTTCAACTTAGATAGACCACCATTTAGTTCAAATTGCCCTTCTAGGTTTTTGACTTGAACTCTTTTTTTTTAAGCAATTTATTTCTTCATGACATTGGAATTTATAGGATTGGAAAGGTCATCTTCATCCATCTCCGCTAAAATTGTGGCTCCTCCCAAAAAAACCTTTTTTACAACATACGACCCTTTTCAATTTGAAGTCCACTTTCTTTTATCATCATGTTGACTTAAGAGAATTTTTTTCAACATGAACTCTTCTTCTTGAAATCAATGAGGTCAGATTTTTTTGTCTAAGCTTTTATCATCTTTTTTTGGTATAGTTGACCATGATAGAGTGCCGCTAATCTCTTCTCTTCAATGAAGTTTAATTAAACATAGTGCTATTGAATCCATTTAGCTTGTTCTAATCCCACTTTTTTTAAGATTCTCAATGATGAGATTTTTACTTCCACTGGCAAATAACCTCTTTCTCCTAAATCAAAGAAAGTAGCGTTACTCCGGTAGAGGTGCATACAAAGCAAAAGGTAATTTCTTATGCCAATCTTTAAACATCTCGGCTATCTTTTTCATAATCCTTTTGACATTCTTATTTGCAACTCTATTACCCTATTCATTTTTTGGTGGTATGGAGCTGAATTATGGTGCTTAATCTTGAACTAAGCACATATTTCTTGTATCATCTTGCTATTTAAGTTCTTTGCATTATCTATAATAATCATCTTTAAGAGACCATATTTGCAGATTATTTCTCTCTTAATAAACTTGTAGACTACTAATCGAGTTACATTTGTAAAAGAAGCTACTTCAACCCATTTAGTGAAGTAATCAATCATTACAAAAATGAATCTATTCTTGTTTGATGCTTTTAAGGTAATAGGACCAATGACAACCAATGACATCCATCTCTCAAATAGAAAATGGCCAAAGTGGTGCCAAAACATGTAATACAGTGGGTGGAGTGTTAATTTTGTCGGCATAAATCTAGCATTTGTGACATTTTTTAGCATAATCAACATAATCACTTTCCATTATTAGCTAGTAGTATCTGGCCTTCATAATTTATCTTACCATCATGTGTCCATTTACTTGTGCTCCATATATACTGTCATTTACCTCTTCAATAATCTTTTTTGCCTCAAAGGCATTTACATAGTGCAATAACACTTGATATTTGCTTCTTTTATACAAAACCTCCCCATCTAAGAAGAATCCCATAGCTAATCTCCTTAGGACTCTCTTATCATTCTCTATTGCTTAATCTGGGTACTACTGATTCTTTAGGTATTGCAGAATATTATAATACCAAGGATTTCCATCTCATTCCTCCTCCATATTAGTGTAATGTACTGGCATATCCTTGACATCTAACTTGATGGGTTAAATCTCAACATTATTACCAATTCGTATCATTGTAGACAAAATGGCCAAAGCATCCACAATTTGATTTTTTTCACAAGTAAAATGTTTAAATTGGAATATTTTAAACTGCTTGCATAACTCTAAAATGTATTTATGGTACAAGATAAGTTTTGAGTCTCTTGTTTCGTATTCTCTCTTCAATTAATAGATAACCAAGGTTAAATCCCTGAACACCTTTAATGCTTTAATTTTTTTATCCAAAGCAGCTTGCAATCCTATAACATAGGCCTTATATTTAGCCATATTATTGGTGTAATTGAAGCTCAATCTTGCTACAACAGGATAATAGTGCCCTTTTGGAGATATTATAATTGCTCTAATTTCATACCCTATGGTATTAATAGCCCTATCAAAATACATTCTCTATGACTTTCCATCATCAATTTCTTTCCCTAATCTTGAGATGGCCATTAATTCTTTATCCAAAAAATTGAGTTTCATGGGCTCATAACTTTCAGCAGCATGGTCTATAAGAAATTTGATAATGGCACTTCCTTTGATCGCCTTTTGGCTCACGTATACTATATCATACTTTGAAAGAATTACTTGCCATCTTGCGATTCTCCCTAATAATGATTGCCTCTCAAAGATGTACTTGATTGGGTCGAGTTTAGCCATAAGCCAAGTGATGTGGTAAAGCATATACTGCTTGAGTTTTTTAGCCGTTCAAGCTAAAGTGCAACACATTTTCTCTAATAATGAATATTTGGACTCATACTCCCTAAATTTCTTGCTTATGTAATAAACAACTTTTTTCTTTTTGCTAGATTCATCCTACTATCTTAGCATACATCCCATCAACTTTTCATGCACCACCACATACAGAATTAATGGTTTTCTTGAAACGGGTGGTACTAATATTGGAGGATTTGATAGGTATTGCTTAACCTTATCAAAAGCTTATTGGAATTCTCCATTCCATTCACCAGGTTGTTCTTTTGAAGGAGTTTAAAGATGGGATCACATTTGGAGGTAAGTTGAGAGATAATCAAGAAATGTAGTTTAATCTGCCTAAAAAACCTCAAACTTTCTTTGGTGTACTTGACGGGGATAAGTTCTAAATGAATCATATCTTCTCTAGGTCAACTTCAATTCCCCTCTCACTAACCACAAAACTGAGCAATTTCCTTGACTTGGCTCCGAATGTGCATTTGGACGGATTTAGCTTAAGTTGAAATTTCATTAACCTCTCAAACAATTTTTTGAGGTTAGCTACATGGTCCTCTTCTTTTCGAGATTTGTGATCATGTCATCTATGTACACCTCAATCTCTTTATGTATTATAACATGGAAAAGTGTCACCGTAGCCCTTTGATAAGTTACCCTAGCATTTGTCAATCTAAAAGGCATAACCTTATAACAAAAGGTTCCCTACATAGTTACAAAAGTAGTATTTTCCATATCATCTTGGGCCATCTTTATCTTATTATAATCGAAGAATCCATCCATAAAGAGAAAATTACATGTCAGGCTGTATTATCCACTAATGTATCAATATAAGGTAAAAAAAAGTTATCCTTTGTGCTAGCCTTATTTAGATCGTGATAGTCCATTCACATTCGTACCTTTTCATCTTTCTTAAGAACAAGTACTATATTGGCCACCCATTTGGGATATTTGGTCACTTGCAGAAAGCTCGCATCAGACTGCTTTCTTACCATCTCTTTAATCTTTAACAGCATTTTAGGTTTCATTATTCTTAACTTTGTTGAACTGACCTATATTCAGGTTTTAGAGGTAGCCTGTGTTCCACTATCTCAGTGCTGAGCTCAGGTATATCTTCATAAGATCAAGCGAACACATCTATAAATTCTCAAAGCAGATCCTCTAACCATTAGAAGTGAGGTTTCGATCTTGACTTTCTTTTTTGTTCTTGTCATTTCCTAAATTGATCATCTTAGTAACTTCTTGATGAGGCTTAATAGATTTATTCTCTTGTTTAATTAATCTCATTAAATTTGGAGGTAAAGTATATTTTTCAAAGTCCTTTTCAATGTCGAGTTCATTAGCATTAATTGAATTTTTAAAATTAAATCCGTGATTATTATCATATTATCTTCATATTCATTTGAGGATTTGAAATTAAATGAAATAGAAAGTATTGGCTAAATGCTTTGATGGGAAAGTAGATTGAATAGAAAAGATGAATAAAATGCATGCTCTTATTTTTTTGTTAAAATAATGGATAAAAAAGGCCCATACATAAGAGATCATCCCAATGCTTTTGGGCATAAGTGATTGGTAGTTGTAATTATGTTGAAAAAGTATCAAAGATAGTAGGCATCTAGATGACACTTTAGGTTTTCAATTCAAAATTTGGGAGGTATGGATAAGCCAACACTTTTTTCTTTTGAATATCTTTACCTATCATTTAGATAGATAGTTCAATGAAAGCCTTTTCATGCTTAATTCCTTTTCAGCATTTTTCTTAGTTTCTAGGTACATATATGCTCCAAGACTAAATGTTTCATACAAGTAAGGGACAGCCATTGGCATATTTCTTGCCATTTTTTCCCTATCATCTTGCATTCCTTTTACTTCACATCTCAGGCCTAGTTTTTTATTGTTATCTATAATTATTGGTAGTTTTTTTATCCCTTGCAGACTTTTACCAAGGCTAACTCCAATATTCCAACCTTTATTAATCATTTGACTTATCATGATTTTACTAAACTTTGCTTGGTACAACTTAGGTCCTCCAGCTACAGCATTAACAAGTTCAAAAGATTGATAAAAGCATTCTAATGATTCCTCTGTAGCTTCTACATAAAAAGCATTCATAGGTTGAGTCACCAGCAAATCCTTTTCCCTAGCCACAATCACCAATTGATCTCCTATATTGAATTTGACCTTTTGATGCAGAAAGGAAGGAACAACACATGCCATGTGAATCTATGGTTTCCCTAACAAATAACTGTAAGATAGGAAAATGTATATAACCTGAACCTTTATATCGAAGACACAAGGTATAATTTACATAGACATTTCAATAACTCCTAATACTTCATGCTCAGTTCCATCAAACACTTGGACCATCATATGATTACTTTTGATATGGGATGTATCAATAAGTACCTTTGCCAAAGTAGACATAGGCATTACATTAATAGCTGAACCATTGTCAATAAGGACGGTTATTGTGTGGCTTTTGCATTTAATAGTGATATGTAGGGCCTTTGTACTTCCCTTACCCTTGGGTGGAATCTCATCGTCACTGAAGGCTATATAGTATGGTACCACCAAGTTTCCCACTAGATGGTTCACATATTCCATCGATACATTATGTGCCATATAAGCCTGATTTAACACCTTCAGTAAGGCATTGCAGTGTGATTTTAAATTTAATAGTAGTGACAATAAAGAGATTTTGACTGGCATTTACTCAATTGCTCCACCACAAAATACTTGCTATGCTTTACCAACTTTAAGAACTCGCAAGCTTCCTTTTTTGACATAGACTTTGGGATATCTTTTTCTAGAATCAATTCTAATTTAGTCTATTTTTCCATCACCGTTATTTTCTCCTTCTTTGCTTTCTCTAGCACCTTTAGAGTCTAGCATCTTCCACTTCTGTTCATGCCACTTACACCAGTTATGTTGGCAATATCAGACTTAGGTATGATTTTTTCTTATCCTTGGACTGTTATTTCATAACCATACTTTCGTGGCATAGCCTTTTCATCCTTGTAGGGGAATGGACTTGGGACTTTAAAAGTCATCAGTTTAGTAATAAGTTAGTCTACGACCAATCTCAGCTTCTCACCATAGTGTATGGTGATTCGCTTTGGCACTCACTTATCAATCATAGCCACTTCAACACCTTTTGAGGCTCTGTTTCTTTGTATAACTCGATTTGATAAGAATCTGTTAACTTCTGCATCTCATCATGGAATCATTTATATGTTTCAATAGAGTACCCTAGAGCCCCACTGTGATACTTGTATTTTTTTATTTGGGACACATCTTCCATGATAGGTACATGGGTCATATAAAGCCTCATATAACTGACTGAACCGCATTTTGATCTCTTCGCCTTTCTTTTCATATGCCCTTTGTCCTTATTCAAAACATTGATTGTATAATTGGGTAGTGGGTTATCGCTAACATTGGGTGTTATTTTTCCTCTTTGTTGAAATTTATTAGCTCTTCTTTAATTAGACTTTACACCTTGTGTTTCAAAGAGATACAATATTTGGTGGAATGGCCACTTACCCCATAATGATAGTAGCAGTGGGCAGTGGAATTGTACCACTTAGGATAAGGAGTTTTAAGTGGTTTTGCAAGGATAGGAGCAATCAAGTGATTTTTATAGAGTTTTTGGTACAATTCTACAAAGCTCATGGGAATAGGATTGAATGTGGGTTTTTCTTGGTTATTTGGTAGCTTTCGTGTATCACTTATTGGGTTGGCTAGATGAACAGAAGGCCTTGCTATGGTTGAGGTGTTTGGATTGTAGTGTAGGTTGGTAAAGGGATGGATAAGAAGGTCATAGAGCTAGTTGGCAGGGGAAGCTGAAGCATGATTTATGGTAGGATAATATGTGGGATAAATTGGTGGATGGTAGTTTATGAATTACTGCCCTTCAAAATTCATAGCTTGAGTCTGACTTTCCTTTTTTTTGGGCATCCTTTTAGCAATAGAAGGTTTTCCCCCCTTATGTTTGCTATTTTTATGGCATTTTTAATGATCTCTCCTAAGATCACTATGTCAATAAAATTTTTAGTTGTATTTTTATCATTTTTTTCATAATAAGGCGACTTTAGAGTACTTACAAATAGCATTGTTGTTTCTTTTTCTATTAATGGTGGCTGAACTTGAGCGACTCTATCCCACCACCTTTGGGCATATTCTTTAAAGGACTCAGTCACTTTCTTCTCTATACCTTGCAATGAAAAGCGATTAGGAGTCATATCTATAATATGGCGATATTGATTGATGAAATATCAAGTTAAATCCTTCCAATATCATATGTGAGCCCTATCTAACTGGACATTCCATCTTGCAATAGACCTAGTTAAACTATCCTGAAACATATGCATAAGTAATTTCTTATTACTAGTATGTGTTACCATTTTATGACAATACATTATGGCATGTGTGATAAGGCACTTGGTATCATTATACTTCTCAAACACTGGTACTTTAAACTTTGGGGTATTACCACATCTGGTACTAAACAAAGGCATGTGGCATCCATGGAACCATAAAAGTTGATACCTTTTATAGCTTGCAATCTCTCCTTAATCATATCTATCGTGTGATCAGTTTTAGGGTCCTTTATGGACTCAGCCACCTGCAACTTTAATTTTTTCTTTACCTCATTCAGATTAGGGATTTAGATAAGCTCAACTGCCTTTTCAACAAAGACAAGATTAATGTAACTTTAAACATTTTCTTGACTAGGTGAAAAAAGCATTCCTAGGTAGTTATAGCTTGAAAATATTGGCTATTATGGTATAAAGCTTTTAGTGGATTGGTTCTGATATAGACCATAGCCTAGAGGATATAATGGCTTAGTGACTTAATGTGAAACATCTTCCTTCATTACTTTCCCATTGTTTATCTTATCCAAAGCTTCAAGAATCTTGCTCAGTTCCCCTTTGACTTCCTCCTAAGCCTTTTCCAACTTTTCAACATGGCTTGCATTGTCTTGCTTCATTTTCTTAGCTTGAGCTTGGGTGTTATATAGATGTTGAGCTATATTTGAACCTTATGTACCATAATCTAAAATTAGTGATCTTGTTATGAGCTGAAATGACTAAGAAATGATTATGAATGAATGCAATGGAATGCATAAAAAATAAACTAAAATATTTGCCCTTTTAAAGATTTTAACAAAAGTGAACTTTCATTTATCCCACAAAATTCTGTTTTACATCAAGTCTAATACTTTTCACTTGTAAAAATGCTTGATTTGCTCATAATGATCTTTAGCCTCCTTAATGAAATTCAATAGCTACTACCCATGCTCTCCTATTGGTGTGATCAAAGTTCTTAATGATTTTGCCTTTTTTTCCATTTCTCTTACCTTAATTACTACGTTGCTTATCTGGGTTGTAAGATGTTCTATGTACCTTTGCCTTATCATCCTTTCTTTTTGCCAAACCATACTTGATAGGATAACTTCCTATGCCTTTCTATGAGTGCAATGATAAGATCCCCTTGTTCATTCAATTTCTACTTTAGTGTCTGGATATACTTTCTAAGCATCTCATTTTCTTGTTGAGCTTCCAGATAATCATCCTCCATTTGGGAACATTCTCTTTTTAGTTTTTCATTCTCACAAGTCAAATCGGTGATATTTATTTCTTTAACCTTCACTTGTATGCACAATCTTTTGTGCTCTTGTCGCGGCTCCATCAATTCCATAAGGGCATTGTTATGCTCTCTAATAACTTTTTAAGTCTTACTCTCAACCTTTAATCTCCTATGTTGTTGATGAAGTTAAGCCAAATCCTTAACTACTGTATCACACTATTTGGAAATATCATGGACTTGGACTCTAACTTTTTTATTTTATCATTCCACTGCCCCTTCTCTTCCTGAAGCCTTAGAATTTCTTATTTCATTTTATCTTTCTCAACTTCAAATTCTTTCTTTGCAAGTTTCAACTTTGAAGGCATCTTATCCAACTCCTAATTCATTGACCGACAATTATTCTTGAATGTAGATGCTACTTCCTTTCTCCTCTTGGCTCTCCATACCAAATATCCTTGAGTGACTTTATTAGTAAATGGTCCAAGGCTCACTCTTTTGGGATTCTTCCAAGCTTTGATCATGCTGTCAATTTTTTTAAATATTTTAGATTCTCTATATAAATAGTCAAATTGGTTGAGCTTGTGTGTATAGGAATGAACTGTTCAGCTCCATACTGTCTCCTTACCATCATAGGTGCATAACCTATTGACCCACATAAGCCTCAAAGTGGAACCCCTATCTCTTCTCTATATTGATACAACATAGGTTCTCAATTCATCTAAGGGACTAGCCATTTCACCTGACAAGCAATGAGATTCTACAGTAAATATTCTCATTCTTTCTAGGTCTTTGCTTCTGGCCAATCACTTTCATAAAATTCCTTAACTGAATTTTAATTGTGAAAATAGAGTTTGGAGAAAGCACTCTTCTTGCATTCAAAATGACTCTTCATCCACAAATACAATAGTGGTGTGTAACCCAAAAAATGTGCTTTATCATTCTATCTACAAAAATTCAAAGATCTAACAATTTTTGTCAATATCACCAATGAAGGATTATATCCCCTTTCAATCTATTCAAATAAAATTTTCACTTCTATCTTAATATGACTTAAGACTTTGGAAAAGATCACCATCCCATATCCTACTAGAGCAAACACATTCATTCCTTGGTCATCATCAGGGTGTTTAACAATGAAATCTTAGAGAAACTCTTATGAAATACCTTTATGCCCTCCCTTTTCTTAGTCATGTAAATCTATGAGCTCTTTTTCTATCCCTAAAATATGAGCCAACTTTTTATGATATCTCGGCCTTTGTTTCTTGATGTATATTGTATCTAAGTACTAAAGATGTATACCCACCAGAATTGAATACTCATTTATAGTTGGTACCAAATCAATTTCATTAAAAATGAAACAATGATAGGAAGGATCCCAAAACTATACCATTGCCTAATGAGTGAGTTTTCAACTTTCATTGACAAGATATGTGCAACATGCCCAAACTTCTAACAAAAAGCTTGTTGTCTTAAAGGAACTATGTTATTCCATATGTCTGCTAGGTCTTTCAAGTCATTTTGTTTAAAGAGCAATCGAACTTCCTTAAGTAAGGTAGAGACATAGCTAGATGGTAAATAATCCTTTTCTTCTTGCTATCTCTTTTCTGGCTCTATCTTCACATCAATGGATGACTCATATTTGAATAATACAGACGAGGCACAAACTTGACACTTTATGGGTTCCATGAAAGTTTTTGTTAAAGATATCTTTAGAGCAGGAATAATATGCAATATGTATGTATGTTTATGAATATGCATGAAAAGGAAAACAAACAAGAAATCAATTTAGTCATCTCAATATAAAATAAAGAATAAACACAATAAAGCAAGTAAAATGCAATAACAACATGACTCCAAATTTTGGATTAACTATAAAAGATAAGGGAACATGTCTCTACCTATGGGTTAAGCTCATAAGGTTAACTATATATAGCTTGGGTCATTTCTAAAAGCTTCCCAAATTGTTCCTTACATCATCGTCCATCACAAACTAATAAAGCACCCCAATCCTTGCCCATTATAGGCTATAAGCAGAAAGGGCTCAATTTGAGTGAAAGTATTTCGTTAGCCCATGCAGAGAGATGAAATCTCATGAAGCCGTAAGTACTTTACTCACTCCTGAAAGATAAAACTCGAGTATAGAGCTCATGTTATGCATATGTAATTGAATGATAGATATAAAATGAATAAATGAACAAATAATAAAATACAAGCAAGAGAGAAAAAAAAAAAAAAGGAAGAAAAATCTTAAACTTACTAGGTTAGGCTTGAATAATAAGAAATCATTTACTAGCCTGACTCTTTTTTTTCCTAATGTAGTCACCAAACTGTCATAACATATAGATCTATGGACCATCACTAGACATGGATTAAGGAGTCGTCACCAATCTTTTTTGTTAAGGTGTGATTGGCCACTAACAGAATTTGTCCTATTTAAAGAGGAGTTTTCAAGATTGACTTAAATATCTTTAAACAATAGATTTTAGTCCATGAAATCAGGTTTTAGATTCGAGAGTACGGTTATACGTGAGAGGTTATAGCACCTTTTCAACACCCATCCAAAAGATGGTGCTAGTTTGATTTCAAATTATTCAAGCCTTAAAATATTCTTATAATTTTACCAAATCATTTAATTATTGGAAACTAATCATAAATTTACTCCAATAGTTTGATAGCAATTTAAGATAATTTTCTTACTTCAGGAGTATTCATAGAGACTAATGTCCTATTCTGAAAAGGCTCCATCGTCGGGCTTGTTAATATATTTTTATTTAAGAAAATAATTAGTAAAATCTTCAATAGTTTAGTAAGATTTAATTTAAGATGCAAATCCTCCAATAGTTTGATAGGATCAAAATAAAATATTTTATTAATAATAAATTTTTTATAAAAATCAATTTATAAAATTCTCCAATAGTTTAATAGAATTCATAAAAATAAATTCATGAAAAATCTTCTAATAGTTTGGTAGGATTCATGAATTTATTTAAAAATATTTTTTTGTTTATTATTTTTTTAAAATAAAATAAATGAAATGAAATTCATAAAGGTATTTAAAAATAATAAATGTTAAATTTAAAATACGTAGAATAATAATTAAAGATAATACAACAACAACAACGACAACAATAACAACAATAATAATAAGTAGTAAAATAAAAGAAAATATAAAAATAAAATAAATAAAAATATAAACAAAAAATAAAAAAAACCTACGATCGAGTCGGATCTGGAACACGGGTCAGCATGCAGGTTTAAGGTCTTCAAAATGGTATCACTTTGGCTTGGTATAAAAGGCAAAGTCCTTTGCTTTTTCATAGACCTACCTCAGCCCTCTCTTTCTCTAGCTCTTTTTCTCTCTCGCTTCTCTCTAGAATCCTTAGATCCAATTGCCAGAAACTAGGTGTAATCACCAGTTTTTGGAAAACTCACTGAAACTTGGTCGAAAAATTTAAGTCTGGCTGAAATTTCAATTGAAAAATTCAAACATTCAACCAAAAACCCATATTTTTTTTATAGATTTTCTAGAAATCCAAACTTCCAAACTTTGATTCTAGAAAAAAAGAAAAACCCCAGAAGCCACTGATGAAACAAACTAATGCTCTTTTGAAAGCATACTCTTAGAAACAATTTTTTTCACACAAACCAACCTAAATTCAAAAAATTCATAAAGAAACAGAGATCCTTTCACTCCTAAAAAACCTAGAAATCTCATTCCATTTCCTCATGAATTTATGTTCAATTTATAACCTGTTTTAGCAATAATTTTAGGGTTTAAATAGATTTAATCTAAGCTTGAATCCTAGGATTTGCTTTGCTTGATTTGGAGGATTGATCTTAGGCCTTAATCCAATTTGATTTGGTTCCTAACTTTACACAAATAGATCCCAAAACATTTGTTATTTGATTCCAGAAAATTGATTTGATTTTTTTTCATTTTTTATTCATTTAGTCTCTTTGTTAAGACATAAAGGAAAGAAATAAAGAAAAGAAAAATAAAATTAAAGGTAGTAATAATAATAATAATAATAATAATTATACAATAACAGTTGGGCTAAATATATTGCACCTTAGGTAAAAATGGGTGCCTACAGCTACACGAAAAATTGATCACATTTCAGATAAAAATGGGAGTCTAAAGCTATAAGGAGGCAACGGATGCCAAAGAGCTTGAGAACTTCTTGTTTGATAAGGGATAATACTTTTGAGCTGTGTATATAGACTTAAAGGAAGATAAGGTTGCCATGGCCACAATGTATCTTGCCAAGGATGCCAAGCTATGCTGGCTTCGAAAATTTTAAATGATGAGTGCTCTATTAGAACTTAGGCAGACCTTGAGAAAGAGCTAAAGAACCAGTTCTTTCTTGAGAATGTAAAGTACATGCCAAATGAAGCTTTGAGAATTGGTGGAAACAAGAACAATGCATGAGTTTGTGAGGTGTAGAAAAAGATAAAATGTTATATGTCCTTGAGGGCCTCAAGTTGTGGGCTAGGATAGAGCTACAAAGATAAAAGGTGCAAGATGTAGCCACTATTATGGCTACCATTGAATGTCTTAATGACTATAACGATGGCCCTTCAAAGTGAAAGAACCCCTTCCATCAAGTCTCACTAACTCCAATTTTGAGAATTGGGGAAAGATGGCCAGAGTGGATAGACCTTTTAATGGGGGATTAGATAGAAAACCTTTTGGTCGAGACAACATTTAGCGTAAGATAAACAATGCATTGAATTTCAAGCTGAGGCAAATGCTAGCTTGCTTTCTATGTAAAGGGTCTCATCAGGTGGCTAAATGCCTAAATAGAGGTGCCTATAATGCCCTGAGATCTTTTTCTCTAGAATCTTCCAAAGTGCCTAAAATTATCAAAAACGTTGAGCATGAACCAACAAGGATTGGTTCAATGCAGTTTCTTAGTACTCTTCGTACCCAACTAAACATGATAAAAAAGAAACTAGGAGAGGCCTGATGCATTGGACTCAGTGCTCAATGATAAAACCATAAAGGCCATGGTAGATACGTGTGCAACTAATACCTTTATCACGCTAGAAAAAGTAAAAAGATGTGGTTTCAAGGTTAACAAGGATTATGGGCAAATGAAAACAGTTAACTCACTAGCCTTTGCAATCAGTGGAAGCTTTAAGAGTGATGACCAAGTTAGGGCTATGTTAAGGAAATGTAAACTTCATGATTTTTCACATAGATGACTTTGATGTTGTCTTATGATTGGACTTCATGATGTTGACTCAAGCGATCCCCAATCCCTATAGCTAGTTGTTTATTATTCTTGGAGAAACACATATATGTTGTGCCAGTCACGATTCTCCCTAGAAGTGGGAAAAAATGATTCTAACTTGCAATTCAAGAAAGGGATAAAGAGAGGGAGCCCTCTTATGTAACCATGCCAATTTCTAAAGTCGAATTAAGTCAAAATCGATGCCCAATGGGGTAGAGAAAGTATTGAAAGAGTTTAAAAATATAATGCTAGAGCAATTGCCTAAGTTCTACATCCTAGAAGATCGGTGGTCCATAAGATTGAACTTTTCCCAAGAGTTAAGTCACCAACTAAGGCCCATACCGCATGGCTCCACCAGACCTGACTGAATTGAGAAAGCAATAAGATGAGCTATTGCAAGCTAGATTCATAAGACCATTGATATTTAGGGCACTGATGTTATTTTAGGGAAAGCATGATGGGAATTTATGATTATGTGTGGACTACAAGGCCTTGAATAAGTAACTATGAGAAATAAATATCCTATCCCTCTTATTATAGATTTGTTTGATCAATTAAGCTAGGCCAAGTACTTCTCTAAATTAGACTTGAGATCTGGCTACCATCAAGTAAGAATTGCTGAAAAAAATGAGCCAAAAACCATTTGTGTAAAGCAGTATGGTGCATTTGAATTTCTTGTTATGCATTTTAGATTGACTAATGCCCTTACCATATTTTGTACCTTAATGAATCAGTTGTTCCATGACTATCTTGACAAGTTTGTGTTCATTTATTTAGATGACATAGTGGTTTATAGTTCTACCTTAAAAGAGCACCAAAAACACCTGTGTCTTGTGTTTCAAAGACTACAAGACAATCAGTTGTATCTTAAAAAAGAGAAATGTGCATTTGTGCAAACACGAATTCACTTCCTAGGCCATTTAAATGGATATGAAAAAAAGTTAAGGCTATCAAAGAATGGGCAATGCTAAAGAACGTTAGGGAACTCCACTCATTTTTGCTATTGGCCAACTTTTATAAGAGAGTTGTGGAAGGCTACTCTTATAGAATAATGGCCCTCACCGAGCTATTAAAAAGGAGCATAAATGGTTTTCGACAAGTGAATGTTAAGAGGCTTTTATGGGCTTAAAAGAAGCCATGACAAAGAACCTTATCTTGGTTCTCCCTGGCATTAGAAAGCCTTTTGAAGTTTAAATAAATGCATATGATTTCACTATTGAAAGAGTGCTTTTGTAAGAACAGCACCTGATAACATTTGAAAGTCAAAAGTTGAGCAAAACTGAAAAAAGATACATGGCTCAAAAGAAAGAGCTCCTGGCAATAATCCATTGTTTAAGGGCATAACGACATTACTTGTTAGGTTCCCAACTCATGGTTAAGATGGACAATACTGTGGTTAGTCATTTTTTTACCCAACTAGTGCTTATGGCTAAGCAAGCTAGATAGTAAGAGTTTCTAGCCAAATTTGAATTTTGTTTTGAGTATATAGTTAGAAGAACCAACCAAGTGATAGATGCATGAAATAGATGAGCAAAATTGGTTGCCTTTAGGAAATTACCCTAATGTCGACTAGTAAAATTATGATATATATCCATAAGCTAATTGAAGATAATTTGAAGAAAGACCCATAAGCCAAAGCTATCTTAAAAGCTAGTAATAAGGGAAGTCCAAGTACTTTTAGTAAGAAAATAGGACTTATTGACAAAGGGTCCATTAATTGTTTGTGCTAAAAGCAAGAAGTTTAAGACAGATATTAATGTGAGAATGCCATGACACATAGTGGATAGGTTACCTTGGTTGGCATTGTACTTTAGCTTTACTGAAACAAAGCTATTATTGGCCTTATATGTAACAAGATATGATGGACTATATAAAGACTTACCTTATTTGCTAGTAGGATAAAGTTGAAAAAAAGAAACTAATAGGCATGCTTGAACTGCTACCTATACCTATAAGACCTTAGGAAAGTATCTCTCTTGACTTTATACCAAGCCTTCCTAAGGTTAGTGATCTTGGGTCTATTCTGGTGGTGATTGATAGTTTTTCAAAATATACCACATCCATTCTAGTCTTAAAGTATTGTATTGCAAAGGATATGGCCCGTTTAATATGTAAGCATGTGATCAAGTATTAGGGCTTTCCTCAAACCATTGTCAGTGACAAAAATTTGAGATACATTGGTTCATTATGGAGAGAACTTTTCAAGATCTTGGGATCTCAGCTAACATCTCTTTAAGTTATCACCCATAAATCGATAGTTAGACTGAACAATTTAATGGGTTGTTGTAAGAGTACTTAAGACATTTTGTTCAAGCTAATTAGATGGGCTTCATTATTGGATGTAGGTTAGTCTTTTTTTTTTTTACTTCCAACAAGTGTTCTTCCATAAACAAGAGTCCTTTTAAAGTGGTCACTAGCAACAATGAAGGCTACCGTATACATTCATTGAGCCATATTAAGGGAAAAATTTATGAGCTTCAACATTAGCAAAGAATGGAGACAAAATACAAAAATTATGAAAGCATACTTAAAAAGGGCATAAAATGCATGAAGAAGTGGGCAGATAAGGGCCAAGGGCATAATAGTTCAAAGTTGATGATCTTGTGCTTGTTAGACTAATGCTTGAACAAATTAGGTTCCTTAAAGAGCGAGATCATAGGTTGGTGCATAAGCATGTAGGTTCTAGTGAAAATCCTTTCTAGAATGGGGAATGCCTCTTACAAAATTGACCTACCAAAATGGATGAAGGTGCATCCACTGTTCCATGTGAGCAACTTAAAGCCTTACTACACAAACCCTATAAATGCAAGTCGCAATGAATCAACCAAGACTACCATTACCATAAAGTCACTATTTGAACATCGAGTTAAAGAGATTTTAGATGACAGGGTAACCTAAGTCTCTCAAAGAATAGTCCATAAATATCTAGTCAAGTAGAAGGGCTTAAGACTAGAAAAAACTAGTTGAGAGAAATATCATGATCTTCAAGCATTTGAGCAAAAAATTGAAGAATTCTAGGCTAGCAAGTAGGCAAGGGCATTAACAAAATAAGTGGAGAGGATGCCATGAGCCAACCTTGTATATAGCTAAGACTGGGCATAGGATGTTATGAGCTACCCTTGTATATGGCCATAATCAGGTAGAGTGCCAAAAGAGAGGGTAGATCTTATGTGCTAGGAAACATGTCCCAATTTCAAACATTATAACGGTTATTGATAGTATAGTTATAAAATCTCTTAAGCTCTTTAGAGGGGTTGAATAATTGGTGTGTTGTTAGGTTGCTTCATTGGCTAAGGTATGTGTTAAACCACCCATCTAGAGCTGCCCTTCTACCCTTGACAATGGTGGAAGACTCAATGTTACTTTTGTAATTGTTATACTATTCTCGATTTTAATTAAACTTTTTTTTTCTTTCGGTGACACCAGGAGTCGCATTGGTGTGCATCCATTATGTTTTAATATATCGTTATGCATTCTTAAGATTAATTTGTGGCTTATTGGTTACTTATTTAGATATCAAACTATCTTTGGTTGAGTTGTGTGGAAGCATCCATGTAATTGCCACACATTTTATTACTTCATCGAGAAAAAGCTTAGCCGCTCGTAACACCAGGCCTAACATTGAAAAAAGTATCAAGCCTATACACCCATAAGAAAAGAATTGCCTATGTGGCTTCTTAAGATAGACTTAATGTCATGGACCACACATTTTTTATACCAAAACTATGCGACCATGCTGCCTCAAGACTATTCATAGTCAAGGTCAGCCTTTTGCAAATCCATTTTCTCATGGGTAACTTGTTATTGATCCTTCAAGCCATATACATAAGAGCCCTTCTTGCTTTGACCCTATAAGGTCTCTCATATCATTCCTAAACTCATCGAGAAAGGAACCCAACTCCCATCAAATGACAAGTCCATAAGTCTTTAGGTGGCCTCGAGCCCCACTCTAATGCCCATAGGCACCAAGGTCTTAAGTACCAACCCACAAGGCTCATAAAGGCACGTCACTCTAGTTCTCATCATAGTATCTCAATCTAGCATAGTGAGAACCCAACACCATGCCCGCATAAACCATTCACAAGCTTTCGTGCCTACAAGGCTGAAGCACAACACAAATGCTAGTCAGAAGCCAACCTGGAGCCACTATAGGCTCATCTCATTCCCACAAAGTTCATATCATAGGGCCCCGACCTTCTTAGCCTCACTTTAAGCCACCACACACATGATGGACATCCAACATTATGCTTGTTTCGCATCTAGTTACTCAAGTGTGCTGCACTAGTCGCAGCTCACCCATACATGTTATCAAGTAGCCACAAGGGTCTAAATGTGCACCTACCTGCTAGCTTGCTCATCCATCAAGCTTGATAGTGCCTTTCTACACAAGCAGCATCTCATGATCCTTGGTTACTTATCAATCTGACTTAGTGCGAAAAAACTGAGGAGCATAGCGAATGCTAACATCTAACCCCACGATTTAATGCAAAGGTGCAATATGAGGCCTACCAACCCCAACCGTCCCTAAATTTACCATGACTCGAGGAGATACAGTTGCCATACTCATGATCCAACAATACGTGGCCACTTAGACACCACATGTGCCTAGAAGTAGCTCACTTTAAACTAGTCAAGCTCTCACCTAATAGGCTAGCCAAGGGGTGGTGGAGAGATGACTCCAAATGTCTCCCTATAAAGAGTGTAGGAGCTTTCACAATTATACTACCAGAAACTGTAAGAATATCTGAAATGGGGATACTTTTCTCTCTAGCCATCTCAAGGCCCTCTTCAACCAACTCAAGGTTTAGTGACCTGCATCTTGGCCCTAATAATACCAGCATTTCACTCATTGCTCCATCGACCCACTCAGAGGCAACCACACTAGCTTCAACCGGGAGCACACAACTAGCTACCAAACTCTACGGTGCCCTCACATCTTGGGATTAGAGCTCGCACTACCTGCACACTACTCTAGGACCACTACCCTGATAGACCTTGTCTGTTGCTCAGTTTAGGGTCAATCATAGCAGGACCATGGTACACCAAGACTTGACCATGACACTTAATCTGTTCAGACAAAGATTTACAATTGGAACAGGACAGATTTGAAAATCTTGTTGGTATTGACAGCCGCCACACTTATGAGGAAGGTAAGGGCAAAAGATAATATCGCTCCACTACTTCACGCGCAATCACTCTTGTGTTCTCTCTTTCCTTCCTCATCTCTTTGCACTCTCTAAACCTAAAATGCTCCTAACTGTTCTCTATTCTTTGGCAGGCTCCATACTGCTCGCCCAGGACTTTAAGGACTCTCTTTGAGCATGCCCAATCCAACCTGCTCTAAACATCCACAAGCTTCATTGGATAATCCTATACGGGAGACTCTCGTAAGTGTCCATAAAGTCTATCGTTCTTTTACCTCAAATACTACCAGATTTTGGGGACAAACTTGACAGAAAAATATTCCATAACAAATTTTGTCACTACAATGATCACTTGTGACGGATTAATGACAGCTTTTGTAATAAAAATTATCAGCGAAGATTAAACGTGCAGTGACAATTTTAGTAACATAACTGTGACATATTTGGACAGAATTTTTTGAGAAAACTACAGAATCTCGATGAACCTAATAAAACTATAGAATCTCTCTTTCCATATGTTTTTGATAAATCACATTCCAAGAATATGTGATATCTTAATTCTTACTTTGATTGGCAACATATTGAATGATTTCTTAGCTCTTATTACGTGAAAGTTCATTTTTGCCACAGGAAAAGAAGTGCTGCATATCTTTTATCTAGGAGAGCTGTTAATGCTAATGGACCTTATGAAATTTACTCTACTCCTAGATTTATACTTGATGTACTTAAGAATGATATTAGCCTTAAACTTTATAGGTATTTTGTTTCCAACCCTAAGAGACTGGAAGTTACTTCGACGTAACTATTTCTCATTAATATGTAAATGTTCTTTAGTTGAAAAAAAAAAGTTAAATTAATGCAATGCATTCCCTTTAATAAAAAAGATCATATCTAAGATTAAATTTCATATTTCACTTGATTTATTATAAAAAAACCAATTGTCCTATTTATGCTTATTCCATCGTGGAATTGCTAATTATTTCTGCAACACAGAAATTCCCATGCGTAACAGCCAAAAGTTCAAATCAAATCAGATGGAATCCCAATCCCCTCTCTCTCTCTCTCTCTCTCTCTCTCTCTCTCTCTCTCTCTCTCTCTCTCTCTCTCTCTCTCTCTCTCTCCATTTCGCATTTTTCCAACTATATATGCGTATGCTGACTCCTTGAGCAGTTGAAGAGTCACTAGCAATGACGCTTAGCGCTGTTGCAGTCCCAATTATTTATAATTGACTTGAAAAGGAATATGATATTTTTTCTTTGTAAACCACAGAAAAGACCAACCAACCAAATTGATGAGAATGAACGCAATAAGAATTCCAGTGGTACAATAAGAAAGTGAACTATTCAAACAAATTTTATTTTGTTTGTGGTCCCTAATTTTTAATTTTGATTTCTATACTTTGAATTGTTCTGTTTCATTTTTATTTTTTTGGTCAAATAATTCTATAAACACTGATATAATGTTCACATTTAACTACGGGCCATGCCACATGCATGGATAATCTGCCGACATGAAAAAGATATTTTTTTCGATGGTTAATGGAACAATGAAAAAGGATCAAATTAGTGAAACTATTCTAAAAATTTAAAATTCAAAAGAAATAATTAAAAGATTAGGGATTAAAGTAAAATCACAATAAAAGATTAAGGATTATAGATGAAATTTACACGAATTGTCCTGATATGATAAGCATACATAAGAGGATTATTAATATTATCTTATGTTATATAAATATATATTTATGAGGCTTCCCAAATGCATGCCAAGCCAATCCAAAGTAGCGGCAAAATTATGCCTTTCATGTCACGACTGATATCATAGAGTTTCGACTTTTCTCTCATTTAAGCTGGGACAAGGCCAACTTTTCCATCATGATAAGAAAGAGATGAGAACAGGATGTGATTTCGATTACTTTCAGCTTCGAATATTTGCTACTTTTTGGACGTATTTTTTAATTAATCCCAAACGGAAAAAGAATTAGACAATGGTGGAAACAGAACAGATTTCATAATATGGCAATTAGGTTTTGTTGGCCACTAGTTTTATGCTTCTGTAGTTTTTTTGAGACAATTTTCAACCAAGTATAAAGGCTGTTGCCCATGGGATACATTCATACATGTTAATATATTTTGGTAACAAGATATTCTTTCATATATAAACCATAGTATACGCACTGACTTCTAAAACATAAAAATAAAATTTTCTAATTTATATAAATATGTGATTTTAGACTGTAGATTGAGAGGTGGTTTCTCCCATCTCATAAACTTTCTTTCTTGTTCCAAAAATAGAATTCAAGAAATTGAGTGTTTTTTTCTTTCAAACGGTCGGGATTATTTTCAAGCTCTTATTTAAATCTAAATTTCTTTTCAAACAATCTTAAAGACGCAGTGCCCACGTTAATCTGCTATATTCAAAATTTTACTCTTAAAATACTTCTCACAAGGATTGAACACGAGTTGACAAGAAAAGAAAAGTCCTGCACTGAACTAATTATCCCTTGTGGGTACCAATGCTTAGAATATTGGGTTCAATTTGTTGGTACTTGATCACGTACTCAAAGAGCACCATTCAAACATTTCCTTCTTCAAATAAAAAAAAAAAAAAATTGAACTCAAAACCTTCAAATTAGAATATCAAATTCTAATTATTCGCTTAAGTATCTCCTTGTGGATATTAATTAATGTATCATTTTTTTGGAAATCAATTAATATAGCATTTAAATGCAAAGGAAATGAAATTTGAAATGTGTCTATAAAGTTTAAGCTCATTAGCTAATTTTTAATCATTTTTCGAGTAAATAAGTAAGATTTTCATACTATATATTCTTTCTCATCAATTATTCTTCATACAATTGCAGGCTTTCTCTCTTATATAATCTTCTCATGATGGCAACATATAAAAATGATTTTTCTTTTGTATTTAAAAAATAAAGTTAGGATTTTGGGGCAAAGAAATAATTATTATTTAGTGATATCCTTTTTTTTTTCTTTTCGGAGTAAATCTAACATTAACTTTAGAATAAGAGATTCGGAAGATCCTTTTAAATTTGAAAGTTGGAAGATTAAATTTCAACAAATTAAAAATTAAGAACTTGTTACCTATAAGGTCGGTAAGGATTACATGTATTTATAAGATTAAAAGAAGTTGCATTAATTATGCCATACCCAATACTCCAAAGATTCTCCATTGACAATTTAATTTCTCTTCATCATAAAAGAAAAAAAAAAAAAGAAAAAGAAAGCAGAATCATATCTACTAATAGCTAAGCCTGCTATATTGTTATTACACACCTGGAGAAGGAATTACAAGTTCCATGATGAACAAGAAATCCAAATTCCATGTAATACCTAAGCCTTGTTTTTTTTATCTTCCAAAAGAGCTAAGGATATTTTTATAAAATACAGTTGTTTGAATCTAATTAATCTTCTTCTCGAACAATTTTAAGGGATTAAGCCTGCTGATTAATTATTATAAACCTAATTACATTCATCATCATATCATGGACCCAAAGAAAGATCAATTGGTATAAAAATAATTTAATGGCCAATTAAAGTTAACTCAAGCATAATGAAAATAAGTTTAATTCTCAAAATAAATAAATTAATATTCTATATAGCTAGTTCTATTTTAAAAAATAAAAATAAAAAAGCATCCTAAAAGAAGTCAAGAAGAAACCAGAAAACAGTATGCTAAGGCAAGCAAGATAAAAAATACATGAAAAAAAAAAAAAAACTAATAAAGGCTGAACCATATAGTCACATAGAATATAAGTCATGCCATCTTTTCATAGTGTATATCCTTTTCAGAAGCATTTTTGGAAGAGTACTAGTTTGGTTGCTAGCTAGCAAATATGAAAGCGAAAGAAATTTTGTTTTCTTATAAATATGTGATTTCAAAAAAGATAATTAATCTTTCAATGATTGGCTTACACGATAGTAATATCAAACTAAAAGAAAAAGAAAAGAACAGATCTAGATAGGCAAAAACTGGCTCTTTACATCAAAAAGTAATTATTATTGGCATTCAAAAATACTGCAAAGATAAAATAATAATAATAATAATACAATCCTGCTTAGCATTTAAGGAAATTTCCTGGTATACATTTCTCTCTCATATAATCATTTAATATTTACTCAAAAAATTGAGTTCAAATCTGTCTTCCACAATCCAATTCCATATAGCCAATTTACTTTGGTTAACCTAATTCACAACAGTTTTTGGATGAATGAAATGTAATTTTGTCTACTTATCAATAGTTTATTGGATGATGGTAAAGCACATTAGATGGTGTGCAAACAACAGCCCTTGGATCATTCCTAATGCATAATGATACTCATAGCAAATCATTACCGTTATAAATGTAACAATTTGCAAATCAAAATATAATAAAATACAAAAATGCACATATATTGGCTGAGATCAAGATAATGCCCATAAAAATACAAAAGACCCACAGAGCACTAAGTCACCTACATTTGCATAAAGTAGAGGATGACTCTCATCACTTTAATAAAGGTAAGGTTGGGCTATAACCCTAAGAAACTTGATTATACGTTAAACACTGACTAGACATTGGACATATATTTAAAAATGGACTAAATTTTCTCCCTTGAATATTTTCACTGTACTCCACCCTAATCAATCTTTTTTTCATGGAAAAATCTCCCATAAAAAAAGGTTGATTAGAGACACAGTAAAGTGAGAAACCCTTCCCAATCAACTTTTTTTTACTTGAGAGTCCTCCCTCCAGTGAAAAATGATTGATTAGTGGTGCATTGCAATTGAGACCCACTTTCCTACTGCACTTGCATCCAAACATATCTTAACATCATACCTTCCCTTATGAGTTTATTGCCTCTCATTTTAAACCCTAAAACATCAACAAATTAATTAAGGTACCCCCATCCCCACCCCAATTGGTGGGTTAGGTGGACCATCTCCACCACGTGAACTCATTGGTGCCATGGTATGTTGCATACAACTAGGACCCATCAAGCACTGGTTCTCATGATTCTCCCCCCACACCATGATTTTCAAAGCATCCTCCCAACATCACACATGGTCTGTCACCACACTGGATCATGATGCACTCCCCGCTTAATCAGTTCTCCAATCTTCATCGTCCAAGATTTTGTCCAATCACGTTCTTTTGAGGTGCAAGTGCACCAACCTTACCTGTTTCCCCTTAATATAAATGCCATGAAGAGAAGAGATAGCAACAATTTGCTTTGCTATATATTATTATAGCTAGCTAAAATATACCAAGGTTTACCTTGGTTTTAAGTCATGGAGAAGAGCAAGTCATTCCCTGAATACTCTTCATCTTTTTCTGGCGAATTTGAATTCAAAAACCAATCAAATTCGTATAATTTTAACGGGCCATGTGGCAAAAGTAACGGATTTGCAGCATCAAATGATCCAGAGCTTAAGAGGAAGAAGAGAATCGCCTCATACAACGTGTTTACAATGGAAGGTAAGCTAAAGTCAAGTTTTAGGAACAGCTTCAAGTGGATCAAGAGCAAGATTACCGATGTTCGTTATGGTATGTGAGTTGTAAAAAGTAAAGATGTTCACTTCTTTTCTTAGCAAGATAGTTCTCATTGTATGCAGTCTGTGTCATGATTTTAATTTTGTTTGGAAATGAGAGAGGGTGATAATTCTCTTTCAAAAAAAAAAAAAAAAAACAGAAACGGAAAAACCCAATGAATTAAATTGGGTTATGTGGAGTGGAATCTACTCTTGCATGGGAATTAAATGTACAAGTTTGGTCATTCGGGTTGTAATATGTTTTGGTGAAAAATGGAGCTTTTTCTTTTCTTTCTATCCTTAACTTTCCATTAGAATTGTATTTTGCGGTATTCTCTATGCTAGATGGAATAACACTTTGAATGAACATATTTTGATCGAGTATACTTTTACTAATTTGATCATCAATATCTTCAAATAACCCAAACGATAGCATCCGTACGTTTGATTTAGTGATTGCTAAAATTCATAACCCATTCACAAATTATATAAAATAGATATACCTATACATCCTAGGCAAAGGATTGGCCAGAGATAGGACTTGGCAACTTAAAATCTGATCTCAAAACAATTACCTCTTAAATTTTTTATCACTTATGTAATTCCTTTGTATTTTATTATAAGAATTTCTATATAAAGTTTCTTAAGGCATTTGATTCACTAAGATTGCTTTAGAAATCCAAGATAGTTTATGTTATTCAAATATCTTTCTCAAGTTCATGAAATCAATCTTTTTATTCTTCCCCCTCACTGGCGTATGTATATTTTGTAGCCAAATATGTTGATTGACAAAATTAGCAATAATTTTTTTTATTTGTATTTAAAACCAACAATTAAGAAGAAACAATAAATTAATTCCAGTTTTGGGGTGGATCCCTAATCAAGTCCTTATCAAATCAAACAAACTCGAGGTCTCAAATCATGCATGTCATAATGATTTTGAAAACTGTTAGACGATTTTAAAAAAATACTAGTCACTATTAATATTTTTTGGTTAAATGTGATTGGTTACTTTAAAAAAATTTTACTTTTTAATAAATATTTAAAATTTATTAAAATAATAATTTTAATGTATGAGAAAACAGTTTGACTTTGAAAGTACGACATACATGAGGAAGATTTAGCACCCTAATGCACCCATTTTATAAAAAAAAAAAAAACCAATTAAATATGTGTTATATTTTAATGTTGACAAAAAAATCTTAATTTTGGTATTTACAAAAAATTTCTTTAACTTCTTTTTTTTTGTCATAATTTTAGCCTTTTTATTTTATTTTCATTTTTTATTATTTCACTTTTTTAAAAAAAAATTCTCTTTTTCTTATTTTTTTATAAATTATTTCATTTTAGTTGAAAAAAATAAATTAGAACCTTTTTATTAAAAATTCTCAAAATGTTCTAATACATTGATAACAGTGAAAGAATTTTTCTCACTTAAAAATTTCTTAAAAATCACTTCTTGGATTTCTTTAAAATCTCATTCTCAGAGATTCACATATATTTTTCCATTATTGAGTGATGTACATGCAATACAAATAATGAAATATAATATTTATGCATAGGTATGCAACCTTTATTTGTGTATTTATATTTTATTTTATTTTACTCATTTACTTTTCTTTTAAAAATATTTGTCATCATTTCATCATTTTTTAAATAAAATTTTATATTTTAATTTTTTACATTTTTTGCATTTTTTGTTTAACGAGTAGAAGAGAAAGGAATTTTTTTCGTATTGTAAATTTTTATAAACACTCTAATACATTGGTAGTATTTACAAAAATTTTTTTATCTAGAGATTTCATAGAAATTACTATGTGGATTTCCTTAAAATCTCATCATCGGATAAAATTTTTTTCTCTTTTTTTATTTATTAGTAACATTTTTTATACATTAAACTTTACCATTATTTTTTTTAAATCTAAATTTTATTTTTATTAGCACTATTTTACAATAAAATATTAAATATCTATTTTAAGGATTTAAGATTTTAAACATGCATAAATAAAAAAATAAATATCTTGACAAAAATTAAAAAATAAATAAAAAAGACAAAAATAATACTTGAACCGACCAGGCTCTTGAAACGGTTTCACCTGATTCAACTGAGTCATGTCACGTTAAAAGAAGATCAAGTGATTCAACTGCAATTCGGTTGGTTCAACCTAACTGGTCTAAATAGAGGTGTAAACGAATAGAGATTTTGATGAACTGTTTGTAAATATATTTGACTTTTATTCATTTATTAAGCTTAATAAATGATCTTAAATAGTATTTTTATGTTTATTATTAAATGAACCGAACACGAACAGAGGCTTGTTCTGTTCGTTTATATTCATTAACAAGTTCATTTAATATTTGTTTAAATCTTGTTCATTTATTATTCACTTGTTATTCATTTGCTATTCGTTTATAATAATACTAACAAAATCACATTTTTATCCTTTATCCTAATCTTATTTTAAGGTTCGTTTGTGTTCGTTTAGGATTTGTTTATTTAAATTTATTTAGTTATAATTTGTTTATTGTTCATAAAGATATTCGTTTAAATATGTTCATGAACATGTTCGCTTAATGTTCATGAACATGTTCACAAATGAACTTATTTAATTGAACTGAACAGAACACAAATTGAATACGAATATCTTATCATTTAAATGAACCGAGCTTGAATGAATAGAGTAATTTTCTTACTGAACATGAACCAAACTCAAACATCTTTAAAAATAAACGAATAAACCATAAACATACGTTTATTCCTTTATATTCATTCGTTTACAACCCTAGGTCTAAAGGCTAACATGAAATGGGTTGTCGGGTTTGGTGAGCAAGTCATCGGGTCGGGTCGAGTTGGCACGCTATTATAATGTATAGATTCGTGAACCTATCTCTAGACACAACTTAAGGAGTCATTATCAATATTTTTATTTAGGTGTGATTGATCATTTAACTGAATCTATTCTTTTTTAAAGAGATCTTAAGCTTGACTCAGGTATCTTTAAAAATGTTAATTCTAATATATTATACCAAAACTAGGTCTAAAAGTACGACTATGTATGAGAAAGATTATGGCATCCTTACAATGCTCATCCAAATAATGGTTCCAGTTAATTTTGTGATATCCAAGCCTTAAAACATGTTTGTAAATTTATCAAGTAAATTTAATATTAAAAATTAATCTTAAAATTACTCAAATAGTTTAGTACCAATTTAAGAAAATTTTTTTCATATAAGGAGTATTCATAGAGACTAGTGGCCTATTCTAAACAGGTTTCGTGTTGGATTCATTAATATGTATTAAAGAATTAATTATTTCAAAATCAATAAAATCTTTCAATAGTTTGGTAAAATTTTATTTTGATGCACATCTCCAATAGTTTTGTTTAGGATTTTTATTTGAAAATTTATTAATGACTTTGTCTTAAGAAAAAATCGTTAAATTTTTTAATAGTTTGGTAAATTTTAAGCTTGAAATTTAAATCTTCTAATAATTTGATCGAATTAGAAATTTTGTTATTTTATAAGAAAATCATTAAATCTTCTAATAGTTTAGTAAGATTTAATTTGAGATCTAAATCTTCTAATAGTCTTGTAAGATTAACTCAAAGTATTTTTAATTAAATTTTATTATAAAATTATCTAATAATTTGATAGAATTTATAATTTTGAAATAATTGTCAACGCTTGAAATCGTCAAATAGTTTGCATGGTATTATGGATTAGTTTTCAAAATTTTATTATTATTATTTTTATATACTTTTAAAACATCCATAATCAAGTAAATAAATAATTAACAATAGCATAAGATAAATAGAAATAGAAAATTTTGTACCAATGATTGGACTACGCCCAAGTTGTAAGTCCAAAAAATTAAGCTTTGAAAGGCACAAATTAAATCTTCATTCAAGCTGGAAAATATGGGCTGGATGATCTGGTTCATTATTGGGCTTAACTTTTTTTCACACGGGCTGGAGCGAATTGTTTTTATTGGGGCAGACCCAAACCAGGTCACTGGACGCGAGTTGAAGAGACCCGGTTCCTTAATGCCAACATCAAACTTCTTTCGTATTTTTTCATTTTCTGTTTTTTTCTCTTTCCAAAAGTTCTCTGCTCCTTTCTTTAGGATTTTTAGAACACCAAGAACAATAACCAAGGTTTTCCAGATTTTAGCTAAACCCTGCCGTGTCGCCGCCGCAGGTTGCCGTCGGTTTTCCTCCGTTGACCCCAAATTTCACCACGAGCCCCTCTTTCGATTTTCTTGTTTTCGATCTAGGGTCAGATTCTAAAAAATTGTCCCCTAATGTCTCAAATCTGAAACCAAAATTGTGAATTTCCACCGCCGTTTCAGCTTTTCCCTACTGCGATATTTCTAAATTTTCAGTATGTTGTTATCCTCACCATTCTCTTCCTCTTCACTGTTCGGATTTCTCAAAAGTCATGCTGGGTGCTGTCGACTACCACCATTGCCAGCCGCTGATATTTTCAAAATCAACTCTTTTCTACTCATGTTAACCGAAGATACCCAAACACCAAAAAATTTCCAAACAACGTTCAAAAGTCAAATCCCTAAAAATTTCGTCACATTTCTGTATGTATCTCTACTATTGGAATTTACTTCATTGAATGAGTGTTGCTGATGATTATTGTGGGTTATTGTTTTTGGTACTCTGTCGCTTGTTGATTATTTCTCCTGGATCAATTATGGTTGTTTCTCTGTTTGTATATTGCTGCCCAATAATTTCACTCTGTGTACTGGTGTGTGTTTGTGGCTTGCGGTGATGAAAGGTTTAAGCTCGTGTGTATTTGGTGATAGATAGTAGGTGTTGGTAATGAGGAAGTTAGAAATAGTAGATCAAAAGTGGCAGTGATGGACTAGGGATTGTTGTGCTCAATGGTGGTGATGGGTGGTCATGACAACTCTAAAGAAAAAGGCTGATCCTGTGTTTGTGGGACTATTGGTGAACAATGGTAGTCTCGGATCAATTAGGTGGCATAAGGCTTTAGTTGTTTTGCTGTAGGGTTGAGATAGGGTGAGGGTGAGAATTTGAGTGAAGATGGAGTTAAGCTGCTGGCCACGATGGTTCAAGTGGTGGTGGCCTTTTGTGTGCAGATGGTGGAGCTAGCTCAAGGATGGGAAGGTTATGAGAAAAAGGGCTAAAATAGGCTAGGCTATTAATGTTGAATTGTGTTTGATTACTACTGAAGAATCAAACTAGACCCCTTCCTCTCTGTCATTGTTGATGTTATTTTCATAAGCCTTACACCCCGATTATAATAAGAGACAAAGTTAAAATGGGATTGAAATTCAAAATGTTTGCACTTATCTTTGAAAATCAACTTTAGAACTCTATCTTCAAAAGAATACCACTTTAATTCAACAACTCAATGAATTGTCTTGCCTATCTAAAATTTTTCCAAAATTATTACAAAGTTAAAAATGTAAAAAGAAAAGAAAGAAAATGGAGCTTATTAACTTAAAGCCTAGTCTAATGTAATAGTTAAGGCCCAAACCCACTTTGATTATCTAAAGCCCAATTCAAGCATTAAAACCTAGACCATTATGAATCAATATATCGAAATTAACTCAAGACTCTGAAATATTTCAAATAATTTCAGATAAAATAAAATATCTATAATTATCTCTTTTTGTGTATTTTTTATGAAACAAAAATTATACAATGACATAAGCATCCATTATATCTAGGTTTAAATCAAAATAAAAATTCAAAGATTTTCAACTGAAAAAAATTTATAATTTGAAATTCAAGGATTCTCAACTTGAAATTCAAAGGTTCACAATTTGAAATTCAAGCTTCACAATTAAATTCAAAAGTTCGCATTTTGAAATTCAATAGTTCGCAAGATTTCAAAGATTCGCAAGGTATCAAAGATTTCAAAAGTTTGCAAGATTTCAAAGACGCATAAGAAATTAAAGATTCGTAATAAATTAAAGATTTGCAATAATTCAAAAATTAGTAAGAACTCAAATTTGTAAAAATTGAAGATTTGCAAGGCTTTCAGATTTGCAAAAATTGAAAATTCACAAATGAAATTTCAAAACTTCACAATTATGAAGTTTTGCAATTGTAACTTTTTAGAAATCTACATCCAAAATTTCTAAATTCATATCCAAATTTCAATGATTCGTATTCAAAATATTTTTGTTAGTGATTTACATCCAAAATTCAAATATTCACATTCAAAAAAATTTAGATGTTCACATCCAAATTTTCAAAGATTTTCGTTTGAAATGTTATAAAGATTCATATATAAAATTCAAATATTCTTATTTAAAATTTTAAGGTTTCACATCCAAAATTTAAAAGATCTTCATTTGAAAAACTTTGGAGATTCACATCCTAAACTTAAAGATTCACATTTGAAACTCAAAGATTCTCATTTGAAAATTCTTAGAGATTGTACTAGGAGGTCTTACAAATCATTCTCCACATTGAAAATGTTCCTTTAAAACAAAGGCTCTATAACTGTAAAAGTTTGAAAAAGGTACTTAGAGGTTTTAAAGATCACGCCTATAAGTTTTATAGATCATACCCAATAGTCTTTATAGATTATACCTTGAGCTTTTACAAATCATGAAAAATTCCTTTAAATGAAGGTACTCTAAGGTTTTAAAAGATCATTCTTGGAGGTTTTATAAATCAATCTTTGAAAAAAGCTTCTTTAAAACAAAAGTTCTACAACTTCAAATTTTGAAAAAAGGTACTTGGAGGTTTTAAAAATCATACCCAAAGGACTTTGAGAATATACCCGAAGTCTTACAAATCATGAAAGTTTTCTTTAAACAAAAGGTACTCAAAGGTTTTAAAAGATCATATTTAGAGCTCTTGCAAATCAAACTTTGAAAAAACCTCTTTTAAAACAAAAGGATCTACAACTTTAAAATTTGAAAATGGTACTCAAAAGTTTTAAAAATCATGCTCGAAGGTTTTAAAGATCAAGCCCAAAGGACTTTGAGATTATGCCTTGTGGTCTTATAAATCAAACTTTGACAAAAGCTCATTTAAAACAAAGGCTCTTGACTTTAAAAGTTTGGAATGTTTTTCTTGTCCAAAAACAAATCTCATCATGAAAGATTTTTCTTATTCGATGATCAAAATCTCATCTTGAAAAAGTTTTCCTCATTTAAGAAATCAAAATCATATCTTAAAAAGCAATCATTAATGCACATGGCTTTTAAATGATACAAATGCAACAATTCCAATTCTCATTTGATGATGCAAATGCATGTCCAAATTATGATGCAAATGCAATTATCAAAACAAAGATTCAAATATTCACCAAATAATGCAAATACATGGTCTAAATATCAATGCATATGCAACATTTCAAACAATGATCTATATATTTACCAAATAATGCAAATGCATAGGTCAAACAACAATGCCAATGCAATATTCAAAATAATGATTCTATATGCCCTAGAAAAGTTACGCTTCTTATACTGGTTTAGAAATCATCTATTTTTCATTCATCACAATGTAACAATTAAAATTCAAGTGTTTTTTCAAAAACTTACGAAAGAATGCAATTGCAATTGCCCCAAAAAGGTTGTTAGAACTTCATTTCTACAAGATGTTCATATTCTTATTTTAAACTTATCTAATGATAATAGAAAATTACCCCACATAACTTATTTTCCATGAAAATGAATCAATTCTTCATTTTTGTTCTAAAACATGTGATAAAATCTCTTAGGAATCAATGATTATTACCAAAAAAGAATAAAGTGAATCACAGTTGAGTCTTTTTAAAATATTAAAATAGTATATCAAAATCTTGGCTATCAAAGTTAACTATGCCATAGGATAAAAAAAAAATCAATGCTTTTTCATTAAGACTCACAAATGACAGTTTTCTTAAAAGTCCATTTCATTCTAGCGCTATTTGAAGTTCTTAATACATGACACTTTAGCAAATGACAAGACTAATTATGATATGCTCAAATTTTCTAGAAAGGAAAAAAAAGGTTCAAATTTGTAACAATTCTTCAAAGTGCGACTCAAAGGTTTTTAATGCTTATTTATTCATTGGAGCTCCTTTCTTTCTAAGGTTTCTTGCTTCACCTTAGTATTATGCATGACTTGCTTTTAATCTTACTCTAAATTATCCATTTTAGATTTTTACCATAGGCCTTCATTCATTCTTTTTCCTTTTTCTTCTTTTTTGGGATTGTTTCACCATGCATTTAAAAATTCAAAATTCATGCAAAATCAAATTGTAATGACTTCTTAAGGAACAAACTCTCTAAATTAGGTATGCACACATAATCAAAATAGACTTTTCAAAAGACGTAACGTAGGCCAAGGTTTAAGGTTCAAAAAGAAAGGATAACAAGCCTAAAAAATATGTCGAAGCTGATCAAATCAAATATCATTTTTTTTTCATAAGAATATTTGTCCTTTTCACTTCTTAAGCATGTTATTTTTCATTTTTGTTCTCATTTCTTTTTCTCATTCTTTGATTTTTTACATGCTTCCATTTTTGACAAGATGAGTCCAAAATTTTGGAATTTAGCTTACTTCAAACTTGTCCTTTAACATAAGGCATCTTTTTTAGCGCTTAACAAAAGATCCAATGCCATCTTGATAAGATATTTTCTTGAACTTGCCTCTAATAAGGAAGGTGATTTTTGTTAAGGTTCATTTAGAAAAAAAAAAAAAGCAAGCTCAAAAAGGGTAAACAAATAGATGTTTTCTTATTTTGTGAAAAGAATAATAAAATATGGCCATTTATCATTTTAAGCATGGATACTTTCATTAAAAAACAATTCTTTGGGGATGACTTTCTTTTTTCTTTGATTTTAGATTCATTTAAATGTGTCACATGCATAATATTACAATCAACTATTTTTTTTTCGTCTTTTTTTTTTCTATTTGCTTATAATTCATGCTCAGAATACACCATCTCAACTTTCTAATCAAACGAGTACCTAATGTAACAATTTTCATTTTCAAGTCCCCTCAAGCTATTCATGCAATCTTTGTTTATTGACAACAAAAGTCACACCAATCAAAATGTTGAAGATATTATGGACATTAAATAATTTGGCTCCTTAGGTAAATTTGCCCCAAAACATGGGCAAAGGGAAACTTTGGGAAAAGCATAAAAGGAAATGAAAGTTGCACAAGCCAAAATGTTGATAAAAGATACTGAGAAAATATGACATTTTAATAATTGTGCCCTCGAGGAAGGAATTAAAAATTTTGGATTTTACGAAAAAACTTGGGCATTGATGTGTTTGAAATAGCCTCAACATTTATCAAATTATCACAATTCAGAATCTTTTAAAAAGTGCCTTATGTGTTGGCTTACACAGAATTTTGAAATGATTTTGTAAATTAATCATCCTTTTTTTTGCTCATAGCCTTAATTAGATCATGGTTTTGGTCAAGTGAAAATAAGGTTTATGAAAATTAAAAATTCAAATTTTTGAATGGTGTGGTTCTCAACATGAGATGGCTAGTGAAATGACCACGTATGTTCATTCTTGACACTAATCACCAATTTCCTCAATATCATTATCACAAGGATGTTTTTTTAAAAAATCATTTTCTTTAATCAAGAAAAAAAATATTTGGATTTTCATTGAATTTAGGTGAAATGACTACATCCAACACTAAGCACAGTTCGGCTGCATCCATCGAGCCATAAATGTCCATTCTTTCAATAACTCCTAGCCATTCCTCCATAAGGTTCATCTTATGCATAGACCCTAGGTCTTCCCCTACTTCAGAAATGCTTTTTTTGAGCTTCTCTCACTCATTTGGGTCTAGATTAGGAACATATATTAGATTTGATAACTTCATTCTTATAGCAAGAATGGTGTGCCTTTAAAATTGGGTAGGTCTTTGTGTTGTCGACATAACAGTGTAAGCAAATGGATGATTCCCATGAAAGATACAGGTTATAGTTGTACTCTTTGGTATTGGATCTGACAACTTCTTTCTTATAGTAGGAATGGTGTGCCTTCGAAACTAGACACTTTTTTTGTTAGCATAAGATTGTAGGCAAATGAATATATTCCCATGAAGGATGTAAGTTGTGACTATACTCCTTATGAAGTCTGGGCCCAATATAAGGTGAAACCTAAGGGATATGGGGGATCATCGTCCTCATGTTATTGATGCCTTTCTTAGGGAGTTCTTCGCTTATTATTTCTTTCTCTTTGTTCATCTAGGTTATCATAGCCATCTTTGTGGACAACTATTCTTTATTTCTTCTTGCACTTTTTCATTCTTATCCATTCAATTAAATTGCTATTTTTTCATGACTTTTGCATATGATCGAGTATTGTATGAATGACGAATAAGTTGATTTGAAGACTTTACATGCTGAGCTATCCTTGAACCTTTATTACCATAATTTTTAAGAAATCAGAATGCTGTATGTTTTTAGTTGAAAATTTTCTTTTGGTTTGATTTGCCATTTTTATTTGTTATTGTGGTTTTTTTAAGAAATTGTTCGTTATTAAAACAAATATGGTGCTCATGACCAATGAATGCAAGTGAGAGATATTTACTTTTTAACAAATTTTAACATTAGAATTTTTCATTAATTTCAAACAACTTTTGTTACCTGAAGCTTATCATTCTAAAATTATATCCATAAAAACATTTAAATTGCTCACTAGAAAGTTCACTAAGCGTTATCCATATTTTCCTATGGTATTTACTTCTTTCCTTAATGTCTCCACATTTTCAACCATTTCTTTTTCTTTTTTCATTGCCTTGCTGACTTGACTAGTCAAATACTCTATATATTGTTACCTTCTTGAGCTTTTCACTTTTCACTTCATGTAGGCATCTATTTCCAAGTCTCACATGAAGCTGTAGTCTGTTTCCCTTCTTTTCCATTTATCTATAATTGTAGAAATATGATTCTTGTGGTTTTGTAATTGTTACTCCAACTTTTGGATCACTTGGCAGAGTGACTCTTTTTCATTTAGCATTTAAAGTGCTTTCTTTTCCCCTTTTCAAGCTTGACTTTCAACCTTTCCTTTTCTTTTTGACATTTTACCAATCTTGCCGAAGTAGTTGAATACAATTCCTCTTAATTTGGACATTCTTGAGAAATTCTATTAGCCTTTTTTTACTTTTCTTAAGTTTTGCCTTTCCAATGGTTCATTTCCTCTTGTACCTCTTCTATTTCATGTTGCTAATTGATGAAAGATTTGGTAAATTTTCCATTCTTTAGTTGGACTCGTAATTCTTTGTTTTCTTAGTGCAGATCTTTTAAATCATTGTTGGCTACATCTCATTCTTTTATGACCTTTTCCAATCTACTATTGTATTTTTGCTTCGTATCTCAATTGTCCCATCTTTTTTCGAAGCCTTAAATTTTTTCTTAGTTCATCATTTTCAGCTTCAAATTCTTTCCTAACAAGCTTAACTTCTGACAACTAGGTTTCTACCCTAATGTATGATTGATGCAAGCCATCATCGGAAGGGAGCACTATGTATTTTAGCTGCCTTGTCTTCCAAATTTGGTAATCAAAGGTGACCTTATCTAGAAGAGGCTCTAATCTTTATCTTCACGTCTTCTTTTATACTTGGATTAATTGCTCATATGTTTTTGGTGGATTAAGGGTCCCAATAGGTGAATTACACTTGAACAAGGCCACGAGTTGAAAGAACAAATTGTTTTGCACTAAATTACATTAGCACCATCAACATAGCATAACTTACCACACCTCATAGTCCTAGCAACGATATCCGTAATTCATCTCTCTTCAATACAACATAAGCATGCGAGGTATCCATGGCACCATCCATTATATTTTATCTAAGGTATGCCTTCGTAAGAATGTGATCCGTTTTTCTCTAGTCTTTAGCGTTGGCCATTGGCTTTTGTAAATTTCCTTAATCGATGCCATATTTTGAAGATATGGCTTCAAGAATGCACTATTCCTATACTTTAAGTGACTTTTCACCCACACATACAACAACGCTGCATATCCTATAAAGTATCCTTTTCCATTTCATCAATAGAAATTTAATGACTTGATGGTTTCAGCTAGGACTGTTGGTGAAAGATTAATTGCTTTAGTTTTGATTTGCTCAAAAAATACACCACAATTATTTCCACGTAGCCCAAAGTCTATGGCAAGATTACCATGCCATATATTGCCAAAGTGAATACAACCATGCCTTGATCATCATCTAGATACCTTTAAACAAAATTGCAGAGAAAATCCCAATGGTTAACTAGATATTTGCCCTTGGGTTTCACAAAAAAGTATAGTTTCAATTTTAACCCTCATAAGCTTTGCCAATATTTTGTGATAACTTGATTTTGGCTTTTGAGTAAACATCTTCTCCACACATTTTAGTTCCATCCTAAGCAAAATGAATACTCCTCAAGGTTGGTACCAAATCCTCTTGGTTAAAAATGAAACACCTATAAGATGGATCCCAAAACTATATAGCTACCTAATCAACAATTCCTCAATTACCACCAGTATATGGGATGCAATTTTCCCATATCTTTCATAACATCTTTCATTTCTTTCTTCACTTAACTGAACTTAGATGATGGATAAATTTTTCAAATTGTTTTGTGTGAGATCTAAATGCACTTTTTTTAATAATCTCGACACATTATGGCCCTAGGTGTACCAAATCTTGAAAAGATGCTTTTTTTAAAAATCTAAGTATGACCTTGGCATCATTAGAAGGTGATGCTATGGCTTCTGCCCTTTTTAAAACATAATCTACTACTAACAATATATAGATATTTTGAAAGAAAAATACAAAAGGTCTCATAAAATCTATTCCGTATACATTAAATTCATCAACTTCTAATATGGTGTTCATTGGCATCTATCTTTTTGGTTAGGCTTGCCAATTTTCTTATGGACTTTCTTTTTAATTCCCTATTGGTAATTATTAATAGCCATTTCTTTAATCAACTTATAGCCTTTTTCCTTTGATTTACTCATAATGGCTTCTTCAGTGCCTGAATCTATGGTTGTTTTCATTGGTGGTGTTAGCCTATTGTAGAATATTTGGATTTGAAGCCATTGTGGAAGACCATGGTATGGGCACTTACGTAACATCTCCTTGTATCTCTCATCCGCATCATACAATGTTTTACCAACAAATTGTTGAAAGATTGTGATTTCATTCCTCATTTTTGCCATTTTGTTTGGTGAAAAAAATTTGGCAAGGAGCTTTAGAACTACAATGTCTCACGTTGTAATGGAGCCAATAGGAAGTGAAGACAACTAGCTCTTTGCTTTGTCTCTGAGAGAAAATGAAAACAATCTTAGTTTTATAGCATCACCAGAAACTCCATTATATCTAAAATTATTACATAGTTTAAGAAAATTAAAAAGATAGAGATTAGGATCATCATTTGGTAGTCTTCCAAACTAAACAAAAGTTTAGACCATTTGGATGATGGAAAGCTTGATCTCGAAGTTATTGGCTTTAAGGTTTTGGATAGCATAGTCTTTAAAAGTTTTATGACCTTCGTTTGTTGCATTTGCCATTAAGATTATATTGGTTGCTCGCTCTTATCTTAGTCACCTAAGTATTTTTTCTTATCTTTTTATCAAGTGGAGCTAGATCAACGCTTCAAGATCTGCCCATGCAAACAAAGAAAATATTAAAACAAATTAAACTAAGTAAAAATAAAATGTGTCTAAATTACAAAGTCGAATGAATTAGTATTGATATTGGTTTTCTAACACCAATATAATTCCCAATAGCAGTACCAAAAGCTTAATATTTGCTTTTTAAGCTACAATTGCATAGATTGCTATCAAGTAATAAAGTAATGAAGCAAGTATCATTCCCATAAAGATTATAATTAGGATGTGAAACTAAGTACCAAAGGAGTTTCTTCAAAGCTTTATATTTAAGCAATTCAAAAGAATGATTGGTTAATTGAAAACAAAAGTAAAACAATGGAAATTGTAAATATATAAGCCAAAAGCCAACTAACTAACAATCACTTGGTAGCTTTAGGAATTGGCCAAATGTAAACAAAAACAAAAGAAAGCAAGATCAAATTGTAAATGGCTTGAAACAAGAATAACGGAATGCTTTAAAAACTAAATAAGTGCTTGAAAAACAATAATAAAACGTGTAAAGAAAGAAAATGAGATTTTATTAAACTTGTAAAAAGACCTTGTATTTAAAGAAAGCTTGAGAAAAAAAACCTATGGCTAGTCTATCATCCTAGCCAAATTGCAAAAAAAAAAAAAAAAACTAAAGAAAACTGAAAAAGAAAAAAAGAAAAGAAGAAAAGGAAAGAATTGGATGGGAGATGGGATGAATGCTTTAAAAGTGAGAATTCTTGGCCTATTTATAGGACTAGGTTCGGCCAAGGGGGATAACAATTACAAAGTCCTACTTTATCTTGAATTCTAAAAGATTATAATGCTATCTTGATCTTGTTAGAGGTTGGTCAAATGTAAGGATCTTCAAAGATGAAATGCTGCTTGTATTGGCCCAATGGTATTCTTTGATTGGTCCCCTTTACTCGTGTCTTGCCAAGTCACCATGATCTTGTCATCTAAATGAAGTTTCGACTAAAATAAATTCCAAAACTAATCTTTTTAATTTATTTATCTTGAATTCAAACTCTCTCAGATCAAAACTCAAAAGTCATTGTTGCATAATAAATCTACCCTTTATCTTATTTTGATGTGTTTTTCTTGGCTTAAAACTCTTTTAAGATAAACAAAGCGTCTTCATGCATTTATAACTCCTCTTTGGTTGAAGATATAATGGAAATCCCTTGGGCTTTTGGTTTGGCTATATCTTTTAATGCATGACATAATGTTGCACGGGTCTTGGTCTTGGCCGAATATTGGACCATCTTGCATAGGTTGCATGGCTTTTGCATCCACATGTACCAAACCCTAAAATCAAAACTTCATATATTAAAAGCACCAAATTCAAGGAAATTTTCAAAATTTCAAAGCCAAATGGACTTATAAAATGCTATAAATTTAATAGTCATCAAAGAGTTCAATATGAGGGAAAATATTTCACTTGTCATTGCAGAGATTATCACTTCATGAGAGCATATGTACTTTACTTCTTCCTTTAAAGAATAGAGCCCAATATAGAGCTTATATATCAAATGCAATGTTTCATCGTATATGTGAAGGAAAATAAAATCACCATCTTTATCCTAAATGCCCTACAATTTATTGAAAATAATATATACCAAAAACTAACATAATTAAAATGATATGTAAATGATTTTCTTTTATTTTTTATTTATTGGTATCATTATTTAAAAAACAAACCCAAAATCAAGGGAGTTAAAGTTAAATACCAATAAAGACCATTGAATCAAGATTAAGGACAATTTATAATTAATTTTTTACTTAACTCATAAAAAATGTGTCCCTAGTAGAGTCGCCATGTTGTCATAATGGTTTTGAGGAACACAAAGAATCATTACCAATATTTTCTGATTAGGTGTGATTGGCAACCAAAGAAGACTTATATTTTTAATAAAATTTTAAAATTAATTAACATTTATTAAAAAGATAATTTTAGGTCTAGAAAATAGTTTGATTTTGGTAGTACGGTTATACTTGAGGAAGAATTAACATCTCTATAGCGCTCGTTTTAAAAAATGATACCAATTAATTATGTGTTATCCTTTAATCTTGATAATAAAAGCCTAAATTTTGGTATATAAAAAATAATTCCCTTAACTTCCTTTCTTTGTCATAATTTTGGCTTTTTTTGTTTTTGTTTTCATTTTTTATTATTTAACTTTTTTCACAAAATTTTCTCTTTTTTTATTTTTTAAAATTATTTTTCCATTTTATTTAGGAAAAATAAATTAGAATCTTATTATTGAAAAACTTTTAAAATATTCTAGAATGTTACTAAAAGCAAAAGAATTTTTTTGACATCAAAATTTTTTAAAAATAATTACTTGGATTTTCTTATAATCCCATCCTTGAAGGTTCACATCTATTTTTCCAAGATTGAGTGATAGACATGCAATACAAATAATTAAACATAATATTCATGCATAGGCATGCACCCTTTTATTTGTGAATTTATCTTTTATTTTATTTAATTTTATTTACTTTTCTTTTTAAAATATTTATCATCATTTCTTCATTTTTTTAAAGAAAATTTTATTTTTTAATTTATTTTTCACTTTTTTTGTTTGAAAAGTAGAAGAAAAAGGAATTTTTTGTATTGAAAAATTTTATAAACACTCTAATATATCAGTAGTAGTTGAAAAAACTTCTTAGAGTTTCATACAAATCACTACACAAATTTCCTTAGAATCTCATTATCGAATAAAAATTTTCTTTTTCTCCTTTTTATTTATTAGTAACATTTTTTTAAGAATAAATGCATTAAACTTTATCATATGTTTTTTAAGTCTAAATTTTATTTTTATTAGCATTATTTTACTATAAAAAGTATTAAATATCTATTTTTGACATTTAAAATTTTAAACATACATAAATAAGAAAATAAATAACTTGACAAAAAAATAAATAATATAATAATAAAAAAGGCAAGAGAATACTTGAACTAGCTAGTCAACGATCTGGAAGTGGTTTGCCCCAATTCAGTTGAGCTAGTCTCAATTTAAGAGAAGATCAAGTGATTTAGTAGCAATCTAGCTGGTTTAACAAGCGATTCAACTAGACCGATCTAAGGGCTAACGTGAATTGAGTCATCAAGTTGGGTTGGCACACAAATCCTAATTCTCTAAAACACTTTCTTTTGTGCCTTTTTTTCAACTATAAAACTCAACTTTTTAAAACTCATTTCATCTCTTTCTTTAAAAAAAAAATTCAAAAAAACCTCTCAAACACTCTTCCCCACCAACAAGTCTCAACCTAAAAAAATTATCGATCGCTACTGCTTTTGGCCAATTGCTTTCACCATCATTGACCATTGTCGTCGATCATCGAAAAACACCTAAAAACTAAAAAATGATCCTTTTAGCCTTCTCTATGAACCTTAGGTTTCTTTTTTAAATGAAACAAACCCAAAATCCTAGATCTATTCCAAAACTTCTTGATTTAAACTCTTAAGAAGAGAACCAAAACATCTTTTTTGTATGTTGTTTTTAGCATTGGTTCCCTACTCCAAAGGATGGGTTTTTTTGTTTTTGTGTTTGGATTTTTGATAGACTAGAAAAGCTTTTTTTTTTATAAAGGTTCTTGTATCTTTTTTTGTGTTCATGAAGGCTCAATTTTTAGAACCAAGGTAAGAGATCAAATCCTATGTTTTATGGATTTGTAGGGTTCCAAGGTGTCACTGGTTGCTTTCCCAATGATCAAATTTCTTGTAGTAAAGGTGGTTGTGCAGAGTTTAAGACTTTTAAAAAAAATTTGTATCTAATTCCTAGGTGTTTTAGTCCCTTTTGTTTTAGTTTTAGACTAGATTTCTTCAATAGATGGTAATGGCTGAAACAACCAAATATGGTAGTCATAAGGAGCACCTAAGAATGGGAGGATGCATGCAAAGGCAGAGGTCGACTAGCTCTCATGTGCGAGTGCCATACATGGCACTTGCTAATTTTATTTTATTTTTATAGATTTGATTTTATTTTGATTTTTTAATATTTATTAATTAATTAAATTATTTACTTAATTAAAATAGTAATCTAATTTTTTGAGTTAAGCCTTACTATTAAACTAAAATTTGCTTTTTGAACCTTGTAGGCACCTAATTTTGTCCGAGACAATCTGATCGTGATCAATTTTTATTCTTGATTCGGGCAAACCAATTTAGACTAAGTCAGGTATGTTATTTGGGCTAGGTTCATTTTGATCTTGTTTTAATTAAATGTCCTAGATTATTTTAAAAGGGCTTAAGCCTAATCCAATTTTGAATTAAATCATTTGGATTTGAAAGCCTAAATTCAATTTTAATTAATTGAAGACAAAATCAAAATGAAAATGCAAAAATATAAAAATAAACAATAATAAAATTAAAAAAAAAAAGGGTCAACTGTCATGGCAGTAGCCTCCCCTTACTTTCCTTCATCCCAGCTCCAATTTCACTTCCCCTAATTTATCTCACCACTTTCAGCTTTCAAATTTTTCCTCTCATTTTACCTATTTCACTTATGACACCAATTGATAATAGAACAACATCCCAAAAATTAGCTTTTTCTTTCTTAAATCCTTCATTTTTTCCCTCAAAAGGCAACATTTCAAAGCCCAAATCCATCGCTGCAAGAACAATCCAAAAGCCTTAATTATTTTTTTGAAAAAAATTTAATTCCCAAACAAAGACAAATGAGAGGATTTGGTCTACAATCCTTAATAAAATGCAAGTAGAATTCACAGTAGGGGAGATTTTTTTAGACATAGACCAAAAAATCAGAAGCGCTCCATTTGCATCTAGAAACCATACATTCTTTCCTACAACTCCATTGTGATCACCTACCTAAGCCACCAAGACAGCCTACCTTGACCACCAAGTCCATCCTCATCGTTGAGACTATAAGTCTCTTTCATAGCAAAAGATCACATCAACACCATTTATTTAGCAACCCCAGCCAAATCAACTCATAACTGAACATCTAAGAAACATAAAAAAAAATTTAAAAAAAATCTTAACAATTTGCTAGTACCAAAAAAACCAAGCCATAATCTCTCTAAAGCAATAATATCATCAAGCCATACAAATAACAAAAAAACCACCAAAAAAAAGAGAGAATGTTAAAGTTTCAGTTTAAAAGTGTTTAAGTAGGACTTGGCTTTTGAAGTTAAGTGAATAGGGATACCAAGGGAAGGGAAGAGACATAATGTAAGCCAAGTTGTTTCAGTGGTAGAGTGGTGCAGAAAAAAGATTAGAAGTCACAGGTTTAGGCTTTAGTGAACAGTTAGACTGAAAGAGTAAGAAGAGAAGGATTTTTTGGCATTTTTGGAAAGTTTTTTGGCATCGACCAGTAATGGCTGCTGGCTAAGATAAGGGCAGCTAAGATAATGGCCAACCATCAAAATTTAGAAATGGGAGGGCTAGTTGTTCTTTTTTGATATTTGAAAGAAAGTTTTATTTTGCTTTTTTTTTTAAAGAAAGATTTAAAATGATTTTAAAAATATTCAACTTTTATAAAAAAAACAAAACACTGCATTTTGAAGAAGGGATCCACACATTGGCCTGACCTAACCGGACAACCCACACACCTGACTCGAAACCCACAATAGCATAAGACCAAGCCTAATCTAAACCTAGCCACCCAACCCAGTTTTTTACATTTCAAAACCACTTCAGACCGTGAAAAACTACTCTAAACCACACATAACTAGCTAAACTACCATTTGGACCTTTGACCAATGTTGACCAACCCATTTTGGGTAATTTTTTTTATTTTTTATTTTTTTTATTTTTTAATTATTTATTTATTGATTTATACATGTTTTGTTGGTATTTTCCCTTCAAGCCAAATTATATTTTGGCTAAGACATTGTCATATTTGTAGTACTATGATATTTGATATCTTATAAAGGTTTTATTTCTTTGTTATTGAGTTTGTATACTTATATTTCAATGTTGATGCTTATGTGATAAAGTTTTTAAAATATAAATAAAGTTTTGTAAGGGAATTATAATGAGATTATAATTATGAGATCATAATTGCATAAAAGCTATGTGTTCCAAAATTATTCTTTGTGTTTTATTAATAAGAGGATATTGACAAAAGCTGTTAAGATTAGTACATGGTTATGGTCTTGCTTATAAGGTAAGCAACTAATCTCATAGGTTAAAGTTTGGGTAAACTTGAGCTAACATGTGGGTGCTTGTTACAAGAACAAGTTTATTGAACATGACCCGATATGAGAAAACTATATGGTAGTTCACATAGTGTCTGTAGCTACATTCTCCTATGATGGTTGTATAAATGATCCTTTGACTTGAGATTACTTATGATCTTATTTGATGAATGTTATACTTTGACTTTACTTTCTTATGGTTTTAACCAAGAATGCTCCAATCAAGTATTGTTGGGCATAACATGAGGCATATGAAAATGCATGAAGTAATTAAGATAGGATTCATCACCTTGTGTGATTAAGAAAGTATTTCAACTACTTTTGATTAAATTAACTTGAAAAATCTTTCACTAAAATGAAATAAAATTTTAGAATTGTTTTAAAACTCATTTGTGAGTTTATGTCAAAGACAAAACTTAACTTGGTTGAACAAGATTGAGTAGACAACCAAGATATTATATGATAATAGGATATTAATTATACACTAAGACCATTCACAAATGGGTTATCAAGCTATATATGGTAATGAAGCTAGCATTGATCATGATCTATAAATATAAGATTAGCTTATTAGAGAATTGGTGATGAAGACAAAAAGTTTGTTTCATCCATAGCCAAATGCTAAGGCTTCAATGCTTGTGTTTATTACCAATACGCTAAAAAACCTAATGGGTCACTCATAATAGGACAATTGTGAAAGATTAAAATTCGGACAAATTAAGTTGGACTTAATTTTGATTTTAGTATGGCCAAAAATAGAAAAAATAAAAAAAAGAGAAATAGTTTCCCATGTTTGATACATTTGACTAGTATAGGGTTAATTGTGAAAAGTTGTATTCCAAGTATTAAACCTAATGTGGCCAAATGCTTCCTCTATAAAAAGAACATCAAGCTGCCCCATCTTGAAACAAGTAAGAAAAGAGTAACTAACTAAGCATCTAGAGAAAAACTCATGAAAATACAAGAGGTCTTGCCAGTACTTGCTAGCTATAGTGTGGCTTTGGGTTTTACCAAACCTTAGAGAAGGTTTTTCACAAGAGTTCATGTGTATTACTATTAGAAGCTGAACACTTAGACAACTTCTTAGCTTGGAATCTATTTGAAAGATCACTAAATTAAATCAAGGGATTTTGGGCATTCAAGGTAACACCTTTAGCTGAAATTATGCATGCTTATATATATATATATATGTTATTTGTATAATCTTATTGATTGATATTGACTTTAGGGAATTAAAATTTTTAAAAATTTCACTACTTTAACTCTAATAATGATACATAATTCTCTTCATGTTTATGTTTTAAAATCCCTAGAATGAATTTTTTAAAAAAGAAATAGAAAATTTGGTGTTAAAAAATTTAGCACATTAAAAAATATACATGAAAAATTATAAAGAAAATGAAAATGAAAAATGAAAATATTTCCAAAGATAACGTATTATAAAAGTTTGAGTAGTGATTCCTTAATATTTTTCTAAAACATGACCAAAGTAATGGATTATTTAGAAAAATATTCAGTATAAAAGATTTTCATTTACTTATTTTCCTAAAAAAATAATAGTAAAAATAAAAAAATGATGAAAGAAAATATGAGTCTTTTTTAGTAATAAAATTATATATAAGAATGCATGAATATTATTTTCAGTAATTAATTATTTTTATTATTTTTTTTTTTAAATATAAAAAAAATTAAAATCTCTGAGAATGAGATTCTAAAGAATTCTAAGTAATGATTTTTAAGAAATCTCTAGATGAGAAAATTCTTCTAAAACGTCACAAAGGTATTGGGGTGTCTAGAAAATTTTTCAATAAAAAAGATTTTCTTTGCTTTTCTTTTTAAAAATAAAATAAAAAATAAAACAATTAGATAATTAAAACAACGACAAAAAATAAAACAAATAAAAAACAAAAAGAAATTAAGCCAAATAACATACAATATAAGGAAAATAAGTAAGACTATAAAAAACATTTGCATAGATATCACATTTTGTTATCTACTTTGCATGTATGTATAGTCACCTTGAGAATAATGTGAATTTTCGGGGATGGGATATTTAAAAAATTTGAGTAGTGATTTTCAAAAGATCTCTTGGTGAAATTTTTTTTAAATATTGATAAAGTATTGGAGCATTTAGAATAGTTTTCAACATAAAAAATTCTCATTTACTTTTCTTTACTAAAAAATGAATTTTTATACAATATAATAATACTATAAATTGATTCAAGTATATCAAAATTTATGAAAACATGCTAATTTCGAAATTAAATGGAAATCTTAGAGGATGAGATTCTAAAGAAATCCAAGTAGTGATTATTTAAAAGTCTCTAAGTGAGAAGATTTTTCTAAAACACTGTCAAAATATAGGAGCATTTAGAATAATTTTCAATAAAGATTTCATATTAACCTTTTATTTAATAAAAAGATAAGAAAGAATTTTTATAAAAGGAAAATATTATTTGGGTTAAATTATGAGTATCATTACATACATCATAAATATTGACTTTAAAAATAAATATGAACCACGAGGATGGGATTCTTGAGAAATTTGAGTAATGATTCTAAAGAGAACCTTAATTAAGAAAGTTCCCCTTAATTAATATTACTAAAATATTAGAATATTTTTGGAAAATTTGTGACATGCAAGGTTTTCATTTATTGTTCAAGTAGAAGATTAAAAAGGGATATTTCCTGCCACAAATAAAAACATTAAGAAAATTATTTTTAAATATCAACTTAAAGTAAGATCACTTTTATCAAAGTTAAAGGATAAAACATGATTAATTAGTAGTGTTTTTAAAATGAGCGCTATAGAGGTGTTGATTCTTCTCCTCGTGGAACCATACTTTAGAAACCCAACTTTATTTTTGTAAACTCAAAAATTATCTTTTAAATAAGTTTTAATTAATTTTAAAATTTATTAAATAGATAAGTTTTTTAGGTGGCCAATCACACCTAGCCAAAAAGATTGGTAGTGACTCCCTATTTTGATTTTAAAATTCATTTAGTGGTTCCCAAAACTATGTGTGATACCTTGGTGACTCTATTGAGGTTTCTTTTTTAGAGTCAAACCAAAATTTAATTACATGTTTTCTTTAATTTTGATTTAATGGTCTTAATTGGTATTTAACTTTAATTTCCTTAATTTTGATTCTATTTTTTAAAAAAATAATAACAATAATAACAAAAACAAAAATAAAAAAAAGAAAACTTGTATTTCATTTTAATAATGTCATATATTCATTATTTGCTCATTTATTTTATACTTCATATATATTATACTTTAAATTGTGAAGTACTAGGATAAGGTTGTAATACTATATTCCCTTATACACATACTCATACACATAATGGCATATTCATACATGCATGAACTTTACACCCAGGCTTGAACCTTCTTATGAGGGAGTAAAATACTTATGCTTTTATGAGGTGATAACTTTCGCAATGGAAAGTAAAATACTCCCACTCAAATTGAACCCTTTTTGTTTGTAACTTACAATGGGTGAGTAGCGAGGTGCCTTATTAGTCCTATGTGAGATGCCAGTGAGGAACAATTTGGGAACCTCTTAGAGAATGATAAATCCAAATCAAGCATATAGTAAGCCATAAGGGCTGACCATAGATAGAGCCATGCCTGCCCTTTGTAAACCATCCCTAAAATTAAGGCAAACATGGGAACACTTGTATTGCAATGCTTTTTCTATGGAAAATCACAAAATGTAAGTATATTCATCTTAATTTCTCAAAAAGGAACACAAAATCTTTATATCATCTCCTTTCCTTTTAAAAAAGTTTTCTTTTTTTTTTTCTTTTATATTTCCTAAGCTTTTCTTATTTCATTATCACCAAAGGTGTTTTGCTTACCATTTAATATTTCCCTTTTTAACTTTTAATTTTTTTCAAATTTCATACCATAACTTCATATAATAGCTTGTCATCATTTTTTTTTTTTTTTGTGTTTCTTTTGCATAAATTACATTGGCATACTACAGTAACATAATGAGGTATTTACACCAAGGCATCTTTCAAATGAAGTTTCTTCTCATGGATCCCACAGTACTACAGATATGTTTGTTTTCTCTAAGTGCTCCATGTAAGACATACAATGAGGTGTATGAATGGTCTAAGAAAACCTAACAAAAGGAAGGGGATTGCCTACCTATTGGTTATGTGTTAGGGTTGCTTAGGAAAATACATTTGAATCTTACACAGAATAATTTAAAAGATTTGGCTATCATATGGAATCAAATAAACTAAACAAGAAAAAAGAAGTTTTATGAAAAGTATGGGTAAATTGCATTTCTTATTCCATTAGGGATTATGGAGCAATTGATTAGGGTGGTTGTCCAATTTTAGGACACATCATACAGATGTTTCACATTTAATGAAAAGGACTTAACACCGTTATAAAAAAATATTCAATTTTGGTGGGATTGGAACTTTAGCACCCCGATAAGATGTATGCTAGAAAACCAAAATCAGGATACTATAAGAAGATAGCTAAACTGATGGGGATGAAAATGGAGGTTATGGACACTTTAACAAAGGATAAAGGTAAAGGTGCTAGTATACCTCGACATTTCCTACAAGATTTATTATAGGACATTTGGAAAATGATCATATCATGGCAGTGCTCATCTTGACAATTTATGGCATAGTGATATTTTGAAAACTCTAGGCTACATCAAACTAGCAGTGGTTGATTTGTTTGAGAAAATTGAAAGTTAGACGAGTAATCCTATACCAACAATCCTAGCCAAGACAATCATTCAATTTTTGTCACCAAAACAGAAGATGTTTCATAAGGTGTGCACAATTGCTATTTGTATGAATAAAAAGCCATTTTAGATGCCAAAAGTGTTTTTGCCAAACCTTATCTTCAAAATAAAGCCCCAATCCAAGAGTTAGTAGCTTGCGCTAAAATCTAAGGAAGAATAGATAGTATTCTTTTGAATACTTACCTGTGATCAAATAAAATGGATGGCACCATAGTTGCCTCGTGTGCTTATGCTATATTGAGGTGGAGATGAACCATTGATACTATTTTTGGGACTGTGAGGGTTGTAAGTTATGCTACACTAGTAGTGCTAAGGCAAATTGGTAGAAAAAAGTTTGTCTCTACATTATATGGACTTGTCCAAGTAAAATTTGCTTACAAAGAATCAAGTTCGCAAAGAAAAATAAAATAGTCAGTTCAAGTATGAAAAAAGACTTAAAGGCTAAGATTGGAAGCCCTTCTTGAAAACGCCCAATTACTCAATTTGGAAAGCAAAATGTTCCAAAGATATTGTGCTTCCTCTAAATGATTTCTTATTTTGCAAGTCAATCCTTGGGCAAAAGAATCATTGCAAAGGTCGAGCCTATTAAGCTAGAACTTGAAAAGGAAAAAGAGAATGAAAAATAAAAATTTGAGACAACATCGGAGTTGGGATAGCTAAGGTACGAAGCAAAAGCCTAAAAGAGTAAACTTAAAAAGGCAATGTAAGAGCGAGATACAACCAAAAGTGATCTAAAATTTTCCATTAGGTAAACAAGAAGATGCGAGTTTAACTAAAAAAGGAAAGGGTGTCAAAAGTTATGGTAGGCAACATAGGGAAATGATTGAGCTCTAAGAATAGATGAAGCATTGGAAAGACAAAGCTAAAAAAATCAAATAAAAAGCTGTCAAGATTTCTTAAGAACAACAAAACTGAAAGGGTTTATATTTGACAGCTTCAACAAGGTTAGTAAAGTGCCAACAAGAAAACATGAGAATAAAGGCCAAGATAAAAGATAAAAAAAAGCATTGTGAAATGCAAAAGGAGAAAGATTCCCTTTGCCAAATAATTTAGGAGTTGGAATAGCAATTACAAGACAATAAGGACCATTTCTTTGCAATTATGAAAGAATGGCAAAAAAGGGAAAAAGGCTGGAGTTGCATTTGTGATCTAGAAGTAGATGCCTGAATGAAGTTAAAGGCAAAAAGCTTAGAAAAACAACAATATTTAGAGCATATAGCCAGTTAAATTTTCAAGGTAGTGTGAAAAGCAAGGGAATTGGTAAAAAGGGTAAAGGCCTTGATGCAAGAAATCAACCCAACTTGGGCTAGGGCAACATTTGTTGGATTTTTTGGTCGAAGCTAATAATTATTATAAGCAAGTTAAATGTTTTTATGGTTACAATTCTAGAATGATAGGCTTCGTGCAATGAAAAGTTGTTCAGAATCAATGAAAAGTTATAGCGTTTGAAATTTGTCATAGAGTGAATACCCCCTAATGCATTCATACTTACATCACACATATCATTGTCCTACTTAACACTTATCTCACTAAAGTAGTGACTTTTTAATTAAAACGAAAAAAATTTCTTTCACAAAATAATATGGCATTTTAATTTTGCAAATTGTGGTAATAAAAATTTAAGGATAGCTCAACCATTAAAGGTTCAAGACCAATCTGCTAGTCACTTGTACAATACACATTCATAAATTAGTACTAGGAAAAATTAGCAAGCAGCCAGAATAAAGAGAATGAAAAAAGCTTAAAAAGATATATGAGAATGGGTAGCTAAAATATAAAAAGAGATGAGAAGGCAAATGGTGGATTTGGAAAAGTTAATGAGGGGCATGGCCCAGGGAAAAGGTATTGCTAAAACCTTTATTATAAAAGAAGAGAATTGTCGTTAAGAAAATAATAATGTCAGAAAAGAACCACTCTACCCACCCATATTTACACCACCTCATGCTTGAGCTTTTCAAGGAGTGTATCCACCGTCTATGGGCGAACAGCCTTACACTTTTATTGATATGAATGTACCAATTAATTAACAACAAAATCATGCACAATTTGGGCAAAATCCAGGTGCAACCTTGTCAATCCAATCTTTATTTTGAACATAGATGACCCCAAATAGCAAGAGAAGTTAAAAAGCATAATAGAGTCAAATGAGAGAAGATATCCAACATAAATACGACTTACCAAAAGAGAGGCTAAAGATATGGAATGAAGGGATACTTTTGGCAGTATCAGTACAAATGAACTCAATTTAGTCCTTGATCTAGTAATTTTGCTAAAGTTTAAGACTCTTGATTTTGAGAAATATAAACAGAATTGAGTGTCCATTGACCCATATCATGATGTTTTGTCACAAGATGCCAAGCCTCAAGTACAATGATAAGCTTTTGGTTCATTGTTTACAAGACAACCTCACTGGGTCTACAGCTAGATAGTATGTACAATTGGATAAGAGTCATATACATTTTTAGAAAAACCTTATGAAAGCTTTCATAGCTTAATACATATATTGGATATGGCTGCTAATAGTCTATCATTGCAAAACATAAAAAAGAGAGCCAATGAAAGTTTTAAGAAATATGTCTATAGATGGAGGGATTTTATCATTTAGGTACAACCACCTTTGACTAAAATGAACATAATAGTACTATTCAATAGTACTCTTCTAGCATTTTACTACGACAAGCTCGTACAAATGCCACAAAGAATTATGTTAATATAATGATCTCTAATAAAATGATAGAAAGTGCTATCAAGAGTAGCAAGATCAAAGTGGGTGATAGCTTTAGTTGCAAAAAAGGATGCCACTTAAGAAGAATGATGGAGAGATGATAAGGGTGAACTATAAGTATATAGGTTAACCAAGTTGTAAAAGTGACCTTTTGATCGAAATGTCGATACCATAGAGATTAGGAAGAAACTCCTATGCTAAGTACCGGTTATTACCTTACTTTTACTAAAGTTTGTTCTATCAAAGAATAAGCATGAAAATGAAGCCAACTAGGAAAATGAAATCAAACAAAGCACAAAGTACATTTTTAATGATAAGAAAACTAATAACATGTAAAATAAGCAATTTAGAAAATTCAACAAAATCAATGACTAAAATGAATTGAACAAAATTTAACATAAGTTAAAATGTACTCTAATTTAATAATAAAAAATAACAAGAAGAAAAATCAACACAAAAAAATAGTAACTAAAATAAGTAATCAAAATAACTACCTATAACCAAATGTAACTAACTTCAACTAACTACTAACTTCCACTTGCTAGAAACTTATTCAATAAATGAATCAAGCAAATTGAAAATTTACAAAAACATTAAGTAAATTGAAGTTCAAAATAGAATTGCAATGAAATGGAAACAACTTAAATAAAAAATCCAAGTAAAAAAAAAAATCAAACTGTTAATGCAATCTAGTAAAATTGTAACTTCAACAAGAATTGCAAAACTAATGTGCTTCAAATTTGATGAGTTTGAATTGTAAATTAGAAGGTCAATGAGTGAACTCAGATAGAAACAACATTAAAGTGCACGCTATTACAAAAAGTCACAAAATCTAAGCTAAAAACATGAAAACCAAAACTAAATTCAAAATCTAATGACTACCGATTATGAATTTAAACCTTAGATCTAGAGCTTTATAGAAGGAATAGACTTAAACTGAGCTAGAACAACAAAATCTATGGGTTAATATCTAAATTAACAAGAAAATTGTATGAATCAACCAAAAATTTAGCTCAACGAACTCAAATTCAAAACAAGTATAGAATTTGGAAAAGCATAACATTATCAAAGAAAATTATCCAAACAGTAATTAAAAACATGAAATAAATTGCACAAAATGAAAATAAGCAAGATAACAAGTAAAAGTAAAGATCTAAAGTGAAAAGAAGGCAAATAGATCTCCAAGGTAAAATAAGTTCCATGCCAGAGTTAATTGTTCATGTATGGCCTACATTGTCACTTACATCTAGCTGTGACTTCCAACTTTGATTTGGATTGATGTGCTATGAATTTGAAGCTGGTTTTTGAACTATGTTGTAGTCATATGAATGAGGAATCTATGAAAAAAAACCTTAAACTAAAATGAACAAGATCTGAATGAATTTTGATCCAAACAATGGAGCTAGGTTAGTAAAAAATAAATTTAAAAACAGTTTGAACATCAACGAAAAATCAAGTGGATTGAGCTAGAAAACAATTGAAAAAATAAATTTTATTGTAAGATTCTTAAAAACATTTAAAAATACACTAGAAAATGTAAATTGGCAATAAGATTCAATGAAAAAATCTAGAAAAAGAAATTGTTTGGATGCTAAGAAAATTTAAAAAGTAGAAAATGAAAATGTAAGAAAACAAAAAAAAATCTAAAGCTAAGCGAAAGTGCTCTAAATGGCAGGCCCTCTCCCCTTATTTATAAGTAGAAGGGAAGAGCTTCAGATCCTAAAGTCTCAAAAAAATATATTCAGTTGGCTGGGCTTCTAGAGCTTTCTTCATTCTTGCATTCATGGTTGGGTTGCATATTGGTTGCCTGGCAGCTTCTTTAACAGAATGCACTTTTTTCTTTCATGTGTAATTGTTGATCCAAGAAGTCAAATTAATGGCCATCATAGCTCTATAAAGTGTCAACTCATCTCTTCCCTTTGGTGCTCTTGATCCCAACTTGTGACACCCAATTTCATGATCACTCAATCTCCTATGCATGTCCATACAGCAATGTTTCTTGCATTTTTTATTTTTTCATAAAAATTTAAACATTTTATGAATATATCTATCATACATTTTATTAAAAAAAACTATAAAGACAATATTCAAAATTCATGCAAGAAAATTGAACAAAAACTCCCTCAATGTCAATGTATCTTATTGACACTAGTTTAGACCATTTGTACAAATTACACTAAAAATCCTCCAAATTGAATAAAAAATGTCCCTTATTATTTGTACCTACATAAGAGATTAATGTGTATTTAGGAGCAATTTTGCCTAAAATCGTAAAGAGCAAGCCAAAATATGAGTAACATTGCACTAAAATTCATCATGAAAAAGTTAAAGTTCCAGTGCAATCAAGAGACACATGTTGTGACCCATAGGAATCAACCACCTGGAAATTTTTTCCCTTATCACTTCTATCCAACCTACCCACCTTATTACCCTACCACAAATAACATTTCCCAAAATCCATAACCATATCAACCGATACACAACCAGCACTCCAACTGAGTTTTCACCCTTACATGCCTACGAATGCCTCTACACCTGTAGCCTGACCTTTCACTCAGCCAAACAATTCAACAAGCAATCCTAAAAGGCCATAAGCCATTCATAAGAAAATTCACATTGACCCCATTCTTATGTCTTACATCAATTTATATCTTCAACTGGTAAAAATCATCTCATTACACTTATCTACCTTAAGCGGTTGAAACCTCCATATAAAGTTAGCAACGAGGTAAGGCGAGTCAAATTTTTACTTTTCCCACTTCAATCCGAAGCTTTGATAATTTTACCCAATACCCGACCCATCCCCACTTAGAGGTTTTAGTTGAAAAACCTGACCCTAACCCATTAAAAATATTATTTCCCTGAATCCAACCCAACCAAACCTAAATTCAATCTATTACCAATTTAAATTTATTGAAAACTTAACAAATCATAGCCTAAATATATTACAAGCATTAACAAATTTAACCAGTTTTTAATTAAAGGGGATTATTTAAGGCATTTTTGGCCAAAATTAACAAATTAAATGGGGTTGTTCAAGGCATTTATAGCCAAAAATGCTTTGAATAATCCCTTTTAATTTTTATAAGGGGATTATTAAAGACATTTGTGGTCAAAAAATGCCTTGAATAATTCATAAACCATAAATGCTAAACTTGTAAAAATTTAAAGGGATTATTCAATGCAGTTTTGCCTAGAAAACCCTTGAATAATCCCTTACAAAAAATTGAATGAGGTTATTGAAGGTGTTTTTGGTCAAAAATGCCTTCAATAATTCTTAAGCCCTAAAACCTTAAACCATAAACTTATAAAAATTTAGGGGACATTCAAGGAGTTTTTGCTCAAAAAACGCCTTTAATAATCCCTTACAAAAAATTGAATGAGATTATTTAAGGTGTTTCTAGCCAAAAATGCCTTGAATAATCCCCTTTAATTTTTTATTAAGGATTATTCAAGATGTTTTTTTGGTAGAAACGTCTTCAATAACCTTTATTAAATTTTTTGTAAAGGATTATTCAAGGCATTTTGGCCATAAATGCCTAGAATAACTCTATTAAAATTTTTGTAAGGGATTATTCAAGGCATTTCTAGTAAAAAATGCCTTCAATAATCTCAAAAAATATATATATAAGGGATCATTGAAGGTGTTTTTGGCCATAAATCCCTTGAATAATCCCTTACAAAAAATCTAATAGAGGTTATTCAAGGCATTTTTTCCAAAAAATGGCTTCAATAATCCCCTTATAAAAATTTTTAGGGATTATTCAATACGTTTTTGGCCAAAAATGCCTTGAATAACCCCATTTAATTTTTTGTAAAAGATTATTAAAGCATTTTGCATGCTGAACACCATATATAAACCAAATTTTTTACCAGTCGAAACCTATAACTGACTTGTATTCATTTTCAAATATGATTTTCAAAATGATAACGGTTATTTTACAATTTTTTAGTTAGGTCAAATTTGGAAATAATGCTACTTTCTCCCCCTAGAATCCTAGAATACCATAGGGAGAGGTGGATTTTTTTTTCGGGACTTTGGGTACTATTGGAAATCTATCAATTTTCTCCAAAATTAGATTATCTTGAACCAAACATTGGAATTAAATACCCAACAGTAAGATTTTGAGGGAAAATGTATGGATTCCCCTGAACCAAATGCCTTATTAGTAAATTAAAACTCACAAATTCTCACCATAGATGATGGAATTATGAAATATATAAAACTTAGTAAACTAAAATTCAAACATGAAATAAGTATAAGTTAATAATTAAAATTTAAAATGACACAAGATAAACATCAAGGGTATTTTGATAAAGATCTCAGGTCGAGTCGGGTTTGGTTTCATATAAACATGACCCTGACCCATATCTACCATTCAAAAATATAAAATCGATCGGACCTAACCTTGAAACCAATTTTTCCAAAAAGAAATCAACCCTAGATGATCGAGTCAGGTCGAAACCCAATGGTTTTGGGTTGATTTGCTGTCCTTACCTCTATACCCGAAGTGGTATGATGCAAATGCTTTGTGCGATTATCACTACAAGAATGTAGGCCATTCCATAGAAAATTACACAACTTTTAAGTACAAATTACAAAACCTGGTCAAAGTCAGCTTAGTAAATTTTGATAAAAAAATCAAATGTCAATGAAAATTCTTTAGAAAGTCATGCCGAGGGCAATAATCAATGCAATAGGTAATGGGAAAATAGGTATGTTAAAAGAAGCAAGGATGAAGTTAAAACCCTAATGTGTTAAGTGTTTGAGAGCTTGCTTAAAGTCAACATGTTTTATCTAGTTTCTTTGGACAAAGGGATCTATCGTGAAGATTACAATTCAATTCAAACTTGGATATATCACATGGATGTGATAGGGCATTCCATCCAAAATTGTAGCATGTTTCACCAAGTATTGTAAGCAATGATGGACATATCCTTGGTACAATTCTATGAAAAATATTACCAAAATTTAATGAATCCAACAAAAAATAGTTTTTAAGGAGCATGTTTTCCAAGTTTGTGCCTAAGTCGATGATAATTTTCTATGATGAAAAACTAAGTTTGATGAAAGATAAGTCTATTTCTTTTCTCGGGTTGCTTATAACGTATCCCTAGCTTGTTTCCTTACAAAATAGACAAGGTAGTTCCATGGGAATATAACTATAATGTCTTGGTTTAGGGATTAAATGAATGTCGAGCTTCAAGTAGCCTAGATGCCACCACACTGCAAACATAATCAGAGTGGGCAGAATGACTCAGAGTGAGCAATGTTATACTTCGAAGTTGCTAGAAAAAGCTCAAAAAAGAAAAGAAGTATTAGAAGAAAAGAAAAAATTCATCTTCTAATGGTCTAAGATGCACATTATATAGAACCTATCACTGATAAGCAAGCTTGTGAGTTTTTGAAATTAATTAAACATAATAAGTATAGTGCGGTGCAACAGTTGAACAAAATGCCTACTTGTATCTCCTTGTTGTCATTACTATTGAACTTTGAACTATATTAGAATGCCTTATTGAAAGTGTTGAATTAAGCACATGTGAACCATAATATATTTGTCGAGAATGTCAACCATATTATGAGAAATATTATGGCACCAAATTTTATAACTTTTAGTAAAGGTGAAATTCTACTAGAAGGTCGAGGCAACACCAAGGCCCTCCATATCACTACTAAGTGCAAAGGCCACATCAAGCTAAGGTTGTTATTAATAATGATTCTTCAATCAATGTCATGCCCATGATCACATTGATAATGTTACTCGTAAATATTCATACATGAAGACCATTCCTATGATAGTGAGGGCTTTTAATAAATTTTGAAGGGAGGTGCTAAGAGATATTAAAATACCAATGCAAATAAGGCCATGTACTTTCACTACAAAATTTCAAGTAATTGACATTTCATTATTTTATAGCTGTCTATTGGCACGACCATGGATTTATATGGTAGGCACTATCCCATCATTTCTACATCAAAAAATCAAGTTTATAATTGAAGATCAACATATTTGCATTTCTAAATAAAAAGATTTACTAATAACCAAGCCCATGTCTACTCTATTCATTGAAGCTATAAAGAAGGCATTAGATTTCTAAGTCTTTTGAATTCATCAATCCAACTTACGTGGGATAGGGATCAAAGATACCCACTTCATACTTAACAAAAACTATAGGAATGGCCATCAAACAAATGGTTAGGAAAGGATAGCACCTCAGGTATTGCCTTAAAAAAAATTTGCAAGGAACTAAGAAGCTACTAGGAGTATTCGAAAATAAGGAAAGGTTCAAACTAAGGTATAAGGTCACTATGATAGAGAGAAAGAAAGCTATAGGTAAGAAAAAAAGAAGAGATTAGCTTGTCTTAAAGGATATAAGCCAGAGTGCAAGATGATGGTTATCTTTTACCTCTATGACAAATTTCGTTCAAGCAGATGTATTTACCCTGATTCATTAAAGGTCACAAAAAAGAAATCTACGTGGAATGTGAAGAAGGCTTTCTCCAAACTCCATATCCATATGGTTGGTGATGAAATGACAATGACTCAAGGAAAGATGGCATTCGTGTATTGATGTCCCCTGAATAAAGAGTTGAACAATTTGAAGACAGTGAAGTTGTTAATTATCCTTAAATCATTCAAAAAGTAATATAATGAATTAATTTTCCTAATGCTTTTGCCCAAGAGCATTTGAAAGACTTTTATGTACATGCTTATCTTTCCTTTATTATCTCAATAAAATGATTAATGCTTTGCATGTTCATTTCCTTTTTCATTTCATTTATTCAAAGTTACAATTTTTTTTCTTAGACACATGCCTATATCTTTTCAATTTCACTTGTTTTTAAGTTTCCAAATAATGAATATGAAGATAATCATCTCGATAATCTAGGATTTGACTTCGAAAAACCTATTCATGTTGATGAACTTGATAATGAAGAGGATTCAAATGATTATACTTGTCCCTTGATTTATTGAAACTAGTAAAGTAAGAGAATAAACAAATTGAACCTTATGAGAAAGCTACAGACATAGTCAATTTGGGCAATAAGGAAAATAAGAAAAAAGTCAATGTGGGCATGTCACTTTCACCTATAAAATGGTAAGAGTTAGAGAAATTATTTCATGAGTTTGTTGATGTGTTTACATGGTCATACCAAGATATGCCAAGACACAGTTCAAATGTTATAGAGCGCTAATTGCCATTACAACAAGAATACAAGCCAATGCAACAAAAGTTGAGACATGAAATTGAAAATGCTATTAAGAATAAAAAAAGAAGTGAAAGAATAATTTAATGCAAGCTTTTTGAAAGTAACCAAATACCCATAATAGGTAGCTAACATAGTTCTAGTTCCTAAAAAAAATAAAAAAGTTTGGATGTGCGTGGACTATAGAGATCTAAATAGGGCTAGTTCAAAAGATAATTTTCCATTACCTCATATTAACACTCTCATGGATAACGCCACTTGATGTTCCATATTCTCATTCATGAAATTTTTTTTAGATTATAACCAAATTAGAATGACCTCTATCGATGTGGAAAAAATCACGTTTGTTACCATCTAGGGCACACTTTGCTACAAAGTTATGCTTTTTAAATTAAAAAATATGGGAGCTATATATCAAAGAGTAATGGTAACCCTTTTCCATGAGATGATGCACAAACAAATAGAGGTGTACAATAATGATAAGATTGTAAAATCCTATGAGGGAGAAGATCACATTACCAATCTTAAAAAGTTATTTGAAAAATTATAAAAGTACCAATTCATTCTAAATCTAGCTAAATGCACATTTGGCACTAAGTTAAGAAAATTCTTGGGGTTCATGGTTAGTGAGAGGGGCATCAAAGTTGATCGAGATAAAATACTCACCATTCAAACCTAATCTACCCTATGCATGCAAAAAGAAGCAATGGGTTCTCTAGGAAGGTTGAATTAATCTCCCACTTTATATCTCCACTCATTTCCAAATGTGACCTAATTTTCAAGTTGCTTCAAAAAAATGATCCCAACAAATGAAATGAAGAATACCTGTGTGCCTTTGAAAAGATTAAAGAATACTTATCAAATTTGTCAATGTTAGTACTGCCCATCATAGGAAAATCGTTGATTTTGAATTTGATAATGCACGAATGTTCTATGGGATGCATGTTGGGGCAATAAGATGAAACACTAAAGAAAAAGCAAGTCATTTATTATTTAAGTAAGAAATTCATTAAATACGAGTCTAAATATTCTCAATTGAAAAAAAATATATATTGCACATTGGCATAAATAGCCCACAGACTCAGGTAATACATGCTATATCACACAACTTAGCTGATAGTAAAACTAGACCCTCTCAAGCTCATCTTTGAGAAACTATCATTATCGGGGTGGTTAGCGAGATGACAAATCATGCTTTCTGAATATGATATTGTATATGTCATACAAAAGGCAATTAAAGAAGGTGTGATAGTTAAATTTCTTGCAAAATGTGCAACTAATGAATATGAGCCTACTAAGTTTGACTTTTCTTATGAAAATTTGATGACTATCTCCCAAATTGAATAAGGTGAATTAATAGGAAAATCATGAAAAATGTTTTTTAATGGAGTTTCAAATGCTTCGAGGCATGGAATTGGAGTAGTTTTCATATCCTCAACGGTAATTACTATCCAAGCACTATGGTATTGGATTTTAATTGTACCAATAATGTAGCAAAATATGAGCCATGCATAACGGGCTTACAAATGGCAATTGAAAAAAGGATTAGAGTGTTAGAAGTATATGGGGACTCACCTTGGTAATTTATCAGCTACGAGATGAATGAGAAACAAAAAATTCAAAGTTGGTGTAATACTAAAGGTATGTAGTAAACTTGATTAAGCAATTTAAAAGGGTCCAATTTTGGCATGTAAATTGAGAAGATAATCAAATACCTGATGCTTTAGCTATATTGGCTACAATGTTCAAAGTGAATACCAAAGTAGAGATTTAATCTATTTGGTTAGACGTACAAGGATCACCGACATACAGCTCAACTGTTGAAGTGGAGGTCAATGGTCTACCTTGGCACTACGATATCATACAACATGTCAAGCACTAGCAATACCTAGAACATGAATCATAAAATGACAAACAAATTATTAGAAGACTGGTTATGGGATTTTTCTTGATGAAAAAATTTTATACAAGAAGAGTCGAGTCAAATGTTGTTGAGATGAGTGAATACTGCTAAAGTAAAAAAAAAATACTTGAAGAAATGCACAAGGGAAGTTGTGGACCACATGCAAACAATCACATGATGGTTAGACAGATCACAAGAGCAGGTTAGTTTTGGTTGACAATGGAGAGTTACTATATTAACTATGTCAGAAAATGTCATAAATGCCAAATTTATACAAATAAGATTCACGTCTCTCCCATCCTTTTGCATGTTTTAGCACCCTATGGCCATTCTCAATGTGAGGCACGGATATGATCTAACATATCACTCCAAAAGCTTCAAATTGTCATCGATTTTATCTTTGTAATGATTGATTACTTCACAAAATAGGTAGAAGTAGTTTCTTATGCTAGTGTGATAAGGACAATAGTGTGTAAATATATATAGATAAAGATAATATGTCGTTATGGGCTTCCAAGAAGGATCATCTTTGATAACGTTCATAATTTGAATAACAAGTTGTTAGTTGAGGTTTGTGCTTAGTTTAAGGTCAAACACCATAGCTCAGCCCCATATTGCTCAAAGTGAATTAGGCAGTAAAAGCTGCTAATAAAAACATCAAGATAATAATAGAAAAAATGGCTAATACCTATAAAAATTGGCATGAAAAACTACATTTTGCTTAACATGCTTATAAAATATTAGTACAGATATCTATCGAAGCCACCCCTTTTTTGATTGTATATGACATGGAGGTCATGTTGCCAATTAAGGTGAAAATTCCCTCTTTGAGAGTCTTGATGAAGGTTGATTTAGAGGAAGTTGATTGGGTTCAAAATCACTATGAACAATTGAACCTCATTAAAGAGAAAAGGCTTACAACATTTTACCAGGGTTAGTTGTACTAGAAAAAAAATACAAGAACATAACAAAAAAGTTCAACCCAGGCGTTATCATAAGGGAGAAGTGGTTTTAAAGAAGACTCTTCCAAATCAATATGATGATCGAGGAAAATTAATACCAAATTGGAAGGGTCCATATGTAGTAAAAAAAGCCTTTTAGGGTAAAATGTTGATCCTGATAGAAATAGATGGAGATGAATTGTTACATCTAATAAATTCAGATGTTGTGAAAATATATTTTGCTTGAAAAGTAAAGAAAGGTGAATGAAAAGTAGTGAAAAAACAAAACAAAACAAAACAAAACAAACAAACAAACAAAAAGAGAAAAAAAATGAAGGACTTAGATTGAAAACCCAAATGCGGCAATTTGGGTAAAAAAATGATCTAAGTAAAAAACCTGGGAAGGTGGCTTAGATGCAAGGGGTTATCAATTTCAAAGACCTTATAATGCAAGGGTAATGGCCAGTATGATGAATTCAAAATGATCAAGTGCATCAATGGAATAGGTCTCAAAAGAAAGAATTTCGAAATGTCGTTCATGATTGTTTGAATATTCACCATCTAAATATGATTCCCCAATTTAAATATTATATCAGGAACTTTTTTAAAATGTTTGCTTGTTCAATTTCTTCACCTGACATGTTTATGTACCTTTCTATAATGAATACTCATTTTTCTCTAATTTATCTTGATTTTTCATATTTTACATCCTCATAAATAAAGGAAATGTTAGTTCATCACATTAGTTATGAAAATTGGAATTACGATAAATGATTGATAGCATTCATAAAAAATCTTGTACTACTTTGGGAAAATAAAAAAGGACAAGGGCAAAAGAAACAAAAAAGAGCTTGGGAAAAATGCTCATATTCAAAAATTTCAAATGAAAATAAAATTTATTGGAAGTGGTATTGGATAACAATATTGGCAAATGATCATTGTAATTCATAAAAAATCAGTTCATAGAATTTGCAAACCAGTTCAAGATTGATTGTTTTTAAGTTGAAAAGATAAAAAATAAAAAAATAAGAAAGATTGCCTTAGAAAACCTGTATACCATAATTTGAATGCATAATATTGGTTTCTAATAACACTTGCATTGCATGCGTGTCATTTATCGCATTCATTAATGCATTATGTAGACAAAAAAAAAACCATGACTCTAAACTTTGGATTTTAAGATTGAACCCTTCAAGAAATAGGTTAAGAATTGGAAACGATTTCAAAATAGTGATGACCAGTAAGACATTCAGGGCATAATGTCCTAAAGCACTTTCAGATAAGATTTTTAAAGTTTCAAAGCTTCTGTTCATCTGAAGCCATATTCAGATAAGAGATTTTTAAAGTGGCATAGCCTTTGTTTAAATGAGTTTTTTTACAAATAAGATTTTTTTAAAGTTGTCAAGTTTTTGTTTAAAAGAGCTTTTTTCTAGATGAGATTTTTTAAAGTTACCTAGCCTTTGTTTAAAGAAGTTTTTTTTTTTCTAGGATAAGATCCTTAAAGTTGCATAGCCTTTGTTTAAACAAGCTTTTCCAATATGAGATTTCTAAAATTACATAGCTTTTGTTTAAAGTTATCAAGATGAGATTTTTTAAAGTTGTTAAGACTTTGTTTAAAGGAGCTTTTCCCAAGATAAGATTTTTAAACTCGTGGAGCCTTTGTTGAAAGAAGTTTTATTTTCAATTTATTTTCAAAAGTTATGGAGCTTCTGGTGATAGGTGCTTTCGGATCAATTATTAAGTTTATCATGATAAAGTTGCCAAAAAAATTCCAAAAAATCCTAAAAAAGAAAAAAAATATATAAAAAATAGTAAAAAATATAAAAAAACCATCGAAAAATAAAAAAAAAACTTTTAAAAAAGCTTCAAGTCGCTATTCTCGGACAAAATTATTGTCTTAGTATTTGCCCTATTCTTGATTCTTTGTAATGTACAAAGAGAAATAGCTGTAGATACTTAATTTTGTTTAAGACAATTTGATCGTAATCGATTTTTATTATTGATTCGAGCATATCAATTTGGACTTATTCAAGTATGTTGTTAAGGTTGGTTTCATTTTGATCTTGTTTTAAAGTAAATGTCCTAGATTATTTTACAGGACTCAAGTCTAATCTGATTTCCTTATTTAGTTAATTCTGAATTAAATCATTTAGATTTGGAAGCCCAAATTCAATTTGAAGCCCAAATTTAGTTTTAATTAATTGTAGACAAAAATAAAAATATAAAAATAAATGAAAATAAACAATAAAAAATTATAAAAAAAGTAGTAGAAGGTCAGCTGTCATGGCAGTAGCCTTCGTTTACTTTTCCTTCCTCTTAGACTCTACTTTCACTTTCTCTAATTTGTCTCACCACTTTCAACTTTTAGATTTTTCTTTTCTCTTTTTACCTATTTCACCTACAACACCAATTGATAAAAGAACAACATCCCAATATCAATCTTCTCATTCTCAAATCTTTAACTCTTTTTTACTCCAAAAAGTAGCATTTCAAACCCTAAATGCAACAAACCATTACTGTAAGAACAATCTAAAAACCTCAATTATCCATTTAAAAAAATTTTAATTCCCAAAAAGAGGCATGAGAATGATTAGGTTTGCAATCCCTAATAAAATCCTAAAATAATTCACAATAAGAGGATGATTTTTTTTAACACAAACCAAAAAATTAGAAGAGATTTATTTGCATTTGCAAGCCTTATATTCCTTCCTATAACCCGATTATGATCACCCACCTAAGCCATATCAAGCTGTAGCTAAAACCAAATTTTGAGCCTCTTTACCCCTTTAAACCATCATGATAGCCTCCCCTAACTACCAAATCCACCCTTACTGCCAATACTATAATTCTCTTTCATAGCCAAAAAAAAATATCAGCACCATTCATTCACCAACCTAGCCAAATCAACTCATAATCGAACACCTAAAAAACATTAAAAAAACCAAAAAAATCCTAAATATCTGGCATCAATAAAAAAAAAAACCTAGCCATAATTTCTCTAAAGCAATAATATCATCAAGCCACACAAATAACAAAAATGGCACAAAAAAAAAAAAGAGAAAGTTAAAGTTTCAATTTAAGGGTTTAAGTAAGACTTGGGTTTTGAAGTTAAGTGAATAAGGAGGTTGAGGGAAAAGAAAAGACATAGTGGAAGCCAAGTTGTTTCGACAATAGAGTATGACAAAAAGAGGATGAGAAGTTATGGGCTTGGGCTTAAGATCTAGGAAACTCTAGAAGCTTTTAGAGAAATTTAAACTATTCGATTGAAAGAGTAGAATAAGAGGGATTTTTTGTCATTTTTTAGGGAATTTTTTAATGTCAATGGTTCATTCACCCAACTTGACTCAATAATCTGTGCACTATGACTTAAAACCCATAACAATATAAGAGCAAGCTTGGTCTAAACCAAACACCATTGAATTGTCCTAACCCGATTTAAACTACCTCAGAATCACTCCAAACTATGAAAAGCTCTCTAAACCATGACAAACCAGCTGAACCACCCCTTTGATCATTGATGGACTCCTTTTGGGTAATTTTTTTTATTTTTTCATTTTTAATTTTCAAATTATTTATTTATTTATCAATGCATGTTTATCTTTTAAATCCCTAGAATAATGTTTTTTTTTAAATAGAAAATTTGGTGTTAAAAAAATTAGCAAATTAAAAAAAATGAAAAATATAAAAAAAATGAAAAATGAAAACTTTTTTAAAAATAAGATATTAAGGAAGTCCGAGTAGTGATTCTTTAAAATCTCTAGGTGAAGATATTTGTCTAAAACATTACCAAAGTATTAGAGTATTTAGAAAAATATTGAACACAAAAGATTTTCTTTTATTTATTTCTCAAAAAAATAATAAATAAAATACTAATAATAAAAAAATAAAAATAATGAAAGGAAAATTGAGTCCTTTTTACTAATAAAATTATATATAATGTCTGAATATTATTTGCTTATTATTTTTTTAGATATAAAGAAAAAAATTAAAATCTTCAAGGATGAGATTTTAAGAAAGTCTGAGTAGTAATTCTTAAAAAATCTTTAAGTGAGAAAATTCTTCTAAAATGTCGTCAAAGTATTAGAGTGTAGAAAATTTTTCAATAAAAATGATTTCTTTGTTTTTATTTTTAAAAAGAAAAAAAATAAAAAAATTAGATAATTAAAACAAAGATAGAAAAATAAAATAAATAACAACAAAAAGAAATTAAGCCAAATAACATATAATATAAAAAAAATAAGTAAAATTATAAAAAACTTTTGCATGTATATCACATTTCATTTTCAGCATTTCATACACACAGTAACCTTGAGAATAACACGAATTTTCAAGGATGAGATTCTTGAAAAGTTCGAATAGTAATTCTCAATAGATCCCTAAGTGAGAAAATTTTTATAAATATTGTCAAAGTATTAGAATATTTAGAATAATTTTCAATATAAAACATTCTCAATTACTTTTCTTGACTAAAACATGAATTTTTATACAATACAATAATATTACAAATTGATTCATGAACATTATATTTTATGCATACAAGCTAATTTCGAAAATAAATGAAAATTTCCAAGAATAAGATTCTAAATAAGTCCAAGTAGTGATTCTTTAGGAGTTTATAGTGAGAAATTTTTTTTAAGACATCACCAAAGTATTAGGGCATTTAGAATAATTTTTAATAAAGATTTTTCATTTACCTTTTATTTAATAAAAAGATAAGAAATGAATTTTTATAAAAAAATATTATTTTAGTTGAAATTATGAATAAATTTTATTATATGCATTGTAAATATTGATTTTAAAAATAAAAATGAACCGTCGAGGATATGATTCTTCAAAAATTCAAATAGTAATTCTTAAGAGATCCTTAAGTGAGAAAGTTCATCTTATTATTGTCAAAGTATTGGAATATTTTTGAAAAATTTTCAATACACAAAGTACTTATTTATTTTTCAAGCAAAAGATTAAAAAGGGTTGTTTTTTGTTCCAATAAGAAACATTAAGAAAATTATTTTTAAATATCAAAAGTAAGACCACTTTTCTCAAGGTTAAAGGATAACACATGTAATTGGTACCTTTTTTAAAATAGGCACTGTGGGATGCTAATCCTTTTTCACACAGAACCATACTTCGAATCCAACTTTAATTTCTTAGACCCAAAATATTATCTTTTTAATATGTTTTAATTAATTTTATAATTTTATTAAAATAATAAGTGTTTTAGGTGATTAATCACACCTAGCTAAAAAGATTTGCGGCAGCTCCCTATTTTGATTTTGATTTTAAAATTCATCTAGCAGTCTTCAAAACCATTATGATAAGCCCAATTGACAAGCACAAATGATCCATTTAACAGTTAGTGGACTGAAATTGAACTCTGGCCCAAGTGACATTGGATTGGAAAAATTAAACTTCGGTTTATGCAATCTAGCTGAAAAAGTCAAACAAAACTAAATCAATTGAGATGCTTGAATTGATGTAATTCATATTCAAGGTCATTTGTCCAGACAAAGTTAGATGTCTACAATGTACATATATTTTTTGATGGAAATATAATTTAATCGATAGTAACACTTTCACCATGTATATATCTTCTCTTCATGAGAAATTCTTCTATAATTCAAAATTCTTCTAACCTAACGAACTATTTGAATAAAAAGTAATTCCTATAGTTAAAAATACAGGTATAAACGAACAAAACGTTCATTAAACTATTTGTAAACAAGTTCAGTTATGACTCATTTATATTCATTCATTAAGTTAAACAAATGAACTTGAACAAGATTTTAAAATTCATTTAATAAACGAACAGAGCTCAAACATTAGTATGTTCGACTCATTTATGTTTGTGAACAAGTTTGTTAAGTTGTACGTGAACAAATTTGATTAAAACTTAATAAAAACCTGATTATGGTATATTTTGCTCTTGTTAAGTAAGTTCATTTTAACTTTAATATCTTTCAATATAATTCAAATCATGATCTAAGATTCATATCATTTTAAATTATGCATAACGTAGATTAAAAGTCCTCTATTTGTAATAATCTTTTATATACTTAAAATTAAAGTTATGATAAGTTTTAAAGAAAAAAATGAAAAGAAACTTTTCTTCATAAAGTCTCTTTAAGTAATCCTGCATAAGTAGGAAATCAAAGCAAAAGGGCAAGTTGATTTTATAAAAATGCCACTCCCCATTATCACTCAACAACAAATATCAATGCCAAATGGGCCCTTCATTGTTTGCTTGTCAATTTTAGGCTAACAACATTTAATGTTTTCTAGATAATTAGAATTTCAAGTAATGTTTAATGACTTATTCAAAAAACTCATTTGAGTTTGACTAAAAGCTCGATTATATAATTAAATTGAGTTTGAAGAATGCTTCTTTATTTTGGTTTAGGTTAGATACCCGTTTGTGTTCATCTAGATTTAGCATAGCTAAATTTGAACAAGCTAATACTTGACTTTGCTCGATTCATTTACAGCCCTAGTTCAAAATATGGTGACTATCTAAATAATGGTGAGCCCTAAGCTAAAGAGGGCCATAAAAAGGCACTTTTGGCCTTCCAATTATACAAAAAGAGATTCATTAACTTTATTTTGATCATTTTGACTTTTCATGTTTTACTAGAATAGAACCCACACAATGCTGTAGGGATCCAATGTCAAATATATGATGATAGCAAAATTTGGGCTTTGAACACATGCCATTTCTTCATTTGAATTACCAATGGGCCTATTCTTCTTTATGGTAAATAATAAGATTTTTTTTGGTAAAATATATAAAGTCATTCAATTTTGGAGTCTTTTTAAAATGGTCATCTAAGTATTAATTTTATCAATTTAATCATTTAAGTTTGAGTAAATATTTTTTTACTAAATTGTTAGTAATTAATAGAATGTTCCATGTTGACGTGGCAATGCCACATCAGTAGTCAAGTGCCATATGGTACTATTATGTTATCTAACAAGTCTCGTGACATTATTGACATGATATTATATATTTTAAAAAATAAAATAAAATTTGATCTTTTAACTTTTTAAAAATTTTTTATTTTGGTCACTCAACTTTGAAAATTTACAATTTGATCACTAACAAATAATTTCTCAATTTTTATAAAAAATAAAAATAAGCATTAATATTTTTATTGCATAAAATTAAATTATAAATTTATTTTATTTTATTTTAATTATATCATTTAAATTTGAAAATTTAATGAATATTATTTAATTGCCAAAATTATTAAGATTATGATACTTCAAATCTTTGTAATTCAGTCCATCTAAATAAATTTAAGTAAATATTTCATATATCATAATATCAAGATTCTAATTACAATAAAATTCATAATTTTAATTTCAGGCAATAAAATATTAAAAAAATATAGATAACAAAAATTTATTGTAATTGAAACCTTAACATTATGAAATACAAAATTTAATAATATTTTGGTCTTCATTGTTAATGACTCATTATCACCGTAAATTTATAATGAGTTGATCACCAATATTTATGGAATTTAGTGCAATAAATTATTTTATTATTTATGTTACCTATTGAAATATATTGGGATAATACTCAAATAAAACATTGATTTTTATACAAAAATAGAAATAAACATTAAATTTTTTTTATTGTATGAAATTAAACTATGAACTTTTATTTTATTATAATTATACCATTTAGATTTGAAAAATAGAAGAATATTAATCAATTGCCAAAGTTACTAAAATAGTATTATTTCAAATATTTGTCATTCAGTTAATCCAAATAAATTCAAGTAACTATTTTAAATTTTTACATTTTAGTCACCAATGTTGTGAAATTATTAATATTTGTATGTCACCCTCAATATAACTTTATAACAATTTAATCGCTAACAGTTTGTGAAATTTAATATAATAAATTATTTTATTTTATTTTGTTATCTATATTTTTTAATATTTTATTACATGAAATTAAAACTAAATCTTGATATTATAAAATATGAAATACTTAGTTGAATTTATTTGCATGAGCTGAATAACAAAGATTTGAAATGATATTATTTTACTGATTTTTACAAATGGATAATATTCTTTTATTTTCAAATTTTAAATATCATAATTATTATAAAATAAAAAATTAATTTAATTCTTTGCAATAAAAATATCAATATTTATTTCTATTTTTTACATAAAATTTGAGGACATATATGTTAGTGATCAAATCGTAAAATTTTAAAATTGATCAAATTGTAAAATTTTAAAGTTCAGCGACCATAATATAAATTCTTAAAAAGTTAAATAATTAAAATTTATTTATTTATTTTTAAATTTTACGTCAACAATATCACATGACTTGTCATGATGTGATAGTGTCATGTGGAATTAAAATTTTATAATGATATATGGCTTGTCGATGACATGGAGTGTCACATAAACACACCTTGAGTTATTAATGGTTAAGTGACAAAAATATATTTATTTAAATTTAAGTGATTAAATTAAAAAATTTAATATTGAATTAATCATTTTAAAAAAAACCTCTAAAATTGATGGCTATTTGTGATATATATATATATATATATGCATATATATTTGGTGTTCTTTTTGTCTTGCTTTTCCTCTCATTAAGATAGAAAAAAGTGAAACTTGAAACCCCATTCGTTGAATTATGGTTGTCATAACTGTTTCCGGCGGGAGACAAATAGTTGAAACTTGAAAGGGCAATACCCTACATTCGTGACTAAACTACATGGTAAAAACTGAAGAGTTAATTGTGGAATGTGTGAAACATTGGCACTTTGCCATTTTAGAAGCTGCAAGGTCACGTAACAAATTGAACTTAGAGGAGTTAGCTCATAGAATCTAGAAAAACAATCCAATAGGATCTTGCCATGTCATGATTCGGGCCCACAGAAGGGGTATCCGCCATCTGGTTTGGCTTACTTGTCTACCGAGAGCTGCTACAGCTGTTAGGAAGGGAGGATTCTGACCTGATTCCTCACCTGCCAGACTGCTGCTGCCACTCTGAGCTTGTCTTTTAATGTACAAATCCAGAAAAAAAAAACTTGCTTTGTGCTTTATCTTACCCTCTTCCTCCAGTTCTTGAAGCTTGTATTCTTGACCTTAAACATTGCTTGAGACATTCAGGCTTTGGCTTCTAGGAGAAGAACAGGAACGAGAACAAGTTCTCCTTCTTTTAGGTGTTGTCTTTTTCCCTCTCTCTTTTTATGATTTTGGGTTTTAAGCACTTTCTTTTGTTTATTGGCCAAAAGTTCAGCATTTGGATTTGTCTGCTGATTAATAATCTCATTGACTTTTACGTTTTAACTGGATTTAAAACACAGCTGATTTTGTTAAATGTCCATTGATTTCTTTCTGGAATTTTGAGAATCGCACCATGGCGGAGTAGTGGGTGTCAGGGGTGCTAGACTTGCTGTTTAAATGATGCACTCTTGTGAAGCTTTAGTATGCTGTAACACCATGATTATTACTTAAAATGTTCCTTCATGACCTAATAGATGCAGAGGGTAAGTAATTATGGAAATGCATGTGATTTGCTGTAACGTGAAGGACGAGTACATATCTGATTTACGAAACGTACCTTATTTGAAAGGCCTTCTATGTTAAACCAATTTCGAATATATGTTACAATTACGTTGCTTTGTGTTTCACCCCATCCTGGAGTCCACTAGAGTCAGATGCTAGAACTCGAACGCAGGGATTTAAATTGTGGTAACGGTCATATTTTCGGTCGCATCGCGTTTGTCACGGTTGCAGATATAACGGAGACCTTCGCGGTCATTGCGGCTATTGCGGTCGTGAATTTTTTTAAATTTTGCTCAACTTGCTATAAAATATAATAATTTTAATTATTAATCATAAAACCTCTTATTTTATGATTTTTAAAGTAATTTATATCATATAATGTGTTTTATTTATTTAAGAAAAAAATATTTATAGTAAAATATTCATATTTAAAAAATTATTTATATGATAATTAAAAAATAAAAAAAAGATAAATAAATATGTGAAAAATAAATAATCATAACGAATAATATATTTAATTATTTAATTACCATACTCATCAAATTATTACGGAACTATATTATGCATAAATCAAATAATAAGTGATTAGGTATTCATAAATTAAGTAAGAGCATTATTATTTATGAGTCAAAAGAATTGTTTTTTATGAACTTACAGTAAATCAAACTTGACAGCCTCTATGTTATGGTCGATTTTCAACAATAATAACCTCAAGTCTACTTTTCTTGTCTCTTGACTAAATTGCACAGACCTACACAACTTTTTATCCCTTCACCTTGCATTCAATAATTTTTTTTCTCCAAACCTTCATCCTCATCCCCATCTTTCAGTTCTCTTTTTATTGGGTGTGTGCTATCTGCTTGCTTCTGTAAACCTCAAGTTTCACTCTCATCTCTTATCTGTTATTTTAAGTCCCAGCAACTCTTGCCTCCTTCTATCAATGTAACATAGCCCAATCTAATCCCAAACATATAAAATCATGGCAAATTTGGAAATTAAAAAAAAAGATAATTTGAGTGTTGAATTAATTGTTTACTTTAAATTGCATATACTTGATTTTGATTGAAGTTGAACTTGAGAGAATTGATTTTTTTGAAAGTTTAAGTTTTGTGGGTTTTTTTTTTCTGAATTTGTAAATTGATGTTTTTTTTTTTCTTGTTGTTTTTATTTTAAATTTTTAAACAAAATCAAATGAATTTTCTTTTTGAATTTTTGAATGAAAATAGGAATAGCGGCAATAGCGGTAATAGTGGGTAATAGCGGACCGCTATTGCCGTTATTCACCGTTATACCGTAATTCACGATCGCAATTCATCCACTACAGAAGAGATTCAAATTCTCCCCCATTTTTTCTCCAATAGCGGTGGCGGATAGTGGCGCGACCGTGAAATAGCGGCCGCGACAACGCTATCCGACTGCTGTTTGAATCCTTGCTTGAATGTTATTAGCTTGTAATGGTTAATGCATTTCTTGGAAACCAGTTGAAGAAGCTGCTATCACTATCAGTTACCACAAACCATTCTCATACATGGCATGGTCCGTTATCATGTAGATGATCTTTTGGGAATTATATGCTAGCATAGTGAAGGTCTTTCTTTTACTATTCTTCGGTCCCTCGTAAAAACTAATTTGTAACAAGCAGGATATGAATGTGGTGTTCTCAGTTGTTATATGCATGCTTGTATCTGTGCAATCATGTTTTCCCATACATTCTATTTTTTCTGAAATAAGGTATCTCAATAGGATTAACTTTTAAGAGTTAGGAGGGTAATATGATCTTTGTGACTGAAATTATAAGGATCCATGTCTGAAATTCACAATTGTTAATTTAATCAGGACAGGCAAAGAGGAGTCTGAGTAATAGTAACTTAACCTCAACCTGGCACTAGCTTATTTGATAGACAAGTATTTAACCCTAGATCTTTATCTTATAATCTCCTACATTCTACAACCTGAACTACGGAATATTGAGCCATTGAAGAAATTTGGTAAACTTTGAAATAGCTATACAACCGTATAAAATTTTGCTTAAACTCAATTAGTTAAGGTGTGTCATTAATATCAACCATAGGAAGATGATTCTATTGATAGCTTAGAATGTGGTGTATGCCACATTGAGTAGAAAGATAATTTATAAGTGGTTTAAAAGAGATTACTTATGTTATTTAAAAAATTGAGCTAAGTGTTGAAGTGGATTAATTCATTTGGGCTTGTTAGGTGTTTTCTTAGTAGGTGAGACAATTTTAAAAGTTAAAACTTGTTTAGCAAATAAATTTAATTTTTAAATCTATTAATTTTTTATTTCAAAATATTATTAATTTTGAATAAACATGTTTGAATAGAAAAATATATGATAGTCCGAATAAATATATCTGAACAGAAAAATATGACTGTTCAAATAAAGTTTATTTAAACAATTAAACATGACTATATAAAATGTCATGACTTTTTGAATTGGCTTGATTGGTGACTATTCATTTATTATAAATAGATCTTTCTGCTTGATCAATTTCACTACTTATGATTTAGTGAGTTTTTAAGGCTTTATTGTATCCTATAAGCATAATTGCCTTCAAGATAGTTTTTTTCACACTTCCAAGCCATATTTTCTTCTTTCTTATTGTTTTTGTTTTCATAAATTTTCTAACAATTTAAAGGCAATTATGGATACTACATCTACTGTTGTCCTTACTACTGCTATGGATTTGGAATCAAGTATGAAGGTTCATTTTCAAAATCAAGATGTAATCAGACTTGAATGTTTTAATGGATCAAACTAAACTAGGTGGAAGGATAAAATGGTTTTTCTATTGATTGCATTGAATATGTTTTATGTACTTGATCCAAATTTGCAACCAATTCCAAAACTAACTTCAGAAGATTCTGATGTTGTTAAGGTAATAAAAAGCAAATGTGAAGAAGATGAATTAGTCTATTGAGGTTATATTTTGAATTCATTATCTGATCGTCTATATGACCTATACAAAAATATGAAAACACCAAAAAAGATAGGGACTGCTCTTGAACACAAATACATGAACGAAAGAAAGGTACTGATAAGTTTCTAGCTTTAAAATACTTTGAATTTTCAATAACTGATGACAAACCAATCATGACCAAGTGCATGAGTTGCAAATTTTGGTTTCTAAGTTAAGTGAGCTAGAAATTAAGGTTCCTGATCATTTCAAGTTAGAGCTATTTTGTCAAAACTTTCTCATTTTTTTAAAATATAGGAAGAAAGTTTTGCATTTAATAGATACTTTCACTATTGAAGAATTTTAGACTCATACAAAATTGAAAGGAAAATCATGCAAGAGATACACTCTTTCTTGGAATGTGAATTATGTGAGTGGATAAAATTCTGAAAAAACTCGTAAGTCTTTTGGTAAATTTCAAAAAATTTTAAAGTAAAGAAGAATGGATTTAAAAAATCCAAATTTAACAAGAATAAAATGTGTTTCCATTGTGAAAAGAAAAGGACATTTGATTAAATATTACAGACTTAAAAATGTTGAAATTAAGATTGGTTCCAGTTCTAAAAACAAGGCAATTCGGCTGAGCAAGAAATTAATGAACTTGTTGCAATGGTGATTGACATGCAAATTGGAATGATCATCGAAGTTCATATGGCTACTGCAAATACATCATTTGATTGGTGGCTAGATTTTGATGCAACAATTCATGTTTGCAACAACAAAGAGCAGTTCAAGACTTATGAAGAATGCAAGAGACCAGAAACATCCTTGTGGGAAATCATGTTCCTACCCAAGTGATTAGAAAAGGAACAGTTGAATTGAAATTCACCTTAGGACAGAAACTAACTTAAAGTTTCTCATGTTCCTGAAATTAGAAAGCACCTTGTATCTATAAATCTATTATGTAAGAAAGTCTTTACTAGAGTCAAATAAAGTTATTGTGTTAAAAATGGGTGTATTCATTGGAAAAGAATATTCCAATGATGGCATGTTTAAACTAAGTGGTGACGAAATAATCATGTTTCTACTTATATTATTGAGCATTCTTCTTCTTTGTGGCATGCTAGATTAGGCCATTTAAATTATCAATATATGAATCATATGAATAAGCATGGTTATATGACATACCAGAAAAATCATGACATTAAATGTGAAATTTGTGTCAAAGCAAAAATAACTAAGAAACATTTTTCTAAAGCTAAAAGAAATACAAAATTGTTAGAACTCGTACATTTTGATATTTGTGAGTTAAATGCTTATTAACAAAGGGAGCAAAAAGGTATTTTATAACATTTATAGATGATAGTTCTCATTATAATTTTGTGTATCTAATGAGAATAAAAGATGAAACTTTTGATAAATTCAAAGAATATAAATCAATTGTTGAAAATCAAAATTCTTCAAATTGATAGGGGTGGCAAATATTTTTCAGATTCATTTTCTTTTTTCTGAATATAATGGAATTATTCATCAAAAGATAGCCCCTTATGCACCTCAACAAAATGGTTTATCCAAAAGGAAAAATAATCCTTAGTTGATATGGTACATAGTATGTTGTTAAATGCTAAATTACCTTTAAATCTTTGGGAAGAAGCATTTTTAACAACATGCCATATACATTATACAATTCTTTCAAAGAAATTCTTAAAGAAACTATTTAAACATTGGAATCATGTCAGAAAATCAAATTTGGATTATTTTAAAGTGTGTGGGTGCATTACCTTTTATAAAATACCTAATCCTCATAAATCAAAATTAGAACCTAGAGGTATTAAAAGTATTTTTGTTGGTTATGCATAGAATTCAAAAGCTTATTGATTCTTGATTTAAATACTAATGTTATTGCCGAACTATTCATGCAGAATTTTTTGAAAATAAGTTTATATGTGATACTAAAATTGATATAGAAAAACAAATTGAAATAATTCCTATGACTAGAAATAAAAGAAAAGAAAGTAATGATTTTATTGAAATTAGAAAAAGCAAAAGAACTGGAAAAGAAAATCTTGTGCCTTCTGATTTTGTTTCTCCAGATTCTATAGTATTCCTAATAGAAGGAAATAGAACCAATGTGCTTAATAAAACACCAATTCTACTAAATGTTGATGAAGACCTTAAAACATTTAACGAAGCTATGACTTCAAGAGATGTTGCATTTTGGAAAAAGGCTATTAATGATGAAATGGACTCAATCATGTCTAATAATACATGGATCTTGGTAGATTTACCTACAGGTTCTAAACCTATAGTATGTAAATGGGTGTTTAGAAAGAAATATAATACATATGGTTCTATACAAACCTTTAAAGCAAGACTAGTTGCAAAAGGTTTTAGACTAAAGGAAGGCATAGATTATTTTGACACATATGCTCTAGTAGCTAGAATAACATCCATTAGATTTCTTGTAGCTTTGGCTTCCATTTATAAATTAAATGTGCATCAAATGGATATTAAGATAGCCTTTTTAAATGGTGACTTAAAGGAAGAAGTATACATGGAACAACCAAAAGGTTTTATTTTTCAGGTAAGAGAATAAAGTTTGTAAATTATTTAAGTCATTTCACGGGCTAAAGCAAGCTCCTAAACAATGGGGTGAAAAGTTTGATTCAACTATAGTAGCTAGTGGTTTTAAACATAATGAAGAGGACAAGTGCATTTACTTAGAATTTACTAAAGAATATGGAGTTATAATATATCTCTATGTGGATGATATGTTAATTTTTAGTACTAATATGATTGGCATAAATAAAACCAAAAGGTATCTGATTTCTAATTTCAAAATGAAATATTTGAATGAAGTTGATGCCATTTTGGAAATTAAAGTTAAGGGATATAACAAAGGTTTCATATTTAATCAAAGTCATTATATTGAGAAACTGCTTAATAAGTTTAAGTATCTTAACATAAAAGAAACTAATACTCCATATGATACAAGTATAAAATTAACAAAAAATCAAGGTTATGTAATTGCACAACTTGAATATGCCAGTGCTATTGGAAGTGTTATGCTTGCTATGCATTGTACTAGGCCAGATATAGCTTTGCTATTTGTAAGTTATCAAGATATACAAGTAAGCCTAATATAAGTCATTGGAAAGCCTAGGAAGAGTTCTTGGCTTATTTTATTTTGGATATCCAGATGCTTTGGAAGGATATTTAGATGGAAGATGGATCACTAGTATAAGTGATAATAAATCCACTTCAAAATGGATGTTTACCCTTGAAGGTAGTGGAATTAGTTGGGCATCCAAGAAACAAACTTGCATTTCACATTCAACTATGAAATCTGAATTTATAGCTTTAGCTGTAGCAGGCAAGGAAGCTGAATGGCTAAGAAATTTATTAATGGATATAGAGTTGTGGCCATAACCAATGATAGCTATTTACTTGTTCTGTGATAGTGAAGCTACTATGTCTAGAGCTGACAGTGAGATTTATAATGAAAAATCTAGATATATTAGTCTAAGACATGATTATATTAGAGAATTGATAAAAAATGGAGTGACTACCATAATATATGTTAAATCTGCTAACAATTTAGCAGATCCTCTTTACCAAGGCACTACCTAGAAATTTGGTAAGAAGGACCACAAGTGGAATAGGTTTAAAATTCATTTTAGACACCAATAATGGGAACCTAACTTTGAATTAGTAACCTCTAATTATAGAGTTTAATAGGTAATGACAAGTTATTATTATGTGCCTGTAAACACTAGTAAACCCATTTTAAATATTTGAAAAACTAGTGTAAGCCATTGCATAAATAGAGGATGCATTTGAACTCTTAATGGAGTTTATAATTAAATGTCTATAGAAATGGAGACATAAACAAAAAACTCCTCTTATATAAACATAGAAGTAGTACCGTTTCAACAAGAAAATTGGAAACTTTCTTCCAAATGTTTATAATAGTGCTAAAGCGGTTGTAAACCTCTGACAAATATTAGTGCTAAAGCGATTATAAACCTCTAACAGAATATTAAATAAGTATTATGTGTGTTATATTTTCAATTTTAACACTAGGATTGAGGTTTAATCTACAAACACCATCAACTTTGTTAAAATTCTAAGATATATACACTAACTAAAGGTTTAAATCAAAAGATACATTCTTGTATTCATAATATTTATTTGTGTGAAAGGTCAAAGTTTAAGCATTAACATTCCAAACTAGTGGGGGATTGTTGATAGTTTAGAATATGATGTATCCTACACTGAGTAGAAAGATCATTTATATATGGTTTAAAAGAGATTACTTATGTAATTTAAGTAATTGAGCTAAATGTTGGAGTGGGCAAAGTCATTTGGGCTTGCAAGGAGTTTTCCTAGTGGGTTAGACAATTTTAAAAATCAAATATAGGCACTTAGGCACTTAGGGAATATGGCTTGTTTGGCAAATAGAATTAATTTTTAAATCTATTAATTTTTTTAATTTTAAAATATTACTAATTCTAAATAAACATGTTTAAACAAAGAAAAATATGATGTTCCGAATAAACATATCTGAACAAAAAAATAAAACTGTTCAAATAAAGTTTATTTAAACAATAAAACATGACTATACAAGATGTCATGACTTTTTAAATTGGCTTTATTGATGACTGTTCATTTGTTATAAATAGATCTTTTTACCTGACCAATTTTACTACTTCTGATTTAGAAAGTTTTTAAGGCTTTTTTATATCCTATAGGAATAATTGCCATTAAGATAGTGTTCTTCACTCCTCAAAGCCATATTTTCTTCTTTCTCATTATTTATGTTTTCTTAAATTTTCTAACAATTTAAAGGCAATTATGGATACTACATTTTATGTTATCCCTACTACTGCCATGAATTTGGAATCAAGCATGAAGGTTCATTTTCAAAATCGAAATATAATCAGACTTGATCATTTTAATGGATCATACTACATTAAGTGGAAGGACAAAATGGTTTTTCTATTGATTGCATTGAAGATGCTTTATGTACTTGATCCAAATTTGGAACGAATTCCAAAACCAACTCCTGAAGATTCTAATGCTGTTAAGGCAATAAGAAAAAAACGTAAAGAAAATGAACTAGTCTGTTGAAGTTTTATTTTGAATTTATTATCTGATCGTCTATATGACTTATACAGAAATATAAAAACACCAAAAGAGATATGGACTGCTTTTGAACACAAATACATAAAAAAAAGAAAGGTACTGATAAGTTTCTAGCTTTGAAATACTTTGAATTTTCAAAAACTGATTACAAACCAATCATGGACCAATTGAAAATTCTAGTTTCTAAGTTAAGTGAGCTAGAAATAAAGGTTCCTGATTCACTTCAAGTTAGAGTTATTTTGTCAAAACTTCCTATTTCTTAGAATGGATATAGGAAGAGAGTTACATTTAATAGACACTTTAACTATGGAAAAATTTTAGATTCAAATACAGATTGAAGTAAAAAATCATGCAAGAGATGCACTCTTTCTTGGAGGTTCCAATGTGAATTATATGAGTGGACAAAATTCTAGAAAAACTCACAAGTCTTCTAGTAAATTTCAAAATAATTTTAAAGTCAAGAAGAATGGATTTAAGAAATCCAATTTTAACAAGCATAAAATGTGTTTCCGTTATGGAAAAAAAGGACATTTGATTAAAGATTGCAGATTTTAAAATGCTAAAATTAAGATTGGTTCTAGTTCTGAAAACAAAGCAAATTCGATTGAGCAAAAAATTAATGAATTGTTGCAATAGTGACTGACATGCAAATTGGAATGATCATCGAAGTTCATATGGCTACTGCAAATAAGTCATCTAATTGGTGGCTAGATTTTGGTGCAACAATTCATGTTTGTAGCAACAAAGAGCTATTCAAGACTTATGAAGAATGGAAAAGACCAAGAAACATCCTTGTCGAAAATCATGTTCTTGCCAAAGTGATTGGAAAAGGAACAGTTGAATTGAAATTCACCTCAAGACAAAAACTAACTTTACTTAATGTTTTTCATGTTCCTAAAATTAAAAAGAACCTTATATCTGCAAATCTATTATGTAAGAAAGGCTTTAAGATTGTACGAGAGTTTGATAAAGTTATAATGTCCAAAAATGGTGTATTAATTGGAAAAGAATATTCCAATGATGGGATGTTTAAATAAGTATTGATGAAATAAATAATGTTTCTACTTATATTGTTGAACATTTTTCTTCTTTATGGCATGCTAGATTAGGACATTTAAATTATCAATATATGAATCATATGACTAAGCATGGTATTATAACTACCAGAAAAATCATAATATTAAATATGAAATCTATGTCAAAGCAAAAATGACTAAAAAACCTTTTTCTAAATCTGAAAAAAATACAGAATTGTTAGAACTCATACATTCTGATATTTGTGAGTTAATGGTTTATTAACAAAAAGAGGAAAAAGGTATTTTATAACATTCATAAATGATAGTTCTCATTATACTTTATCTAATAAGAACAAAAGATAAAGCTTTTAATAAATTCAAAGAATATAAATCAATTATTAAAAATCAAAAAGAGAAAAAAATCAATTTTTTTTGAATTGATAGGGTGGAAAATATTTTCCAGATTTGTTTTTTCTTTTTTGTGAAGATAATGGAATTATTCATCAAAAGACAACCCCTTATGCACCTCAACAAAATGGTTTCATGAAAAGGAAAAATAGAACCTTAGTTGACATGCTAAATAGTTGTTAAATGCTAAATTACCTTAAATCTTTAGGGAGAAGCACTTTTAACAGCATGCCATATACATAATAGAATTCTTTCAAAGAAATTCTTGAAGACACCATATAAACTTTGGAATCATGACAGAAAACCAAATTTGGATTATTTTAAAGGTTGGGAGTGCATTGCCTTTTGTAAAATACCTAATCCTCATAAATCAAAATTAGGACCTAGAGGTATTAAAAGTATTTTTATTAGTTATACATAGAATTCAAAAGCATATGGACTTCTTGATTTAAATATTAATGTTATTGTTGAATCTATTCATGCAAAATTTTTTGAAAATAAGTTTATATGTGATACTAAAATTGATATGGAGAAACAAATTAAAATGATTCCTATGACTGGAAATAAAAGAAAAGAAAGTAATCATTTTGTTCAACTTAGAAAGAGGAAAAGAACTAGAAAAAAAATCTTTTACCTTCTGATTTTGTTTATCCAGATTTTATAGTATTCCTAATAGAAAGAAATAGAACCAAAGTGCTTAATAAACACCAATCTACTAAATGTAGATGAAGACCTTAAAACATTTAATGAAGCTATAACTTCAAGAGATGTTGCTTTTTGGAAAGAGGCTATTAATGATAAAATGGACTTAATCATGTCTAATAATAAATGGATCTTGGTAGATTTACCTCCAAGTTCTAATCCTATAGGATGTAAGTGGGTGTTTAGAAAGAAATATAATACATATGGTTCTATACAAACCTTTAAAGCAAGATTAGTTGCAAAAGGTTTTAAACAAAAAAAAGGCATAGATTATTTTGATACATATGCTCCAGTAGCTAGTATAATCCCTTAAGGTTCTTATAGCTTTGGCTTCCATTTATAAATTACATGTGCATCGAATGGATGTTGAGATAGCTTTTTTTAAATGGTGACTTAAAGAAAAAAGTATACATGGAACAACTAGAAGGTTTTATTCTTCCAGGTAATGAGAATAAAGTTTGTAAATTAATGAAATCACTTCATAGGTTAAAGCAAGCTCCTAAACAATGGCATAAAAGTTTGATTCAACTATAGTAGCTAATGGTTTAAAAATATTGGAGTGGATAAGTGCATTTACTCAAAATTTACTAAAGAATATAAAGCTATAATATGTCTCTATATGGATGATATGCTAATTTTTAGTACTAATATGATTGATAGAAATGAAACCAAAGGGTATTTGATTTCTAATTTCAAAATGAAAGATTTGAATAAAGTTGATACTATTTTGGGAATAAAGTTAAGAGATATAACAAGGGTTTCGTACTTAATCAATGTCATTATATTAAGAAACTACTTAATATGTATCTTAATATAAAAGAAGCAAATACTTCATATGATACAAGTATAAAATTAACAAAAAATTAAGGTTATGTAATTGCATAACTTAATAATGCTAGTGCTATTAGAAACGTTTTGTATGCTATGCATTGTACTAGGCTAGATATAGCTTTTGCTGTTTGCAAGTTATCAAGATATACAAGTAAACCTAGTATAAGTCATTGAAAAGGCATAGAAAGAGTTTTAGGTTATCTTAAAAGAACTAAAGATTTTTGCTTATTTTGTTCTAGTTATCCAGATGTTTTGGAAGGATATTCAGATACAAGTTGAATCACTAGTATAAGTGACAATAAATCCACTTCAGGATAGATGTTTACACTTAGAGATGGTGCAATTAGTTGGGCACCCAAGAAACAAACTTGCATTTCACATTTAACTATGGAATCTGAATTTATAACTTTAGCTGAAATAGGCCAGGAAGCTGAATGGCTAAGAACTTTATTAATGGATATAAAGTTGTGGCCATAATGAATGATAGCCATTTTTTTGTACTGCGATAGTAAAGCTACTATGTCTAGAACTGACAGTGAAATTTATAATGAAAAATCTAGACATATTAGTCTAAGACATGATTATATTAGAGAATTGATAAAAAATTGGGTGATTACCATAATATATATTAAATCTACTAACAACTTAGCAGATCCTCTTACTAAGGTGCTATTTAGAAATTTGGTAAGAAGCACCACAAGTGGAATGGGTTTAAAATTCCTTTTAGACTCTAGTAATGGGAACCTAACTTTGAATTAGTAACCTCTAATTGCAAAGTTTAATAGGAAATGTCATAACATATAGATTCAAAATCTATAATTAGACTTAATAAATGGAGTCGCCACCAATCTTTTTCAACTAGGTAGATTGGCCACCTAATGAATCTATCTTTTTAAAGAGCTCCTAAACTTGACTAATGGTCTCTAAAGAATAGGTTTTAACCTTTTGAATATAATTAGATTCGAGAATTCGATTACATTGGGAAGGTTATAACACTCCCACAACGCCCATCCTAAGATGGTACTATTTAATTTTAAATTATCCTAACAATTATCTTGGTTTTAATGCTTTTTATTTTAATGTTGAATTTTGAAAAATAATTTTTTAAGATTTCTTCATCAATTTGGTAAAATTTTTAAAAATACTTTCACATCTCAAGAGTATTCAAGAATCCCATTCGTTTTCTTGAATAGCTCCGTCGATAGGAAAATGTTTAATCATTTTTATTTTATTATTTTTTAAAAATATATTTAATTATTCCACCATTTAGGCCAAATTAAAATATCTTCTCACTTAGAAATTTCTTAAATAATCAACAATTTGCGATTACTAAAAATTTCATCCTCAAAATTTATTTTTTATTTTATAAATTTTTTTCTAAATTTTTCACCATTTGGGCCAATTTAGCAATTTTTTTATTTTAAAATTTTTCAGCATTTGGGTCTATTTAGAAATTTTTTTTTATTTTTTTATATCTTTGGAAAAAAATATAAAATGACAATTATTTTTTGAAGCATCATTTAAATTCTTCCATCATTTGGGACAAATTTAAAGAAATTTCTCACCTAAAGATTTATTAAGAAATTTATCATTTGAAATTTCTAAAATTCTCACCCTTGGTTAATTGTCAAATATTTTCAACCAAAATTTTTTTATTTGGAAAAAAATACAATTACTTTTATTGAAATTTCATCTAAATTATTCCACCATTTGAGACAAATTTAAGAGAAATTTCTCACCTAGAGATTTTTTAGAAAATTTGTCATTTGAAATTTCTAAGAATCTCATCATTGGGTAATTAGCATTTTAATTCCAAAATTTTATTAAATTTGTGTTTTTTTTTAAATTTTTTTAAAAGAATAAATATTAATTATTGATGTTGAAATTTTATCTAAATTTTTCCTCCATTTGGGTTAAATTTAGAAAAATCTCTCATCTAAAAATTTCTAAAGGAAATCATTCATTTGTGATTTTTTAGAAATTCATTATCAAATCAATATTCTTGAATTTTAAGCTTTCATTCCTAAAAGAATAATAATAAAGTTCTTATAATTTAAAAGAAAACTTATTTAAACCTTTTTATTTAATATTATATACTTAATCCATATCAAATATAAAATTACTTTCCTAAAACTTTGCATCAAAATAAAGTCACTAACCAAGAAATAATAGAATCACAAATAAATAGGAAAATCCTTTTACTTTTCTTGTTTGCTTCTCTCTTTCTTAGACTTTTAGTTAAGGCACTTTTTTCCTTGCCTCTTCCTATGTTGACTTTACACATGCTCTACTACATGTCACTACTCTAAACACAAGCTGTGCCAATTTCTTCCCTGGGTTTTGGTTAAGTGTTTTTTCTATTTCACTACTGATTTCTTGTGTGTCTTTTTCCTGATGATTAACAAGTCTATTTATAGTGAGAATTCCAATCTAAACAGTGCTTCAACTCATATTAAACTCTTGATAGAGTCTATCTGATAGTTGGATTAGTATTAAATTTCATTTTTTAAAAAAAACTTTTATGCAACCAAACAATCTTTTTTTCAACTAAGTCTCTGGCATTTTATTTTTTTTATTGAAAAATAAACAATAAATAAAATTAAATAAATTTTAAATCTCGAACAAAATAGGTTGTTTATAGCTTCCCCTTTTTGTGCATTTTCTATAAAACAGGAATTGTGCAAAGATATAGACTTCCATCACGTCCAGGTGTGGTTTAGCAACAATTACAAAATCTCGAAACTCCAAAGGATCACAATTTGAAATATTCAAGAACTTTGCAATTCAACATTTGCAATTGAAACTCAAAGATTCACAATTTGAGTTCAAAGGTTCGTAATTCAAAGATTCGTAAGAATTTTTAGATTCGTAAGAATAAAGATTTGCACAAATTTGATTCTCAAAATTTCAGTTTCATAAGGATTAAAAATTTGCAAGATTTTAGATTCACAAGATTTTTTAGCGTCACAAGATTTTGATTCTCAAGGTTTTAAGATTTGTAAGAACTTAGATTTATAAGAACTCAAATTCATAAGATTTTTTAGGTTCACAACAATTTGATTATCAAGAACTTAGATTCACAAGAATTTAGATTCATAAGAACTTATATTCACAAGATTTTTTAGATTCATATTTGAGATATTCACATTCAAAGTTTAACTCAAGGATTTGCATCAAAATTGCAAAGCTCACATCTAACATTTAAAGATTCACATTCGAATTTTGGAGATTCACACAGAAGTTCAAAGCTTCTCATTTGAGTTCAAAGATTCACATTCAATAAATTTTAGGGTTTCACATCTAAATTCAAATTTTTTATTTAAAAATTTTAGGGTTCACATCCAAAAGTTCAAAGCTTCTCATTTGAGTTCAAAGATTCACATTCGATAGATTTTAGAGTTTTACATCTAAATTCAAAGGTTATTATTCAAAAAATTTGGGGTTCACATCCAAGAGTTCAAAGCTTCACATTCGAGTTTGAAAATTCACATTTGATAGATTTTAAAGTTTCGAAGGTTCTCATTCAAAAAATTTTATAAAGATTCTCATTATTTTTAAGTTTAAAAATGCTCCTTTAAAAAGCTCCACAAATTTAGAATTCTCATTATTTTTAACTTTAAAAATGCTCTTTTAGAAAGCTCCACAAATTTAGAATTCTAAATGTTTTCCTTATAAAACATTTTTCCATTTGAGGATTCCTAACCTTATCTTAAAAAGCTTTCCTCAAAAGTTTAAAATTTCTTGTCATGAAAATTCTCCATCTTTCATCAAAATAAAAAAAAGATGTCATGATCATGATGCAAATGCAATAATCTAGATTCTCACGATAATGCAAATGCCATATTCTAAACCATAATTCAAATGCATGGCCAGCTAAGATTCAAATATTTGCCAAATTATATACATGAATTGTTTAAACAACAATGTAAACATAATGCATGTAATGTTAAGGTCATGAAATTCTAAATAATTGTGGTAATATGGTTCTCAAGACTCCACCATCTCGTCTTATCCATTTTTAGCTTCTTAGCACAAACCATTTCAGAACAAATTCCATCCATTGATGAACATTATTTTCATCATTTGATCATAACTCATAGGCTTCACAACACTAGCAACTTCAGAAAAAATTTTGTCCACTGATCCACATTATTTCCATCATTTGATCACAACTCACAGGCTTATCAACACTAGCAATTTCAGAACAAACTTCATCCGCTGATCTACATTATTTCTATCATTTGATCATAACTCATAGGTTATGTTGACCAATCAATTATCATATTCATCACTTGGTCATACCATGTGTCCTTTCCAATCATCTTTTCAAGCTTCTTCTACCTTTTCATTTTTTTGCCACTATCATCTTGGATATTTTTCAAAAAATACAGGAATCTTTTATGAACATTATCATTCATTCATTATCATTTCAATTCTTGACAAATATAATGCAATCATATATTTTCTCGATTTATTCCAAGGGTGTAAAAATAAAAGAGTATAAGGTGAATTGGAATAAAGGTAATCAATATAAGAATGAGTCTAGTAAAAAAAATAAATGGGCAAAGAAACAAGTTCAAAGCAATTACTAAGGATGGGATTGAATGGTACCGATGTCCGAAACAATGAATACTTAGACAATTCTTAACATAAATATAGAATTCTAGTTCAAAAACTCATTCCATTGACTTTCAAAATCATTTTTAGCTCATTGAACTTTGCTTTAGTTCTAAGGGATCTTCAGATGCCTTTGATTTTTCATATATTTGAACTGTCTATCCACCTCTCAACTTAGAGGTTTTTTTTACCCAAATCACCCTTTTAGGTTTTCAATTTGAGTTTTCATTTTCTCTTTTTTTTATTTTTATTTTATTTTTTTATTTTTTTATTTTTCAATTTTTTTACTAGTTTCCATTTTTTTCCTTTTTCTTTTTTTTTTTATTTTTTATCCATTATTAATATATCTTACACATCAATCTCCAAAATAGCATGATTCCATTGTTCTTTCACAAGCATGCCTTAGCTGAACATATGATCATTTAATTTGAGCATTCACACTTGATTAAAATAGACTCTTAAAGGTTATAATGTAGGCTATGGTGAGGGGTCATGAAAGAAATGGATAAAATAAGCTCCAAACACATGTTTGAAGGGTTTAAACTAAAGGATCATTTCCTATCATCTTATGCTATTTGGCATTTTACCCTATTCCACATCATTTCACAATTTTTTTTCTTTTTCACTCATCTTATTCCTCACAAAAAAGGTCTCATTACTTTGCCCCAACTCATTTGTTGCATTTTTTTTTTTGTAAAAAGGTTTTTCTTTTCCTTTTTTTTGACACTCTATCTTTGAGACCTTTGGTGATCTTTTGCCTCTTTCTTTTTTTAGGTATGTTCTTTTTAAAATTTACCCCCTAGTGTGAATGGTGATCCTTGGTTGGGGTTCTTTAAAAAAAATTATAATATGCTCAAAAGGGGTAGCAATGGATGGTTTTATGAATGATAAAAGAAAAGTTTTTATGACAAATGTGAATGCTTTCCTTGAAAATCATCTATTGAACAAAAACAAACTCATGGATCTTTATAAATTACTACATATTTATTTCACATCTGTCAATAGCTTGCTTCTTTTGCTCAAATAGTCTCCACAAATTAAACTTTATCAATGTGAATGAGTTTTCAAAATAAATCCCAAAATTATTATTATCATTGTTTAAATATTCATTATTTGGAATTTGAGAATGGGAATAAAAATATATGACAAATAACAAAGCATGGAATAATGGTTGGGATGAAAGAGAAAATGTAATGAAATGCATTAACTTGCCTTTTATTAAAATGATAACAAATGAAATCTTATTGCATCAAAGAATTCTTAGCATTACTCTGAAAGAAATCTCAAAATGACAAGCAACTTCCAACCAGCCTTAACATTCTTCTCAATATTATGCCCCTATGTGATCAGGTGAAGAATTTTTATTGACATCTTACCCCCTGATTTGTCGAAGCTCACTAAGCCTTTTCGGATCAAACTTTGCACCTTATGTTTGAAAACAAGACAAGTTTCAATAGAATAACCCACATTCCCATTATGATAATTGCATATGGCATTAGCATCATACCATTTTGGATATGGTGGTTTTAATGGTTCTAGAATAATTAGAGATACCAAGTCATTCTTAACTAGTTCTGGGAATAACTTAGTGTAAGTCATGGGATAAGATCAATGTAGGCCTTTCCTTAATTATTCTAAGATCTCCTTAAACCACTCATTTGGTTGTTAGGCGTTGACACTGATATAGTGATATGACTAGACCCATATGCAGGTACTTGAAAGGCTGATTGATAGGTTAGTGGGTAAGCTGGTTGTAAATATGGTTGGTAAAGGACCTGCACAATACCATTAACTATTGGATAGTAAATAGGATGAACAAGTGACAGATATAGAGCACAGCTTTTAAATTGTTACCTGTCTAAATTCATGGCTTGGGCTTTAGTTTTTTTATTTTTAGGCAACTCTCCTTTCTTAGTGGTTTTTCTTTCTTGAAGGTTGCCACTCTTGATGGTATTTTCAATAATTTCTTCTGAAATCACCATATAAGCAAGTTTTTTGTTGCATTTCTATCATCTTTTCATTGTAAAGAGATTTTAAAGTGCTTACAAATAGCACTCTGGTCTCTTTCTCAGTCAAAGGTGGCTAAACTTGAGTAGCTATGTCTTTTCACCTCTAGGCATACTCTTTAAATGATTTAGTTCTTTTTCTCCATATTCTACAAAGATAAATGATTAAGAGCTAAATCTATGATATGCTAATACTAACTAATGAAGTCACGGGTCATATCACTTTGGAATTGAATATGAGTCCTGTCTAGCTAGACATACTACCTAGTAACAGAGCTAGCAAGGTTATATTAAAATACATGCATTAATAGATTCTCATTACTAGCATGGGCAGCTATCTTTCGGCAATATATGGTGATGTGAGTCTTTAGACACTTTACACCATCATATTTCTCAAGCTTTGGCACCTTGAATTTTGGAGAAATAATGACATCTGGGATTAAATAGAGCCTAGTAGCATCCATGGAACCATAGAAACCAATTCCTTCCATTGTTTGCAACCTTTCCTCTAATGAGTTCATCTTCTATTTAGCTTTTGAGCTTTCAAAAGTCTCCTTCTCTTTAGATGTTAGTGTCTCTTTCTCTTCTGGATCATCTAAGTTAGGAATTGGTATTGGTTATAATGCCTTTTTAGTAATGACAAGATTTACATAACTCTGGTAATGCCCTGGATTTGAAACCGATGGCATTTCAAGGTATGTATACCTTACAAGGTATATGTCTACTGTGGTGGTGCATCCTATTTGGACTAGGCTTGATACGGCCCATAACTAGGAGGATAAAAAGGATCAACAACATCTTGTAAGAGATGGTCTTGCGACCTAGTTTTTTTTCTACATTCTTTCTCTTATTCAATTTATTTATGGATTCTAGAATCTTACTCAACTCCCTTTGAAGCTTTTCTTAGGCTTTTTCTATTTTTTCCAAATGATTTGCATTTTCTTATTCCATTTGCCTGGCTCGAGCTCTAGTGTTGTACTGATGATGAATGGGTTGAACTAGGTTCTTAGACGGTGGAGCTATCTTTAAACCTTGTACCACACTTACATTATTATTAGAAATGACATGCTTTATGTTCGGTGTTTTAATGCATGAATGGAATGTACATTTCCATAAATGAGATCTAATATGTGGCAGATATTTCTTATATGAAAATGATGCACATGCATAATGTTAAATATGACAATGAAAATGATGCATGATAATGCAAATGCACAAAGTCAAACAAATAAGATGGTTAGATCACAAATTGTTCCTTCTTATGTCCTAATTTTAGGGTACATATATAAATGGGTATGAATGGCTCTATCTTAAGGCTTGCCTTTTAAGTGTAGATTATATATGCAAGACAAAGTGATTTTAATGACTAAAGGTTCCTAAATTATTCCTTACATTATTGTCCATTATATACTAGTAAGGCATTCCAATCCTCACTCATCACAGGTTACCAATAGAAAGGATTCAATTTAAGTGGGAGTATTTCACTAGCCATTGCGAAGATTATCATCTCATGAGAGCTAGGTACTTTACTCCCCCTAAAAGGGATGGAACCCAAGTATAAAACTCATGTAATGCAAATGCATATGACAGTGTGTGTGAAGGAATATATAATTGTTAACCCCAATAAATTAAATAAGAGACAAAAGCGAAAAAATGTTAGTAAACAAACAAATCATTACACTTTAAAACCATTAGACCAAAGAATAGGATAAATTCAAAATTTGTGGCCTGACTCTCTAGCAATCCCCAATGGAGTCGTCAAACTGTCATAACATATAGATCTGAAAATCTATAGCTCGACTTAACAAATAGAGTTACCACCAATCTTTTTTAACTAACTGTGATTGGCCACCTAATGAATCTATCCTTTTAAGGAGCTCTTAAGTTTGACTAAGGTTCCCTAAAGAATATGTTCTAACCTTTTGAACAGAACTAAGTTCGGGAGTTCGATTACATGTGGGGAAAGTTATAACACCCTACAACGCCCATCCTAAGATGACACCATTTAATTTTAAATTATCCTAACAATTATCTTGGTTCTAATGGTTTTTATTTTAATGTTGAATATTGAAAAAATCTAGTAGAATTCTTAAAAATACTTCCTCACATTAAGAGTATTCAAGAAAAAGAGCTCCATCGTCAAAAAAAGGTTTAGTCATTTTTATTTTGATCTTTTTTGAAAATATATATAATTATACCACTATTTGGGTCAAATTAGAAATATCTTCTCACTTAGAAATTTCTTAGATACTCAACCATTTTCGATTACTAAGAATTTCATCCTCGGAATTTATTTTTTATGTTACAAGTTTCATTTCTAAATTTTCTACCATTTAGGCCAATTTAGAAAATTTTTTTATTTCTAAATTTTTCACCATTTGGGTCTATTTAATTTTTTTTTTTTTTATATCTTTGGAAAGAAAATAATATGATAATTATTTTTTTGAAGCTTTATTTAAATTCTTCCACCATTTGAGACAAATTTAAAGAAATTTCTCAACTAGAGATTTCTTAAGAAATTTATCATTTTAAATTTCTAAGATTCTCATACTTGGATAATTATCAAATATTTTCAACCAAAATTTTTTTATTTGGAAAAGAATACAATTACTTTTATTGAAAATTCATCTAAATTATTCCATCAATTGGGACAAATTTAAAAGAAATTTCTTACCAAGAGATTTCTTAGAAAATTTGTCATTTAAAATTTCTAAGAATCTCATCATTGGGTAATTAACATTTTAATTCCAAAATTTTATTAAATTTGTATTTTTTTTATTTTTTTAAAACAATAAATATTAATTATTGATGTTCAAATTTTATCTAAATTTTTCCTCCATTTTGGTTAAATTTAGAAAAATTTCTCATCTAAAAATTTCTAAAAGAAATCACTTATTCATGATTTTTTAAAATTTCATTATCATCCCTAAAAGAATAATAATAAAGTTTTTATAATTTAAAAGAAAAATTATTTAAACCTTTTTATTTAATATTATATACTTTACCCATATCTAATATAAAAAACTTTCTTAAAACTATGCATCAAAATAAAGTCACTAACCAGGAAATAGTAGAATCACATAATAAATAGGAAAAAACAAATAAGTACGAAAAGTGGGAATTGGAGCTTGTGAACACGTGGGCTTTTTAACTAAAATTTCTCAAAAATCAATTTGTTGGCTTTATCAAATCCTTTCACTTTTCTTGTTTGCTCCTTTCCCTTTCTCGATTGCTTCTCTCTTTCGTAGGCTTTTAGTCAAGGCACTTTTTGCTTCTTCCCCTGGTGACTCTACACAATGGTCTGCTGCATGTCACCGCTCTAAACACAAGTTGTGACAATTTTTTTCTTGCATTTTGGCTGAGTGTTTTCTTTATTTCACTGCTGATTTCTTGTGTGTCATTTTGTTGATGATTAACAAGTCTATTTATAGGTGAGAATTCTAGTCCAAATAATGCTTCAACTCATATTAAACTCTTGATAGAGTCTATCTGATAGTTGGAATAGGATTGAAATTCATTTTTTTTAAAATTTTTATCCAACCAAACAATCATTTTTCAACTAAGTCTCTACCATTTTTTTTATTGAAAAAATATACAATAAATAAAATAAAATAAATTTTAAACCTCAAACAAAATGAGGTCTTTACAAGTAACAACAAGTTATTGTTATGTGTCTATAAACACTAGTCATCCTATTCTAAATATTTGGAAAACTAGTGTAAGCCATTGCGTAAATGGAGGATGAGTTTGAACTCTTAATGGAGTTTATAATTAAATGTCTATAGCAATGGAGATATAAACAAGAAACTCCACCTATATAACATACAAGTAGTGCCACTTAACAAGAAAATAGGAAACTTTCTTATAAATGTTTGCTAATAAGGATAAGCACACAGCAATAATAGTACTAAAGCAAATATAAACCTTTGACAGAATATTAAATAAGTATTATGTGTGTTATATATTCAATTTTAACACTAGGAGTTGAGGTTTAATTTATAGACATCATCAACTTTGTTAGAATTATAAGGTATATATGCTAATTAAAGGTTTAAATCGAATGATACCTTCTTGTATTCATAATATTTATTTGTGTGAAAGGTTAAAGATTAAGCACAAACATTCCAAACTAGTGAGGAATTGTTGGTAGTTTAGAATGTGGTGTATCCCACACTAGTAGAAAGATCATTTCTATGTGGTTTAAAATAGATTACTTATGTTATTTAAGTAATTGAGCTAAGTGTTGGAGTGGGCCAACTCATTTGGGCTTCCTAGGAGTTTTTCTAGTAGGTTAGATAATTTTAAAAGTCAAAGATAGGCATTTAGGCACTTGGGCACTTGGGCTTATTTGGCAAATAGATTTTATTTTTAAATCTGTTAATTTTTTATTTCAAAATATTACTAATTCGAAATAAATATGTTTGAACAGAGAAAAGCATGATGGTTCGAATAAACATATCTGAACAAAAAAATATGACTGTTCAAATAAAGTTTATTTAAACAATAAAACATTACTACACAGAATGTCATGACTTTTTGACTTGGCTTAATTGGTGACTGTTCATTTGTTATAAATAGATCTTTCTGCCTGACCAATTTCACTCCTATAGGCATAATTGCCTTTAACGTAGTATTCTTCACGCCTTAAAACCATATTATCTTTTTCTTATTATTTTTATTTTCTTAAATTTTCTAATAATTTAAAGGCAATTATGGATATTATCCCTACTGCTGCTATCGATTTGGAATCAAGCATGAAGGATTATTTTCATAATCAAGATGTAATCAGACTTGATTGTTTAAATAGATCATACTACACTAGGTGGAAGGACAAAATGGTTTTTCTATTGACTACATTGAAGATATTTTATGTACTTGATCCAAATTTGGAACCAATTCCAAAACCAATTCTTGAAGATTCTGATGCTGTTAAGGCAATAAGAAGCAAATGTGAAGAAGATGAATTAGTCTATCGAGATTATATTTTGAATTGATTATCTGATCATCTATATGACCTATACAGAATTATGAAAACACCAAAAGAGATATAGATTGCTCTTAAATACAAATACATGAATAAAAAGAAAGGTATTAACAAGTTTCTGGCTTTAAAATACTTTGAATTTTCAATAACTGATGACAAACTAGTCACAGACCAAGTGCTCGAGTTGCATATTCTGGTTTCTAATTTAAGTGGGCTAGAAATTAAGGTTCTTGATTCATTTCAAGTTGGAGCTATTTTGTCAAAACTTCTTCTTTCTTGGAATGGCTATAGGAAGAAAGTTCTACATTCAACAAATACTTTCACTATTGAAGAATTTTATATTTACATACAAATTGAAGCAAAAAATCGTACAAGAGATGCACTCTTTCTTAGAGGTTCCAATGTGAATTATATGAGTGGAAAAAATACTAAAAAAACTCACAAGTCTTCTAGTAAATTTCAAAATAATTTTAAAAGTCAAGAAAAATGGATTTAAGAAATCCAAATTTAAAAAGAATAAAATGTGTTTCCACCATGGAAAGAAAGGACATTTGATTAAAGACTACAGACTTAAAAATGCTGGAATTAAGATTGGTTCTAGTTTTGAAAACAAGGCAAATTCGGTTGAGCAAAAAATTAATGAACTTGTTACAATGGTGACTGACATGCAAATTGGAATGTTAATCGAAGTTCATATAACTACTATAAATAAGTCATCTAATTAGTGGCTAGATTTTAGTTCAACAATTCTTGTTTGCAACAACAAAAAGCAGTTTAAGATTTATGAAGAATGCAAGAGACCAAAACACATCCTTGTGGGAAATCATGTTCCTGCCAAAGTGATTGGAAAAAGAATGGTTGAATTGAAATTCACCTCAGGATAGAAACTAACTTTACTTAATGATTTTCATGTTCCTAAAATTAGAAAAAACCTTATATCTGTAAATCTATTATGTAAGAAAGGCTTTAAGATTGTACTAGAGTTTGATAAAGTTATAGTGTCCAAAAATGGTGTATTCATTGAAAAGGGATATTCCAATGATGGTATGTTTAAACTAAGTATTCATGAAATAAATAATGTTTCTCCTTATATTATTGAACATTTTTCTTCTTTATGGCATGCTAGATTAGGACATTTAAATTATCAATATATGAATCATATGACTAAGCATGGTTATATAACATACTAGAAAAACTATGATATTAAATGTGAAATCTATGTCAAAGCAAAAATGACTAAAAAACCTTTTCCTAAAGTTGAAAGAAATATAGAATTGTTAGAACTCATACATTCTGATATTTGTGAGTTAAATGGTTTATTAACAAGGAGAGGAAAAAGGTATTGATAACATTCATAAAAGATAGTTATCATTATACTTTTGTGTATCTAATGAGAGCAAAATATGAAGCTTTTGATAAATTTAAAAAATATGAATCAATTATTGAAAATTAAAAAGAGAAGAAAATCAAAATTTGTCAAACTGATAGTGGTGGCAAATCTTTTCCATATTCATTTTCTCTTTTTTGTGAACATAATGAAATTATTCATCAAAAGACAACCCCTTATGCACCTCAACAAAATGGTTTAGCCGAAAGAAAAAATAGAACCTTAGTTGATATGTTAAATAGTATGATGTTAAATGCTAGATTACCTTTAAATCTTTGGGGAGAAGCACTTTTAATAGTATGCCATATACATAATAGAATTCTTTCCAAGAAATTCTTAAAAACACCATATAAACTTTGGAATCATGGCAGAAAACCAAATTTGGATTATTTTAAAGTGTGAGGGTGCATTGCCTTTTATTAAATACCTAACTCTCATAAATCAAAATTAGGACCTAGAGGTATTAAAATTATTTTTGTTAATTATGCATAGAATCCAGAAGCATATAGACTTCTTGATTTAAATATTAATGTTATTATTGAATCTATTCATGCAAAATTTTTTAAAAATAAGTTTATATGTGATACTGAAATTGATATGGAGAAACAAATTGAAATGATTCCTATGACTGAAAATAAAAGAAAAGAAAGTAATGATTCTATCAAACTTAAAAGGAGCAAAAGACTAGAAAAGATAATATTTTACCTTTGATTTTGTTTCTCCAGATTCTATAGTATTCCTAAAAGAAGGAAATAGAACCAAAGTGTTGAATAAAACACTAATTCTACAAAATGTAGATGAAGACCTTAAAACATTTAATGAAGCCATGACTTCAAGAGATGTTACATTTTGGAAAGAGGCTATTAATGATAAAATGGACTCAATCATGTTCAATAATACATAGGTCTTGGTAGATTTACCTCAAGGTTCTAAACCTATAGGATGTAAATGGGTGTTTAAAACCTATAATACAGATGGTTCTATACAAACCTTAAAAGCAAGATTAGTTGCAAAAGGTTTTAAACAAAAGGAAGGCATAGATTATTTTTATACATATGCCCCAGTAGCTAGAATAACATCCATTAGAGTTCTTATAACTTTGGCTTCCATTTATAAATTACATTTGCATCAAATGGATGTTAAGATAGCCTTTTTAAATGGTGACTTAAAGGAAAAGTACACATGGAACAACCAGATCGTTTTATTCTTCCAAGTAATGAGAATAAAGTTTGTAAGTTAATTAAGCCACTTCATGGCCTAAAGCAAGCTCTTAAACACTGGCATGAAAAGTTTGATTCAACTATAGTAACTAATGTTTAAATATAATAGAGCAGATAAACATTTTTACTCATAATTTACTTAAGAATATGGCGTTATAAGATGTCTTCATATAGATGATATGCTAATTTTTAGTATTAATGTGATTGACATAAATGAAACCCAAAGGTATCTAATTTCTAATTTCGAAATGAAAGATTTGAATGAAGTTGATACCATTTTGGGAATTAAAGTTAAGAGATATAACAAGGGTTTCATACTTAATCAAAGTCATTATATTGAGAAACTACTTAATAAGTTTAAGTATCTTAACATAAAAGAAGCCAATACTCCATATGATAAAAGTATATAATTAACAAAAAATAAGGTTATGTAATTGCACAGCTTGATATGCTAGCTTTGTTGGAAGTGTTATGTATACTATGCATTGTACTAGGCCAGATATAGCTTTTGTTGTTTACAAGTTATCAAGATATACCAGTAAGCCTAGTATAAGTCATTGAAAAGCTATAGGAAGAGTTCTAGGTTATCTTAAAAGAACTAAAGATTTTGGCTTATTTTATTTCGGATATCCAGATGTTTTGGAAGAAAATTCAAATGCAAGATGGATCTCTAGTTTAAGTAACAATAAATCTGCTTTAGGATGGATGTTTACCCTTGGAGGTGGTGCAATTAGTTGGGCATCCAAGAAACAAAATTGCATTTTAGATTCAATTATGGAATATGAATTCATAGCTTTAACTGTAGTAGGCAAGGAAGCTGAATGGGTATGAAATTTTATTAATGGATATAGAGTTATGGCCATAACCATTGATAGCCATTTCTTTGTACTGCGATAGGAAAGCTACAATGTCTATAGCTGATAGTGAAATTTATAATGGAAAATCTAGACATATTAGTCTAAGACACGATTATATCAGGGAATTGATAAAAAATAGGGTGATTACCATAATATATGTTAAATTTGATAACAACTTAGCAGATCCACTCACCAAGGCACTGCCTAGAAATTCGATAAAAAGCACCATAAGTGGAATGGGTTTAAAATTCCTTTTAGACACCAACAATGGGAACCTAACTTTGAATTAGTAACCTCTAATTACAAAGTTTAATAGGTAACAACAAGTTATTGTTATGTGTCTGTAAACACTAGCCAACCCATTCTAAATATTTGGAAAACTAGTGTAACCCATTACGTAAAGGGAATATGAGTTTGAACTTTTAATGGAGTTTATAATTAAATGTCTATAGCAATGGAGACATAAACAAGAAACTCCACCTATATAAACATAGAAGTAGTGCCGCTTCAACAAGAAAATTGGAAACTTTCTTGTAAATGTTTATGAATAAGGATAAGCATATGGCTATAATAGTGCTAAAATGGTTATAAACCTCTAACAGAATATTACATAAGTATTATGTGTGTTATATCTTCAATTTTAACAATAAGAGTTGAGGTTTAATCTGCAAACACCATCAACTTTGTTAGAATTCTAAGGTATATACGCTAATTAAAGGTTTAAATTGAAATATACCATTTTGTATTCATAATATTTATTTATGTGAAAAGTTAAAAATTAAGCACCAACATTCCAAACAAGTGGGAGATTATCAGTAGTTTAGAATATGGTGTATCCCGCATTGAGTAAAAAGATCATTTATATGTGGTTTAAAAGAGATTACTTATGTTATTTAAGTAATTGAGGTAAGTGTTGGAATAGGCCAAGTCATTTAGGTTTACTAGGAGTTTTCCTAGTGGGTCAAATAATTTTAAAAGTCAAAGATAGGCACTTGGGCACTTAGGGCACTTGAGCTTATTTGGAAAATACATTTAATTTTTATATCTATTAATTTTTTTTATTTGAAACATTACTAATTCTAGCTAAACACGTTTGAACAGAAAAAAAAAACATGATGGTCCAAATAAACATATCTGAAAAGGAAAATATGATGTTCAAATAAAGTTTATTTAAACAATAAAATATGACTATATAGAATGTCATGACTTTTTGAATTGGCTTGATTGGTGACTGTTCATTTGTTATAAATAGATATTTCTACTTGACCAATTTCACTACTTATGATTTAAAGAGTTTTTAAGGGTTTTTTGTATCTTATAGACATAACTGCCTTTAAGATAGTGTTTTTCATGCCTCAAAGCCATATTTTCTTCTTTCTTATTATTTTTGTTTTCTTAAATTTTCTAACAATTTAAAGGCAATTATGGATACTACATCTACTGTTATCCCTACTGCTGCTATGGATTTGAAATCAAGCATGAAGGTTCATTTTCAAAATCAAGATGTAATTAGTCTTGTTCATTTTAATGGATCATACTACACTAGGAGGAAGGACAAAGTGGTTTTCCTATTGATTGCATTGAAGATGTTTTATGTACTTGATCCAAATTTGGAACCAATTCCAAAAACTTCACTTGAAGATTCTGATGTTGTTAAAGCACTAAGAAGCAAATGTGAAAAAGATGAACTAGTTTGTCAAGGTTATTTTTTGAATTCATTATATGATCATCTATATGACCTATACAAAAATATGAAAATACCAAAAGAGATATGGACTACTCTTGAACACAAATACATGAATGAAAAGAAAGGTATCAATAAGTTTCTGGCTTTGAATTACTTTGAATTTTCAATAATTGATGACAAACCAATCATAGACCAAGTGCACGAGTTGCAAATTTTGGTTTCTAAGTTAAGTGAGCTAGAATTTAAGGTTCCTGATTCACTTCAAGTTGAAGCTATTTTGTCAAAACTTTTTTCTTTCTTGAAATGGATATAGGAAGAAAGTTCTACATTCAACAAATAGTTTTACTAATAAAGAATTTTAGACTCATATATAGATTGAAGCAAAAAATTGTGTAAGAGATGCACTCTTTCTTAGAGATGCCAAAGTGAATTATGTGAGCAGACAAAATTCTTAAAAAACTCACAAGTCTTCTAGTAAATTTTAAAACAATTTTAAGGTCAAGAAGAATAGATTTAAGAAATCCAAATTTAACAAGAATAAAATGTGTTTCCATTATGGAAAGAAAGGACATTTGATTAAAGATTGCAGATTTAAAAATGCTGGAGTTAAAATTGATTCTAGTTTTGAAAACAAGATAAATCTGGTTAAGCAAGAAATTAATGAACTTGTTACAATGGTGACTGACATGCAAATTGAAATGATCATCAAAGTTCATATGGTTACTACAAATAAGTCATCTAATTAGTGGTTAGATTTTGGTGCAACAATTCTTGTTTGCAGTAACAAAAAGCAATTCAAGACTTATGAAGAATGCAAGAATCCAAAAAACATCCTTGGGGGAAATCATGTTTCTACCAAAGTGATTGGAAAAGGAATGGTGAATTGAAATTCACCTTTGGACAGAAAACTAACTTTACTTAATATTTTTCATGTTCCTAAAATTAGAAAGAACATTGTATATGTAAATCTATTATTTAAGAAAGGCTTTAAGGTTGTACTAGAGTTTGATAAAGTTATAGTGTCCAAAAATGGTGTATTCATTAGAAAAGGATATTCCAATGATGGTATGTTTAAACTAAGTATTAATCAAATATATAATATTTCTACTTATATTGTTGAATATTCTTCTTCTTTGTGGCATACTAGATTAGGACATTTAATTATCAATATATGAATCATAAGACTAAGCATGGTTATATAACATACCAAAAAAATCATGATATTAAATGTGAAATCTATGTCAAAGCAAAAATGACTAAGAAACCTTTTCCTAAAGCTAAAAGAAATACAGAAATGTTAAAACTCATACAGTATGATATTTGTAAGTTAAATGGTTTATTAAGGAAAAAAGGAAAAAGGTATTTTATAACATTCATAAATGGTAGTTCTCGTTATACTTTTATATATCTAATGAGAATAAAAGATAAAGCTTTTGATAAATTCAAAGAATATAAATCAATTATTGAAAATCAAAAGGAGAAGAAAATTAAAATTTTTCAAATTGATAGGGGTGGTGAATATTTTCTAGATTCATTTTCTCTTTTTTTGTGAAGATAATGGAATCATTCATCAAAAGATAGCTCCTTATGCTCCTCAACAAAATAGTTTAGCTGAAAGGAAAAATAGAACCTTAGTTGATATGGTAATTAGTATGTTGTTAAATGCTAAATTACCTTTTAAATATTTGGGGAAAAGCGCTTTTAACAGCATGCCATATACATAATAGAATTATTTCAAAGAAATTTTCAAAGACACCATATGAACTTTGGAATCATGGCAGCAAACCAAATTTAGATTATTTTAAAGTGTGGGGATGCATTGCCTTTTATAAAATACCTAATCTTCATAAATCAAAATTAGGACCTAGAGGTATTAAAAGAATTTTTGTTGGTTATACATAGAATTCAAAAGCATATAGACTTTTTGTTAAATATTAATGTTATTGTTGAATCTATTTATGTAGAATTTTTTGAAAAAAAGTTTATACGTGATAATGAAATTGATACGGAGAAACAAATTGAAGTGATTCCTATGATTGGAAATAAAAGAAAAGAAAGTAACATTCTGTCAAACTTAGAAGGAGCAAAAAAACTAGGAAAGAGAATTTTTTACTGTCTGATTTTGTTTCTCCAAATTCTATAGTATTCCTGATAGAAGGAAATAGATCCAAAATGCTTAATAAAACACTAATTCTATTAAATGTAGATGAAGACCTTAAAACATTTAATGAAGCTATGACTTTAATAGAAGTTGTTTTTTTAAAAGAGGCTATTAATGATGAAATGGACTCAATCATGTCCAATAATACAAGGGTCTTGGTAGATTTACCTCAAGGTTCTAAACCTATGGGATGTAAATGGGTGTTTAAAAAGAAATATAACACAAATAGTGTTGTACAAACCTTTAAAGCAGATTAGTTGCAAAAGGTTTTAAACAAAAGAAAGGTATAGATTATTTTGATACATATACTCTAATAGCTAGGATAACATCCATTAGAGTTCTTATAGTTTTGGCTTCCATTTATAAATTATGTGTGCATCAAATGGATGTTAAGACAGCCTTTTTAAATGGTGAATTAAAGAAAGAAATAGACATGGAATAATTGAAAAGTTTTATTTTTCCAAGTAAAGAAAATGAAGTTTGTAAATTAATTAAGTCACTTCATGGGCTAAAGCAAGCTCCTAAACACTGGCATGAAAAGTTTGATTCAACTATAGTAGCTAATGATTTTAAATATAATGCAGTGGATAAGTGCATTTACTCAAAATTTAATAAAGAATATAGAGTTATAATACGTCTCTATGTGGATGATATGCTAATTTTTAGTACTAATATGATTGACATAAATGAAACCAAAAGGTATCTGATTTTTAATTTCAAAATGAAAGATTTGAATGAAGTTGATACCATTTTGGGAATTAAGATAAGGGATATAACAAGGATTTCATACTTAATCAAAGTTATTATATTGAGAAACCAATACTCTATATGATAAAAGTATCTTAATATAAAAGAAGCTAATACTTTATATGATAAAAGTATAAAATTAACAGAAAATCAAGGTTATGTAATTGCACAACTTGAATATGCTAGTGCTATTGGAAGTGTTGTGTATGCTATGCATTATACAGGTTAGATATAGCTTTTGCTATTTGCAAGTTATCAAGATATAGAAGTAAGCCTAGTATAAGTCATTGAAAAGGAAAAGTTCTAGGTTATCTTAAAAGAACTAAAGATTTTGGCTTATTTTATTTCGAATATCTAGATGTTTTGAAAGGATATTTAGATGCAAGTTGGATCACTAGTATAAGTGATAACAAATCCACTTCATGATGGATGTTTACCCTTAAAGGTGGTGCAATTAGTTGGGCATCCAAGAAACAAACTTGCATGTCACATTCAACTCTGGAATTTGAATTTATAGCTTTAGTTGCAGTAAGCAAGGAAGCTGAATGGCTAAGAAATTTATTAATGGATATAAAGTTGTGGCCACAACCAATGATAACCATTTCCTTGTACTGTGATAGTGAAGCTACTATGTCTAGAGCTAACAGTGAAATTTATAATAGAAAATCTAGACATATTAGTTTAAGACATGATTATATCAAAGAATTGATAAAAAATAGGGTGATTACCATAATATATGTTAAATCTGCTAACAACTTAGTAGATCCTCTTATCAAGGCGCTGTCTAGAAATTTGGTAAGACGCACCACAAGTGGAATGGGTTTAAAATTTCTTTTAGACACTAGTAATGAGAACCTAACTTTGAATTAGTAACCTGTTATTACAAAGTTCAATAGGTAACAAGAAGTTATTGTTATGTGTTTGAAACACTAGTCAATCCATTCTAAATATCTGAAAAACTAGTGTAAGCCAATGCATAAAGCAAGGATGAGTTTGAACTCTTCATGGAGTTTATAATTAAATGCCTATAGCAATGAAGACATAAACAAGAAACTCCACTTATATAAACATAGAAGTAGTGCCGCTTCAACAAGAAAATTGAAAACTTTCTTGCAAATTTTTATGAATAAAGATAAGCACATGGCCATAATAGTGCTAAAGCAGTTATAAACCTCTGACAAAATATTAAATAAGTATTATGTGTGTTATATTTTCAATTTTAACACTAGGATTGAGGTTTAATTTATAGACACCATCAACTTTGTTAGAATTTTAAGGTATATATGCTAACTAAAGGTTTAAATCGAAAGATACATTCTTGTATTCATAATATTTATTTGTGTGAAAGGTTAAAGATTAAGCACCAACATTCAAAACTAGTGGGGATTGTTGGTAGTTTAGAATCTGGTGTATCCCACATTGAGTAGAAAGATCATTTGTATGAGGTTTAAAAAAGATTACCTATGTTATTTAAATAATTGAGCCAAGTGTTGGAGTGGGCCAAGTCATTTGGGCTTACTAAGAATTTTCTAGTAGGTCAAATAATTTTAAAAGTCAAAGATAGGCACTTAGACAATTGGGCTTATTTGGCAAATAGATTTACTTTTTAAATCTATTAATGTTTGAATAGAAAAAAAATATAATAGTCCGAATAAACATATCTAAACAAGAAAATATGACTCATCAAATAAAGTTTATTTAAACAATAAAACATGACTATACAAAATATCATGACTTTTTGAATTTGTTTGATTAGTGACTGTTTATTTGTTATAAATAGATCTTTCTGCTTGACCAATTTTACTACTTCTAATTTAGAGAGTTTTTAAGGCTTTTTTGTATTCTATAGACATAACTGCATGTAACATAGTGTTTTTCACGTCTCAAAGCCATATTTTCTTCTTTCTTATTATTTCTGTTTTCTTAAATTTTCTAATAGATTCACCTTGCACCGAAGATCATGCACGAAGCACCAGAAATGGCACAAACACTGCAGTAACTGGGTGGCATTCGTGGGAAACCAGAATAGCAATGCTAGAGGCTCGACTGGATGGACTCAAAGCAAGGATGTTTTATCAGCAAAGGGCACTGCGGATTATATCTGTGCTGTTTTTGGTTACGCTTGCTATGCATATGGAAATGAATGTCAAGGATGGTAAACTATTGCAGCTGTAGCGTTTTAGTCCTCTACTTAGATGTTGGCATAACTTGCCATCTGATGCAATTTTTTTACTATGGAATTTTATCGGAATCTACCAAGTGGAAAACTAACTGCTTATATATTGTCAACTTGTTGCATAAATATAGCTATTCTTGGTCTGTCTTCTGATGATTGTCACGCCCGTGTTTTGTTGGTCTTTATGGAAGACCATTATATACGATGCTGCATTTTTTTTTATCCATTTTTCTATCTTACGAAATGTTTTATGTAAGAACAGCTATTTAGTTCAAAAAATAATAATAAAAAACAGCTATTTAAGCAATTGTTTATTTTTTCCACGTGGCATTTTTTTGGCATGTTATGAAATTTCAGCACAAAAGTTATGAAATTTATTTGGTTGAGCGGAAAAAGATTTTTTATATTTCGTCTGACATAGCTTTTTCATCGGATCGGTCATATATATATATATATATATATATATATAATGTTTTATTAGATGACTTTTTTGTGCAAAAAAGAGTATATTTGGCCTATCCATTCTTTTTCTTCTCTATTAAATCATTTATTATTTAAATTCATGTTTATATGTTATTTATGTCTATTATCAATTAACTTTATAATTATTAACTATGGTAATTTATGTAATTTATGTCTACTTAAAAACGCAATTTCTTATACATTTGAACATGAAAGGTTATTCAAAATGTATTAGAACTTTGCAGACTGAAGTGCAATCGTTGAAACTTTGATTGCTACATAAACAAATTAATCTCACCATTGGTTGAAGCTTGTTTAAAAAGGATGACTGTGCTGATTCGACTCACATTTATCAGTAAAATTACAAGCAAACAATGCATGCAGACTAATATCTGCAGAAAAACAACACTGGTCTATATAAATGATCAAAATGAAGAACTTGTATACTTGAAAACCAAGCAAATTGTTCTGATACGGCTCGTTATAATTGATTGATCAAGCAACAAGAATAGTGAACAACTTGCCCGAGAAATTGCAAACAAAACATTGGATAAATCAAAAAGTGTAAATAGCATTGAGGTATTAGAAAAAGAGTCATTCCAAATCTACTGTCCCGAAATTTGAGAGCATGATCTTTACTTGATCAACAAAGTTCGAGCCTGTTGCGTATTCTGTTAGCATCCCAACAGCGAAACCAAACATTGCCCATCTAAACACCAACATCCCCAAAATCAGTCATCAATCATCATGTATTAAGCATTTCCATGATTATTCATGTGCACAAAACCAAGAAGCTAGCCGGGATAAGAAGTTTAACAAGTTAAATCTCATGGAAAATGTTAGGGGCATATAATGTTCAAAAGGGTATAGAAGTCTTTTCCCCTTTAAAAGCCTTTAGCAAACAACCAAGGGTATTTTGGTCATTTATGCCAACATGACATGTCAGGTCGGTCTAACATGGTCAGTGCCACCTTAGTCGACCCTATCCTAATTGTCCATTTTTTGTCCCTCTTAGCTTACCTATAAATATGAAGACTCAGGCACCATTAAACCAAGTTCATCCCATTCATCTCTCTCTCTCCTTCTTACTTTTTTACTTTTTTCCAACCTAATCTTCATTGACTTACGTGTCTTTCTTTTACCTTTAACCGCCTTTCTTTTCTACATTTATTGGAATACCCTCAGGTTAAAGCTCGGTACCAACATTTGGTATGCTAGGTAAAGGACACATTTCATATTAGTCAAATACAAATAATGCCACCAAGAAAAAGAACCCAAAAGGAAGAAGAGGCAGCCGCCTTGATTGGAACAAAAACTCACCAAAGCCTATCCAGCTCAAACGCAGGTGGGATCGACTATGGAACAATTTCAAGTGCTAACAAAACAAATACAACTCAGTTACACCTGGCTGAGAGGCCATTGTTAGGCAACCTAGCTACAAAGAGGCGAAAGCTTCCTCGGCCACCAGAGAAGAAGAACACACCAACCCAACTCATCACCACCCCAGCTACAATTCTACACATGCCACAACCTAAAAATCCAAACAAACAAATCATGAATTTCAATTGAAAAAAGATTTGAAATCTCAGATGCAAGCCATGAGAAGGAGCTAAAACAAAAGGAGTGGCATTTGAGGATAAGCTCAAGTTTCGAGAGACCTCACTCTCTATTGAAGAGATTGACAAAGCAATGCCTCCCAAAAGATTTAAAATGCCCATCTTAGAGACCTATGATAGTATTTATGACCCTTTTAATCATTTGAAACTTTATAAAACTAACATGATGACACAAAGGACATATGAGGCTTTAATGTGCAAAGGTCTAGCCACTACATTGAAAGGCACAACTTGGTTTGGTATAGCAGTCTAGAGCTAAGGTCGATCACTACATTCAAAGAGCTTAGTCACTCATTCCTGTTTAGATTTGTAAGTAGCCGAAGAGCTAAGAAAATGATCCTGAGCTTGATATCAATTCACCAAGGGCAAAATGAAACTTTGAAAAGCTATGTCACATATTTTAATACGAAAGCTCTATAGGTTAAAGATTTGGAATAGATGGTCGCTATTGTTGCACTGACTAATGGATTCAACGATAAGGAGTACCACTAAAAGTTGACATTATTGCTAAAACTACCCAAAACTCTAGCCGACGTCTTACTAATAGTAGAGAAATACATCAATGTTGAAGCTATAATGAAATAAAACCAATATGAGAGAAGCTCATCCCACTCTTTAGTGAATGAGGTGAGATAGGTTCATCCCCCCTCTTTGGTCGTAGAAAAGGTAAGAGATTCTACAATCCTCTCCTAAGAAGGAGACAAAATAGGGTTAGAATCCCCAACAAAGAAAGAAATTGTACTACACTGAATACCTCTTGTAAGAGGATTCTGATGCAAATTGAAAGAAATCTTAACCTCAAATGGCTTAAGCCACTGAGAGAGAACATAAGGTAGGATCCGACAAAAAAATATGCCTTTCATTAGGACATCAGTCATAGTACCAAAAACTATATCAACTTGAAAAATGAGATGAAGCTCTAATAAGGCAAGATCACTTGAAAAGATTTATGGGATAGAAAAGATAAGACCAATTTAGAAGGGACTACAAACATGACCATAGAGCGCCCACCCGAGGTAAAAAAAGAATAGCATATCAGGGAAGAATGAATGCTTAAGGAGAAAAGTTGAATCAAGAAGAGGATCAAGCTAACAATAGTAGGCCAATCATCGATGTGATTAACGTGATTATAAGACTAGCTTCACCTCGACAAGATGGAAGTTTAACCCCATAATGACAGTAGGCACCTCTACCAAAAAAGAAAAAACTAAAGAGATGAGTCAATCCCATTCAACTTGACAATTTGAAAGGGATCCAACACCTACACAATGATGCCATAGTGATCATAGCCTTAGTGTACAACTATGTGGTCAAAAGAATCCTATTTAACAATGGAAATTCGATCAACGTTATGTACTATGGCTGTTTCAAGAAAATAGGGATTGGCAAAGATCAGTTGAAATTGATCACTACCACATTAATGGGGTTTAGAACTAAGTAAATGCCTATATAAGAAACTATCAAGTTCTCGATCTCCTTAGGGATAGAGCTGAAGATGACTACCATGATCATAAAGTTCATAATAGTGGATGTCCCATCTTTCTATAAAATATTATTAGGTCGACCTAGCCAATCTGTTATACGGTTTATAGGCTCAACTCCTCATTTGAAAGTGAAATTCCCAACACTTGTAGGGGTTAGAGAAGTTTGGACAACCAGTCCATAGCACAATAATGTTATGTCGTAACAATGAAGGGTAGGATAGGGAAGCAGACAGGTAGCTTGACCAATACCAATGTGGAAAGTAAAAAGAAATTGACATAAAAAATTGACAAAAATTAAGAAACCACCGATAAAAGCACAAAACGTAAGATCGATCTGAGAAAAGCACACTCTTAAACCACTCTAAGCTATTAAGTTATAAAAAAGTTTAATTTTGTTCTAGCTTTTGAATGTTTTAAGGTAACAGTAGAAATGATCGAGTTCCTAAACTGGTGCAAAAAATTTGATGTTATTTGGACCGAGCTAAGACGTCAGCTAACACACAACATTAAATGAAGAATATACTTCACTTCTACTAATATATTCGACATGTTGTTCAATATACTAATCATCACGTCGAGATCTATTTTTGTAAAAAATGATCCCGACCTAATGGAACAAAAAGAGATAATCAATCAAAGACTAGACTCAGATGCAAACTGACCCGAGTCAACCGAAGACCTCATGACAATTCATTCTAGAACAACATTCCATAAAAATACAGGCAAATCAGAGCCAAACTTCAACATAAAGATTAACTGATTCAACTCATAAAAGATAATGCTGACCTATTTGCCTGGACATTGTCTGATATGCCCAAAAATGATATCGAAATGATGGTCTATAGACTACACACTAATCTTAAGGTCAAACCAATTCGATAAAAAAAAAACTTTTTTCCCCCGAAAGATAATAGGTCATTAAAGAAGAAATCAACAAATTATTACAAGTTCACTTTATCAAGGAGGTCTACTACCCTAAGTAGATAGCCAATGTGGTCATGGTCAAAAATTATATTAAATATATATATGCATGGACTTTATCGACCTGAATAAGGCTTATTCGAAAGATAGCTTCCCTCTTCTTAGCATAAATCAGCTAGTAGATGACAGTGCCCAGCATGGCCTCCTTTGCTTTATGGATGCCTATTCTAGCTATAATCATATCAAAATGTTAAAAGAGAATGGGGATAAAATAGCCTTTATTATTGAGAAAGGCCTTTATTGCTACAAGGCCATGCTTTTTGAATTGAAAAATGTAGGGACAACCTACCAAAGATTGGTGAACAAGATGTTCAAAGACTAGATCAATCGTAATATGAAAGTATATATAGACAACATGATAGTCAATAGCAAAAGTTTGATCGAGCATCTGGAGTACCTCAAAGAAACCTTTAATATTTTGAGAAAGTATAATATGAAACTTAACCTAAGCAAAGGTGCTTTTGGAGTTACATCAAACACGTTCTTCAGTTACATTTTCAACTAAAAGGGGATAAAGGTGAGTCTGAAAAAAGTTCAAGCGATTTTAGAAATAAAGGCACTGACCTTGATAAAGAAAGTACAAAGGTTAACAAGTAAAATAGATTCACTTAGCTGATTCATGTTTAGGTCGATAAAATAATATTTACCATTCTTCAAAATTTCTAAGAATGTCTCTGACTTCAGATGGACTCCTCAATGTCAAAAATCTTTTGACGAACTCAAAAAGTTCTTATCCTTCCCACTTGTCTTGTCTAAATCGAGGATTGGTGAAACATTATACTTATACCTAGCCAACACAAATCAAGCTATCAGCTCGATCTTAGTCTAAGAAGAAGAAGAGAAACAATGATCGATCTATTTTTATGCCATTGTCACCTCAGTCAAAAAACTCAAGCCATACTTCTATGCTCACATGATCCATATCATGATTGATGAGCCATTGAGGCAAGCTTACAAAAGCTAAAAATGTCAAAAAGACAGTAGAACTCAATGAATTTGATTTGCACTTTTTACCCATATCGACATTAAAATCACAGATGCTAAAAAACAATCTGAAAAAAAAAATCTTGGATAAAAATGATTCAAAACTTTATGTAGATGGATCTATTACAAGCCATGATGGAGAAGCTGACCTCATTCTGATTAGTTCAAAAGTGCTTTAGTACCTATATACCTTAAGATTCAAGTTTAGGGCATCTAACAATGAAATGGAATATGAGGCATTGATAGTCGGTCTAAGGTTGGCAATCGAGCTGAATATTCAATACATAATCACTTATAGCGACCCTCAACTAGTGTCAGTTAGATAAATAGGGAGTTTGAAGCTCAAGAAGATGAAATTTGAAAGTATCTCGACAAAGCATTAGCCTTGGAAGTTAGCTTTAAGAAAGTCAAGGGAAAAAAGATACCAAGGTCAAAATATTTAATAGCAGACTCCCTATCTAATTTGGCTTTAGAAGTAGCAATAAGAAGTCTAGACCAAGTTTTAATAGAAGAATTAGCATATAAAAGCACTAAGAATAAGCTCGTAGGATAGGTTATAGAGAAAAAAACTTGGATTATACCAGTTAAAGAGTACTTAACCATGAGAGTGTTACTCAATGAAAAGTTTAAGCTAAGGCATTGATGAAAAAAAGCCCTTAGTACACAATGATCGAAGAAAAATTATACAAAAGATCTTTTAAGATACCCTACTTGAAATATGTTGACGAATAAGAGGTAAAGTACGTTCTATGAGAAATCCATAAAAGAATATGTAGAAGTCACTTCGAACTTCAACCTTTGGCTTATAAAGTGCTAAGGCATGGCTAATATTGGCCCACCATCAATGGCGATACAACCAAACTAGTGAAGAAATGCAACAAATGTTTGAGATTTGCCCACATACAATATCTCCCCTCAATCGAGCTTATTCCTATCATTAGCCCATGCCTATTCATGTAGTGAGGAATGGATGTCCTCAGACCACTCACCTCGGCCACAGGTCAGAAGAGATTTATCTTAGTGGCAATAAATTACTTTATAAAGTGGGTAAAAGTTGAAGCTCCTAGCCACAATGATGAAGAACAAATTGAGAAATAGCTTCACTTAGCCGGTTCATGTCTCGGTCGACAAAATAATATTTACCATTCTTCAAAATTCTTAAAAATGTCTCTGACTTCAGATGGACTCCTCAATGTCAAAAATCTTTTGATGAACTCAAAAAGTTCTTATCCTTCCCACTTGTCTTATCTAAACTGAGGATTGGTGAAACATTATACTTATACCTAGCCAACACAGATCAAGCTATCAACTCGATCTTAGTCTAAGAAGAAGAAGAGAAACAATGATCGATCTATTTTTATGCCATTGTCACCTCAGTCAAAAAACTCAAGCCGTACTTCTAAGCCCACATGATCCATATCATGATTGATGAGCCATTGAGGCAAGCTTACAAAAGCCAAAAATGTCAAAAAGACAGTAGAACTCAATGAATTTGATTTGCATTTTTTACCCATATCGACATTAAAATCATAGATGCTAAAAGATAATCTGAGAAAAAAAATCTCGGATAAAAATGATTCAAAACTTTGTGTAGATGGATCTACTACAAGCCATGATGGAGAAGCTGACCTCATTCTGATTAGTTCAAAAGTGCTCTAGTACCTATATACCTTAAGATTCAAGTTTAGGGCATCTAACAATGAAATGGAATATGAGGCATTGATAGTCGGTCTAAGGTTGGCAATCGAGCTGAATGTTCAATACATAATCACTTATAGCAACCCCCAACTAGTGTCGGTTAGATAAATAGAGAGTTTGAAGCTCAAGAAGATGAAATTTGAAAGTATCTCAACAAAGCATTAGCCTTGGAAGTTAGCTTTAAGAAAGTCGAGGGAGAAAAGATACCAAGGTTAAAATATTTAATAGCAGACTCCCTATCTAATTTGGCTTTAGAAGTAGCAATGGAAAGTCTAGACCAAGTTCTAATAGAAGAATTAGCACATAAAAGCACTAAGAATAAGCTTGTGGGATAGGTTACAGAGAAAAAAACTTGGATAATACCAGTTAAAGAGTACTTAACCATGAGAGTGTTACTCAATGAAAAGTTTGAGCTAAGGCATTGATGAAAAAAAGCCCCTAGTACACAATGATCGAAGAAAAATTATACAAAAGATCTTTTAACATACCCTACTTGAAATATGTTGACAAAGAAGAAGTAAAGTACGTTCTATGAGAAATCCACAAAGGAATATGTAGAAGTCACTTCAAACTTCAACCTTTGGCTTATAAAGTGCTAAGGCATGGCTAATACTGGCCCACCATCAATGGAGATACAACCAAACTAGTGAAGAAATGCAACAAATGTTTGAGATTTACCCACATACAATATCTCCCCTCAATCGAGCTTATTCCTATCATCAGCCCATGGCTATTCATGTAGTGAGGAATGGATGTCCTCAGACCACTCACCTCGACCACAGGTCAGAAGAGATTTATCTTAGTGGCAGTAAATTACTTCATAAAGTGGTTAAAAGTTGAAGCTCCTAGCCACAATGATGAAGCACAAATTGAGAAATTTATGTGAAAAAACATAATCTGTAGATTTAGTTTACCTTGCTATATAATAACGGACAATGGCAAACAATTTAAAAATTCAAGGTTCAAAAAATAGTGCTCAAATCTTCACATGACTTTAGGTTTACATCGGTTGCCCACCCTCAGTCTAACAAGCATAGCAAAGCTACAAATAAGACAATATTAGAATCTTTGAAAAAAAGGCTCGATGCAGCAAAAGGAAAGTGGGTCGATGAGCTACCATGAGTTTTATGGGCCATAAGGATAACCACAAAAGTGCCGACTGGTGAAACCTCTTTTTACTTGGCATTTGGAACAAAAGTCGTAGTGCAAGTTAAGATTAAGATGTTGAGCTTAAGAGTTGAATTAGGTTAAAAGAAATAAATGAAAAGGCACTTAGGGCCGACCTTAACCTCATCGAAGAATAAAGAAACATAGTCCTAACATGGATCATAGCCTACCAGTAAGGGTAGCCAACTATTATAATAAGCGAGTCCAATGTGAACACATCAAGAAGGGTGAACTGGTACTTAGAAAAGTTGAAACTTCAGGGGTAGATGATTGAGGTGGCAAATTGGTCTCGACATGGGAAAGACCATATATTGCTAAGGATTTTGTTCACGATGCAACCTACAAATTACAAAATCTAAATGGCAACATCATCCCAATGATGTGGAACATAGACAACCTAAAGATTTATTATCAGTAACTCGATATAAACCGAGCTCACTCTTATACTATTTTATGAATGGAACTGCCATCCTAAGTATATGAAATACAAATCAAGTCTATGACTAGTAGATTGGTACAAATCTAGCTTACACTTATATTATTTTGTACGTGAAAACATGAATTAAACTATCTTTGGTAAGCTTGTTTTTAAGTGATTTAAAAAAATTTGACATATATGTTCATCTGATCTAAGTAATTATGTAAGTCTTCAGTCCAATTATCCACCTTTAGATTAGATAACTTTTTTCAAACTTATGCAAGTAAGAAAGAAATAATGGTAAAATTGAGTTGAAACTTTAGAAACTTTTCTTACTATTTCATTATAACAAAATACAATGGCTGAAGTATGGGAGTTCTTTACAAAAAATAGACCTTAAAGTCAAAAAATTTACAAAGTCAAAAATAAAAAATTACAAAATTCATTCATCACCAGCAACAGCGATGGGAGGAGTACTCTCATCAACAGGAGCATGAGGGATAACCTCAGCTTTGACAATCTTCACATCTTTCTCTTCTGTCCTTATGGTAGCCTCTAGCCCATCTTCTAAAGCCTTATTTTTATCTTTCTATTCTTTTTTCTTATCTTTCTCAAGCTAATTCAAACAAAACCTTGATATGATATTGTTAATATCAATATCAGAGAGGCCAATGTTGAGAGAAGAGAATTTGAATTGTACCTTATTTTTGGCCAATTGAAAGGCACCAAGTACATTTTTCCTTGAGAATTCTATCTTTACTTGAATATACTCATCAGAGGCCTTATACTCTTCCATAACCTTCATCTGTAGCTCTACTTTTTTTTGTCCTAAGCCTCCTGCTTAGACTTCAACCTCATAATTTCGACTTGAGCATCATTAAGTTTCAGTTTAGCCTATTCTTTCAAGGATTCGACTGAGGCCTTGTCCATCAAGATGACCTTCAACTTCGTTGTCAACTCGTCTACCTTTTTCCTTAATGCAGCCTCTTTCTTGTGGGACATGTTAAGGCTTGATCTAATGTTGCCTAATACCTCTAAGCTCTTTTTATGCTCTTTGACAAGGGCAGTAATATCTTTCTTAACCTTTAACATATGTCCCATGGCAAGATAAGTATGATAGAGGGCCTGACTACTATTCTTCATGGGCTGAAGTGAGAACTTTTTTTGGACTACACAAAAAAATCTTAGACTTAGAAAAATGCAAACAAAAAATAGTAACAAGAAACTAGCCTGAGGTTAAGAGATACTCACCAAGAAGAACCACGACCTTATAAAACCTCTTGGCAACGTCGAGGTTGGAGACGGGGTCATCCGTTGGAGCAAACTCCAACCTTACGAAACTTTTCTCTGAGCTAGGCCTCAGCACCTTAACTTCATGGTTCTCACAAATAAAGGACAAGATCTCCACACATGGTCTTTTAGCTGAAGAGGTGGTATTGGCACCGATACAGAGGATAGGTCCTAACCTATCCTAACTTTTTACTTCTGACCTAAAAGAGTTTGAAGTATAGCTGTACTGATCACTTTATCTCCCTCACGCGATGAGACCCTGAGCTAGATCTTCTTTTTCTCTCTTTTAGGCCTCAGGACATGTTTATACAATGAGATGTCAAAGTCCTTCTCAACTTCAACCATATTTGCAAAATCGAGTTAACAGTTAGATAAAAATTCATTTAAAACAAAATCCTACGAGGTTACCTTAAACCTACGCTAATATTTTGTCCTATTTTTTACTTTCGAAAAGGTCAACCTGTAAACATCGATAATAAGCTTCCCCATACATGTAAAATCCAAAATTTTATCCTGATATAATAGATCAGGCATGGAGAGGGCCACCAATGCATCCATAAATGAGCTGGGTGTACTCTTTATTTCCCAAGCCTCAACCTCGAGCTCATTACCTTTATTAGCCTTTCGTTTCTTAATGCATAGGAAGAGTAGCTTTCAATTCTTTATTGAGCTAGGACAATCAATGAAAAGTTTTTTATTTAGCCAAGCTGTGATGTAAAATCACCTACTATCACTAAGATATTTTTTAAGAGAGAAGAACACCCTGAATAGAGGGAGAGAAGGAAGAATACTCCACTGTCGACAAAGAATAATAAAAGTGACTATGTACCAATAGAATTTAGGGTAAGCTAAGTAATGGTTAAATTGTAAGAATTAAAAATTGAAATGAATAAAAGATGAAGTGGAAACATTAGGTCAACCATGAATGAATCCTAATATACGTATAGCCAATATGGTTCTAGTCTATCAGTGACCCAGTCTAAGGACTTCAATGTTATTATACTATAACCCTTTCTAGAAAAAAAGGAAAATGGTGCTTAGACCTTGAACGTGATGAGTCAAACATATGTTACGATAGTCTTCTAGATTTGTTTTGTCCTTTAGCTCACTCATCACATCCTTAAGGATCACATTGAGGTCACATAAAGTATATACAAGAACCTCAATGAGTTCATCTTGCTCTACAAGACTCTCCCTCTTGTTATCATTTTTTTCAATTAAGGTGCTCCTTTCTTCTTATTCCTCATCGAAAACCCCTATCGTTAAAAGAATTTGACTCTTAGGGTGGAAGATGGATCTTGAGAAAAAATAATGAAAGAAAGCAGTTCGAGGGAGGAGAGTAAAAGTAAACAGGAGGTAGAGAAGATTAAACTTCAGAAAGGGAACAACTGAAGAGGAAAAAAGGTCAACCATAAAAGATTGACCAACCTAAAAGACAAAGAAATTAGGTGGATTTTGAAGTTTAAAGTCGATCTAAATAAACAGCTCTTCGGTGCTTAAAACTCGCTTGCCTCTTGCTCAAGCATTCTCTTCATTGTGCTACTGCCTTTCCGCAGACATCAGATTAAATCAATAGGTCATCTTTGTATAGTTGTGGCTTCAATAACAAGAAAGATCATGTTATCATCCTATTGCTCTTACTAACTTCCCCTTGGCTCTAACCTATAGCTCTCAACCCTTCCAGAACTCATACTAGAAAACATGGTCAAAAATACGTACTGAAGCAAGTGTAGAAAAAACTTTAAAGGCAAGAAAGCTATTGAGATAAAAAATTTTAGGTCGGATTAAGAGTGAAAAAAATGAAAAATGGAAAGCTGAAGTCCCACTAGCCCTTTTATATAAATGCACTATAGGCCAAAGGGATGGCACGATCAATGCCATATGTCAGAGCACAGGTAAGTAAATGTCTTTTCATCTTTTTGCTTTAAATCTTCTAGCTTAAACCACTTCTGTCTTTATGTAATGTTGTTAGACTGACCAAACTGAATGAACCCCAAATTATACATGTCGAACAGACAATTGTCAAGTGTAAACCAAGAGCCTAGTTCACTTTCGGGGTTCAAAATAGAGGCTCAAGTCCAAATTTTAGAAAAAAAAATACATGTCTTATCATGGCCAAACAAACTCTAACAATAGTCTCAAATCACCCTAGACAATTATCACCTTGATAACTTTTAAATCGATTATGCGTTTATTTCAAAACACATGCATGAGATTGAATAACTGGGAGGTCAAATTGTGGCTTAAAGTTAGTCGTCATCCAAAATCGACCTCCTACTGCAATGTCGACCTTTGACAAAATATGCAGCTAATCTGCCCCACGTCAAAGATGTTGGTAATAAATTTGATGATCTAATACTCAAACCATTTGATGAGGAAACAGAGTGTTAGGGGCATATAATGGTCAAAAAGGTATAGTAGTCTTTTTTTTTCAAAGCTTTTAGCAGATAACCAAGAGTACCTTGGTTATTTATGCTAAACTGACATGTTAAGTCAATCTGACATAGTCAATGCCACCTCAGCTCGGCCTAGTCTTAATTATCTCTTTTTTGTCCCCCACAGCTTACTTATAAATAAGAAAACTCAAGCACCTTAAAGTCAAGTTCTTCTCATTCATCTCTCTTTCTCTCTCTTTTTTACTTTCTTACTTTTTTCTCGACTTGATCTTTACTGATTTATGCATTGGAGTGCAAACGTAAGGAACAACCCTACCTTTACCTTTAATTGTCTTTCTTTTCTACATTTACAAAAATACACTTTAGGTAAAAGTTTAACACCAACCAAAAACTAACAATTGCAATCTTAATGAGACAAACAAACAAGTGTAACATTGAATTAGGCTTAACCTAGTTAAAAGAAAAAAGCCTTTGAGTTTTAAGAGTGTGTGTATGTGCCTATATATATTTGGCGAGGTAGCTCTTTCATGGCATCAATTGACATGAAGTTAAACAATATCAATGTGAAGGAAAAAAAAAAGAAATAAAGGTTTGTTGTTAGCCATGCCAAGATTTGATGAATTCATCTATCATAGGAAATGCAGGTAAGAAGTACTTTTCAGTATAGATTTAGGTCAAACTTATGGTTTATATAGAGAGGTGCATCATATTTCAAATCTTTTACAGTATACATATAAACTAATGAATCTTAAAACTTATATATGAAGATTTTCAGGACATAAAGCCCATGGACATTAGTATGGAAATTCTCCCAACATCAAGCAAAGTGCTTATATGCTATTGCTGTTCTACTAAAGTTATTATTGGACTTGATAAGGTTTTGAGCTCAAATTTTATGGTTAAGCAAAATTATTTGGAAAAAGAATTATAAAACATCAACAATTTATCAAAGGTCCTTTTTAATACTTCCAAATAGTTTTGGAGCTTAGTCTGGCTATTTATACCAAACCATGTTTAAGGGCTTCTTGCAAATTTGCCAACTATTAAAAATTTGGTAAAAAGAATATGATTGATGTCCTGAATACAAGTATTCACCAGGACAATAAAAAGAGGAATATGAGTAGTCAATCATTTTTATGAACATTTTCAAACAAATAAGGTATGAACATATAGCTTTGTTGGATTGTTATAATTATTCTGATCGTAATTCCTCCAAGCCAAAACTAGAATCCCAACGCATACACTAAAAAGAAAAAAATAGAACTCTTATTTTCTTCTGGGGTTTTCTATGAAGTTGTTCAAACTTTTTCAATGTTTATAGCATTTCATTGATTAAGGTAGGCTATGGAACATGTACATATGAAATCCTAACATTGTCTTCAACCACCAAAACTGTAAATATATAGTGATCATTGGAAGCTAATTTAATTACCCAACAAAATTTTTATCCCTATGAATTCTCCACCAAGAATCATAACTCATTTTATTCTTTTCTTGATTGGTTTTTCAACTGACTTTACCTTGGAGTCCTTACAATCTTATTATCAAAAGCTTTCAAATTTAGTATCATATCCATCAATAGCAATTCTTCACTCAATTCTTATTAATTAAGACAAGACAGTAGTTTCATTTAACATGATTCCTCAAAACACCATAATCCAACCTATATAACCAAACTTATGACAAAATGAAAATAGAAAATGTTGGTAGTTTAGAATGTGGTGTATCCCACATTTAGTAGAACAATCATTTATATATGATTTAAAAGAAATTACTTATATTATTTAAATAATTGAGCTAAGTGTTGGAGTGGGCCAAGTCATTTGGGCTTGCTAGGAGTTTTCCTAATGGGTCAAATAATTTTAAAAGTCAAATATAGGCATTTGGGCGCATGGGGCACTTGGGCTTGTTTGGCAAAAATATGTAATTTTTAAATCTTTTTTATTTTATATTTATTTTGAAATATTACTTATTCTGAATAAACATGTTTAAGCAGAGAAAAATATGATAGTACGAATAAACGTATATGAATAGGAAAATATGTTGTTTAAATAAAGTTTATTTAGACAAGAAAAAATGACTATACAAAATGTCATGACTTTTTGAATTGGCTTGATTGGTGACTGTTCATTTATTATAAATAGATTCACTACTTTTTCTTTAGAGAGTTTATAAGACTTTATTGTATCATATAGGCATAAATGCCTTTAAAATAATGTTCTTCATGCCTCAAAGCCATATTTTCTTTTTTCTTATTATTTCTATTTTCTTATATTTCTAACAATTTAAAGGCAATTATGGATACTACATCTACTATTGTCCTTAGTACTGCTATGGATTTGGAATCAAGCTTAAAGGTTCATTTTCAAAATCAAGATATAGTCAGACTTGATCATTTTAATGGATCAAACTACACTAGGTGGAAGGACAAAATGGTTTTTCTACTGACTGCATTGAATATATTTTATGTACTTGATCCAAATTTGGAACCAATTTCGAAACCAACTCTTGAAGATTCTGATGCTGTTACGGCAACAAAAAGTAAATGTGAAGAAGATGAACTAGTATGTTGAGGTTATATTTTGAATTCATTATCTGATCGTCTATATGACCTATACAGAAATATGAAAACACCAAAAGAGATATGGACTACTCTTGAACACAAATACATGAATGAAAAGAAAGGTATAGATAAGTTTTTGGCTTTGAAATACTTTGAATTTTCAATAACTGACGACAAACCAATCATGGACCAAGTGCTCGAGTTGCAAATTCTGGTTTCGAAGTTAAGTTAGCTAGAAATTAAGGTTCCTGATTCACTTCAAGTTGGAGCTATTTTGTAAAAACTTTCTTCTTCTTGGAATGGATATAGGAAGAAAGTTTTGCATTCAACAAATACTTTCATTATTGAAGAATTTTAGAGTCACATACAAATTGAAGTGGAAAATCGTGTAAGAGATGCACTCTTTCTTAGAGGTTCTAATGTGAATTATGTAAGTGGACAAAATTCTAGAAAAGCTTACAAGTCTTCTGGGAAATTTCAAAACAATTTTAAAGTCAAGAAGAATAGATTTAAGAAATCCAGATTTAACAAAAATAAAATGTGTTTCCATTATGGAAAGAAAGGACATTTGATTAAAGATTGAAGATTTAAAAATGTTGGAATTAAAATTAATTCTAGTTTTGAAAGCAAGGAAAATTTGGTTGAGCAAGCAATTAATGAACTTGTTGTAATGGTGACTAACATGCAAATTGGAATGATCATCAAAGTTTATATGTCTACTGCAAATAAGTCATCTGATTAGAGGCTAGATTTTGATGCAACAATTTATGTTTGCAACAACAAAGAGTAGTTCAAGACTTATGAAGAATGCAAGAGACCAAAAAACATCCTTATCAAAAATCATGTTCATGCCAAAGTGATTGGAAAAGGAATGGTTGAATTGAAATTCACCTTAAGACATAAACTAACTTTATTTAATATTTTTCATGTTCCTAAAATTAGAAAGAACCTTGTATATGTAAATCTATAATGTAAGAAAGGCTTTAAGATTGTACTAGAGTCTAAAAAAGTTATAGTGTCCAAACATGGTGTATTCATTGGAAAAGAATATTCCAATGATGGCATGTTTAAACTAAGTATTGACAAAATAAATCATGTTTCTACTTATATTATTGAGCATTCTTCTTCTTTATGGTATGCTAGATTAGGACATTTAAATTATCAATATATGAATCATATGACTAAGCATGGTTATATAACATACCAGAAAAATCATGACATTAAATGTGAAATGTGTCAAAGCAAAAATGACTAGGAAACCTTTTTCTAAAGCTGAAAGAAATACAAAATTGTAAGTTAAATGGTTTATTAACAAAAGGAGGAAAAAGGTATTTTATAACATTTATAGATGATAGTTCTCATTATACTTTTGTGTATCTAATGAGAACAAAAAATGAAGCTTTTGATAAATTCAAAGAATATAAATCAATTGTTAAAAATCAAAAGGAAAAGAAAATCAAAATTCTTCAAACTGATAGGGGTGGCAAATATTTTTCAAATTAATTTCTCTTTTTTGTGAAGATAATGGAATTATTCATCAAAAGATAGCCCTTTATGCACCTCAACAAATGGTTTAACCGAAAAGAAAAATAGAACCTTGGTTGATATGGTAAACAATATATTGTTAAATGTTAAATTACCTCTAAATCTTTAGGGAGAAGCACTTTTAATAGCATGCCATATGCATAATAGAATTCTTTCAAATAAATTCTTAAAGACACCATATGAACTTTGAAATCATGACAAAAAATAAAATTTGGATTATTTTAAAATATAGGGGAGCATTGCCTTTTATAAAATACCTCATCCTCATAAATCAAAATTAAGACCTAGAGGTATTAAAAGTATTTTTGTTGGTTATACACAGAATTCAAAAGCATATAGACTTCTTGATTTAAATACTAATGTTATTGTCGAATCTATTCATGTAGAATTTTTTAAACATAAGTTTATATGTGATACTGAAATTGATATGGAGAAACAAATTGAAATGATTCCTATGACTGAAAATAAAATAAAAGAAAGTAATGATTCTGTTAAACTTAAAAGGAGCAAAAGAACTAGAAAAGAGAATCTTTTGCCTTCTGATTTTGTTTCTCTAGATTCTATAGTATTCTTAGTGTAAGGAAATAGAACCAAAGTGCTTAATAAAACACCAATTCTACTAAATGTAGATGAAGACCCTAAAACATTTACTGAAGCTATGACTTCAAGAGATGTTGCTTTTTAGAAAGAAGGTATTAATAATAAAATGGACTCAATCATGTATAATAATACATAGGTCTTGGTAGATTTACTTCCAGGTTCTAAACCTATAGGATGTAAATGGGTGTTTAAAAAGAAATATAATACAAATGGTTCTGTACAAACCTTTAAAGCAAGATTAGTTGCAAAAAGTTTTAAACAAAATGAAGGCATAGATTATTTTGATACATATGCTCCAGTAGCTAGACTAACATCCATTAGAGTTCTTATAGCTTTGGCTTCCATTTATAAATTATATGAGCATCAAATGGATGTTAAGACAACCTTTTTAAATGGTGACTTACAGGAAGAAGTATACATGGAACAACCAAAGGTTTTGTTCTTCTAGGTAATGAGAATAAAGTTTGTAAATTAATTAAGTCACTTTATGGGCTAAAGCAAGCTCCTAAACAATGGCATGAAAAGTTTGATTCAACTATAATAGCCAATGGTTTTAAAAATAATGGAGCAGATAAGTGCATTTACTCATAATTTACTAAAAAATATGGAGTTATATTATGTCTCTATATGGATGATATGCTAATTTTTAATACTAATATGATTGGCATAAATGAAACCCAAAGGTATCTGATTTTTAATTTCAAAATGAAATATTTAAATAAAATTGATACAATTTTGAGAATTAAAGTTAAGAGATATAACAAGGGTTTTGTACTTAATTAAAGTCATTATATTAAGAAACTGCTTAATAAGTTTAAGTTTCTTAATAAAAAAGAAGCTAATACTCAACATGATACAAATAAAAAATTAACAGAATATCAAGGTTATGTAATTACACAACTTGAATATGCTAGTGCTATTGGAAGTATTATGTATGCTATGCATTGTATTACGCCACATATAGCTTTTGATGTTTGCAAGTTATCAAGATATACAAGTAAGCCTAGTATAAGTCATTAGAAAGCTTAAAAGAACTAAAGATTTTGGCTTATTTTATTCTGGAGATCTAGTTGTTTTGAAAGGATATTCATATGCAAGTTGGATCACTAGTATAAGTGACAATAAATCCACTTCAAGATGGATGTTTACCTTTTGAGGTGGTGTAATTAGTTGGGCATCCAAGAAACAAACTTGCATTTCACATTCAACTATGGAATCTGAATTTATATTTTTAGTTGCAGCAAACAAGGAAGCTGAATGGCTAAGAAATTTATTAATGGATATAGAGTTATGGCCACAACCAATGACAGTGAAGCTACTATGTATAGAGCTTATAGTGAAATTTGTAATAAAAAATCTAGACATATTAGTCTAAGACATGATTATATCAGAGAATTGATAAAAAATGGAGCGATTACCATAATATATGTTAAATCTACTAACAACTTAGTAAATCCTCTTACCAAGGTGCTACCTAGAAATTTGGTAAGAAGCACCACAAGTGGAATGGGTTTAAAATTCCTCTTAAACACCAATAATGGGAACATAACTTTTAATTAGTAACTTCTAATTGCAAAGTTTAATAGGTAACAACAAGTTATTGTTATGTGTCTGTAAACACTAGTCAATCCATTCTAAATATTTAGAATACTAGTGTAAGCCATTACGTAAATGGAGGGTGAGATTAAACTCTTAATGGATTTTATAGTTAAATGTCTATAGCAATAGAGACATAAATAAAAAGCACCACCTATATAAACATAGAAGTAGTGTTGCTTTAATAAAAAAAAATTGGAAACTTTCTTGTAAATGTTTATGAATAAGGATAAGCACATGGTCATAATAGTGCTAAAGCAATTATAAACCTCTAACAGAATATTAAATAAATATTATGTGTATTATATCTTCAATTTTAATACTAGGAGTTGAGATTTAATCTGCGAATACCATCAACTTTATTAGAATTCTAATGTATATACGCTAATTAAAGTTTTAAATCGAAAGATACCTTCTTGTATTCATAATATTTATTTGTGTGAAAGGTTAAAGATTAAGCACCAGCATTCCAAACTAGTAAGGGATTATTGGTAGTTTATAATATAATATATCTCACATTTAGTAGAAAGATCATTTATATGTGGTTTAAAAAAAATTACTCATGTTATTTAAGTAATTGAGCTAAGTGTTGGAGTGAGCCAAGTCATTTGAGCTTGTTAGGAGTTTTCCTAGTGGGTCAAATAATTATAAAAGTCAAAGATAGGCACATGGGGCACTTAGGCTTGTTTGGCAAAAAGATTTAATTTTTAAATCATTTTTTTATTTATTTTGAAATACTACTGATTCTAAATAAATATATTTGAATAGAGAAAAACATGATGGTACAAATAAACATATCTGAACAAGAAAATATGACTGTGTAAATAAAGTTTATTTAAACAAGAAAACATGACTATACAAAATGTTATGACTTTTTGAATTGACTTGATTAGTTACTGTTCATTTATTATAAATAGATCTGTTTGCCTAATTAATTTTACTACTTCTGATTTAGAGAGTTTTTAAGGCTTTGTTATATCTTGTAGGGATAATTATCTTTAAGATAGTGTTCTTCACGCCTCAAAACTATATTTTTTTTTCTTATTATTTATGGTTTATTATATTTTCTAACAGAAAAGGGGGGCATATTCCATTTACCTTCCATTAGCAATCTCATTCTTCCCAATAAACCCAAAGAAAGGCCCTTGATTTGACTCCTCAAGCTTTTTCTACTTAAAGTAGTCTTGCAACTCTTTTGCCTTCTGCCTCTAACACTCCAACGTGCTGATCACATTTTGGTCTCCCATAGCTGCCATAGAAGCTGGCTTCAAAGGAAGCGACGGTGGTGGAGGTGAAGAAAAAGGAGGAGGAGAAGGTGTTGGTGATGATGATGAAGAAGAAAGGGAAGGAAGAACAAGTTTCAAAGGAGGTGGTGGAGATCAAAGGACCTTCAATTTGAGAACTCCTTATAGTCACAATATAAGGCTTAGGTATTGTAGACAACCTACAACTAGTCGAAGATGATGAAGAAGAAGAATATGAACATGGAAAAGAAAGGTTTGGGATTTTGATACATGAGATTGAGGATGTCAGATATTTTTTTTTTCTTTGTATTTATTTCTAGATTCAGTGTTGGTTTTTTTATTTCTTTATTTATTTTTTTGGTGTTTTTAACGTTCTTGCAAGTTTTAAAATTGTGTTAAAAGTTGGGCTGTGTGGATAAGGCGTGGCCAAGTTTCTACAGACAGATGGCCCAAAATATAGTTGGTCTCGATGGTTGGTTGGCTGATTGGCGCCACTGGGTTCTTAAGCGAATGAGAAACGCATGTCATTCCCAACTTGGTATTACGATCCCACGTGCTTCCTTTGAGTGAAATGAAAATGGTAACAAACAATTGGCGACGGTGAGTCGTGTAGATATTTGAATCGACGGAAATCAATTCCCACCTCATTTCGTTATTTTTGTACTCCTTCTCGCTTCTGTGATTATTTTATTACTTTTACTTTTAATTATAAGAATAATAAATTATACCATACGTGCCAATAAAATTTTTAAATTTCACAGTTAACTAAAGAAATTTGACCGTTATAACATATTTTATTAAAATATCTTTAAAGTAATTAATATAATAATAAATAAATAAAGTATGATAATATTTTTATTTCACACAGAATCTAAAAACTCCATCCATTATATAAAAAATAATAATGCTAAAAATAATTTTAAAGTTCATTCGACCAAATAAAAGTACATTATATTTATATTTTACAATTCATAATTTAGGTTCAATAAAATGAAAATTCAAACCCCCATTGTTTAAATAAAATTATACATGTTTACTTAAGCTTGTGAAACGAAGATTCAAAAATCAAGCCTTGAATCAACAAGATTCTCATGTTTTTGAATAAAAATTTTGCTACTCTGCTGTCACAACGCCCGTACACTACAATATGATTATTTCTAACCAGGAAAAGAGAACAAGCACGACATGAAAATACTTTTTAACTAAAAAAAACAAAGCATAACACATTAATTACCATGAAATAATGGACAACAGAGTCATGCAACAACAGCCCAGGCAGGATGACAATTTATATCTCAGATTAAATATTAAATATACACACAAAATAATCAGTCCAACTAAGGTGATCCGGAAAGAAAGTGGGAGTATTTCACTTACAATTTTTTTTTATTATAATTTTACAATTATGCAATCACAATAAAAAATTATGTAAAAATGCACCACTTATGCGAGTTTATATAAAATTTTGATAGATCTTACACAATTTTGAATTGTGATTGATTAATTATATTATAATAATTATAGGTGATATGCTCAAAAAAAACCTCTATTTTTTGCATTCCATTTCCATGTAGAATAAAAGAAAAAGTCTTCTTTGCCCACAAATCATTAAGCATCTCCAACATAAGACCAGCTCTGTTAGCAATTATTTACCTGATGCACCATTGAAACTCAACATAATGGCCAAACTACATAATTGTACATGAACAACTTCTTTCACTTCCATTATCGAATTCATCATCTGATCCACCTGTTTCACTGACATTAGATAAAGGTACACTATCAAAAACAGAAGACAACTAAAAAAATGTACAAGCTAAATAAGAAACCAAAGAAACATTTGATGACTACACAAGCAACGAGAATGTATTAACAGGCAAGTAAAAATCTTCCACCATCTTAAACAGATGCTCATGCTACAGGTGTCATTGCAAGTCAAACAAATGGATACAAACCATACTATATTTAACAGTTTTCGAGTAAGAAAACAAATTTAAAATGAACTGATAGATCACTAGTTTGATAGTCCATGCCGACTGCACAGAGAACAAGGTATCATACATAATGCAAACCAAGGCATGATTTTCACAGCAACTCCAAAAGGGGGGGGGGGGGGGGGGACAAAGCAATAAAATATTGAAACAAAATAGAAAAGAGAAAAAAAAAAAAAAAAAAAAAAAGAAGGAATCACCCCTTGATATTGGCAAGGAAGAGGGTGACGAAAAGTATATTTGTGTTCGGTAATAATTTACATAAGTTACACAATGAGAATAAATGCTAATTGAGGTAAAAATAAAATACCTCAGAAATTATTTGAAAGAACTTAGATTATTGTTTCAACCTTTTAACAGATAAATTTATCTATATAACTAAATAACAAAAGTCATAAATTGCAACACTTGCGTTAACCGAGGACATTCAAATAAACTTGTTTAGTTTGAAAAAAAATGATTACAAAGGGACAAGAAATTCATCAACAGTGAAGTATCAAATCATTCTAGCTAACATCAAAACAACAGTGAAATCAATGACGAAAGTTCCTGCAAAGAACACGGCATGTTTTGCACCAAGATTGCTGTTGTTTGCATCTATGTTGTTAAGGGTCCTTATTCAAAATGGTAGCTCCCTTATTTCAGTTATATGATGCATACAACAAATTTTACCCATCAATGATCAATCTAATGAGAAGCAAGCTTGATCCACCATGCATATACCAGAACAAATTGAACAGCAAACAAAGAGTTCCAAACTGTAACTAGAGTTCAATCTCCACCAATGCAATGCCCCTACTATTGTTGAAAAATAAGGATAATCAACTATTTTCCCATTTAGTTGTTTTCTAATGTGTTGGCTTGTGAAGATCAAAGTAAAAATTAACATGAAAATTACCAATTTTTAAATCCAAAACAACCTAAACTGGGAAAAAGGGCATAAACTTTGAAATTTCCAGCAGACATTTCAAGGTACAAATTAAATGAGGCTTCTCAATGGAGCTGACATAAACCATGCGAAATAATTACATTCAAGAATTCTTTTGCCTTATAGAACTACCACCACTCTATCTCAGAGATCTCAAATAGTTATTTTAGCATTTCCGAATTATATCCTAGCTTGAAATTTCATTGTTCCAATGTACTTTAATTCCACACATGTAATTTTGCAAAATAATTAGTCATAACTCATACCATTACACAAGCCACTACAAAATATTGATGTCTTCTACTCAATTGTTCATGTAGTAATTTGAAGAGGATGATGGGGCATATTCAATCACAAATCAGTTTGATTTTGTTGTCTAATTAAATTAATTAGTTTTAAATCTCAAGGAATTTATTTCCTTATATTATAACTAAAAATAAAACTGAGGTCACAAAATATTGGCCCTGTTTTGATTATTATTAGCAGGATTTTAATAGAGAATGAAGCTTCCAATCAGATAAAGAATTAATATATAATTCCTCAGTGAATTAGCATACTCCCTTGATGGGTGAACCAAATATCAATGACTATCATATTCATAACTTCTACAAGCATACAAGCCACTATCATCTATGTCCTACTATTAGCCAACAAGAGTCCAGAAATCATGGCAATCACCGATCAGAAAGTTTGTAGACACAAGACTGCTGTATCAACCACAACTACATGACTTGTATACCTACTATATGTAATTCAGCTAAAAAAGCAGTAGAGTGAGTTGAACCTGATAAATTGTCAAATTATCACTTAGATTCTCTTTTCATAATATAGTACATCTCTGATAAAGACTTACTATATAATAATGGCAGCCAGTTTGAATTATTGTCAGAGAAAGTTCTCAAAACTTTCCAAGCACAGATATATCCTAAAATGCTGACACATTCACATCCCAACTTCGTACATTACGTCAAATAGATCACATATGCAGACACATCTCATGTTTGAAATCTTGAGAACCATTGTTCCAAGATCATATCTATGCATGTGTTCGAGTAGCATCTACGTCTTGACAACTCTATAGACTATAAAAGACAAATCCAAAAAATATGTGGGCTATATGCCAAGTGCGTGGAGAGGTGCCCTATCACATAAGCTCCAATAATTAGCAAAGACAGTAAGTTTCTGAACTAGACTAGCTTAAATTACTATATAAACCAGGAACTATCCAAGCATGAATCAAAACCAAGCAAACAGTAGCAAGGGTTTCTTATAAAGCAGCTGAAGGTCTCACAAAATTTGGCATCAATTGAAACGTTTAGTTCATATATAACATGCAGCATGTTATAAAATCATTCAGACTACAGTTTCAGCCCTTACTGCATGTACTTTTACAGTTCTAAGCAGTAAATACTACAAAATGTCCTATGTTTACCGTTCATTGAGGAAAAAGATGAATCAGAATAAGACTGCACCAACTTGTTTTAAATAGGATCAGCAGAACTTACAGAAAACATTGTATTTTCCCAAGCAAGGAAACACATTACTGGAATAATCAGAATGCCTCTAAAACCTAGGCTATGGGGCATGAGTCGACACAGATTCCCAAAGGATACTATTAAACAATTCCATTTACATAACTAATCTTTAGGAAAACAAGAATAACATAACAAGCATAGTGGTACTCACTAGACATGTACATTACTTAAGTTGATACACAAACAAAAGCACAAACAGCAGAGCACAATAGCACATAAACAAACTTATCATGGGATTGAAAATTTACAACAATTCTCATGAGATTTTAACTTAAAGCAGAAATTTCGCACACCTGGGCTCAAATTCTCTGATTTCAACAAGCTCAATACCACAAGCATCTGTCCACTGCACCTTTCTTCGTTCTGCATAACTAGGGATACCAGCATCCTTTTCCTTTGACGCCTCAAGGTCATTAACATCCTGAAGAGGAACTGAAGTACTATTGGATCGCTTCTTCAAACTACTTTTAAGAGCAATCTTTCTTGCATTACAATTGCCATCATCAAGTTGAGTAGCATGATCATTATTCTTATCAGAAACAAGAGGCCCTGGCAAGACATCCTGCTGTTGAAAAGGGCCAACTTTTAAAGGCGATGGGGTATCAAGCCCTGCGGAAGTGCGACCAAAGCAGACAAAAGAGGCGCACCCGCAGGAAAGCCGGTTCTTGATGGAAGCCAGCTGGAGGTCAGGATCAGGTTCTAGGTCCACCAACTGGTAATGGTGCCACGGCAAAACTCTCATGAGCTTGTCCTCGTGCTTCTTACCCAAGAGAAGAAGGGCCAAGCCCTTGCTATACCCAGAAGCTGAAGAAGAGAAGAACCCTCCTCCTTCTACTGTCAATAACATCAGTTCTTCTCATCTGGGACACCCGTACAACACTTTTTTTTTTCTTTTAAACTCCCTCCAGTCACATCAACTACCCGCAACTCCTTCATCCACCCATATCTCACAATCAGTGAAGTTAACAGAACATCCCAAATAATCAAATTTAACAATCAATGAAAGCGCTTAAATTCCAGTTATAGTTACTAATGGAGTGCAATCCTAAGCAAAAAGTTTTTGCAGACATAATAACTATTGTGTTCCCCAAAAACTGTAATAATTGTCAACATGGTCACCTCCTCATTAAAATTTTACTACCACACATAATTAAGATCTATAAATTTATTAAATAAATAAATAAAATTCAATAACATTAATTCTTTTTTATTTTAAAACTCAAAATGAAAAGAAAAAAAAAATCGAGAATCGATAGCAACATTATCCAATATATATACAGAATTCTTAAGAACATCAACTCCAGTAATAAAAAAATTAATTAATTTAAGAGTGATTTAAGATCTGTTTATTTTTAACGTAACAGGGACGAGCTCAAAGCAATTCTCTGTTTGATTGAAATGAAAGCATTAAAAATGGAGCAGAAAAAAGTCGACGGTGAACAATTCAAAGTGAAAAAAATTTGTTTTTTCCTTTTATTTTCTCAGGAAACAAACAGGAAATTAAATCAAAAAAAGGCGTGTGAGATTTACCTGATGGCGAATAAACAGATCTCGAGAGTAGGGAAAACTTAAGAACTAAATAAGCGGCGCCGGCATGTTCAAGCGCGATTAACGTACGAATTAATCGGCGAGGAATTGGGAAATGTAGAGGGGAAATAATAGGGAAATTACAAAAAGAAAAAAAAAAAGGGAAAAAAATAGATTGGGGGATGGGGGAAAATAAATTGAATGAGTTTACATCTGGTTGGAATTATTTAAAGGGAAAGATAGGGATAGTGATATACGTGGCGAATGATAGCGATAGCATGGGCCCCTTTTTTTGTTTTTGTGGATTTTGGTTTTTTTTTAACTTTTTATTAAAAAAAAAATGCGTTGTGAATTTGTGTGTGTTGGGACAGCCTGATCTGTTTGACTGCTTTTGGCTTTGCTTTGAATCTTAATAATTAAAATATTGATATTTATTTACACATTTATGATTATTTTTATTAAAAATCATAATTTAAATTAAAATATAAACTACAAATATTATTAAATATTATCTTTCAGAAATAATTAAATTTAATTTGCGATAAATTTTTTATTTACTCTTTTTATTAGAAGTGTAAAAACATATAAATAAATTTAACGTAATAAGTTAAAATGTAGTTTGAATTGTTTCACGATTGTACTTTGTTTCAACTCTTTCAAGAAATACAAGTGCTAAAATATAATGACACCTACATTGACAAACGAGAAAACAAAAAATTACATAATGTATGTCATTTTAGGGATAATACCTCATATACTAAATTTATTATAATTAAATAATTAAATTTTAAAATTATGTAAAATTTATCAAAATATTTTATAAAATTAATTTTTATAAATAATTAACGTTCATATGATTTTTTTATTATGATTTTATAATTATAATATTATAATAAAAAATTATAATTGATATACTTCCATTATTTTGTGTCTAGCTGTAATAGTTATTATGATTTTATTTCTTTCTGTACTTCTAAAAAATGATAATAGAACATTTACATATATTTTGTTTGAAGTAAATAAACTGTGAGGAACAACTATTGAAAGGAATTAGCTTATAGCTTTCAAAATTTACAACCCTTAAAACATCATTTATTCATATGTTAGATTTCACAAGGAAAGACATCTAGTTTTCTTTTTTTTTTAATATTCTATTTGTTATTTGAATTTGTTGGGCTAAAAGCTTCCAATCCAATCACACCAGCGAAAGCGAAATCAACAATAAATCAAACACATAAGAGACAAAAATTTAACGTGATTCGATCCAACTGACCTACATCCACGGATGAGAAACAAGATCCACTAGTTGTAGAGAATTACAAACATACATCAAATCATCAACCTCACTTAATAATCAATACTCATAAGAAACTCTCAATCCCTTCTAGTCTTATGGAGTATTCTCAACCCAAACAAACACAAACCCTTGTGCACTCTTTCAACATAACCAAACACATACTCATATGCTCTCATACATCATACTTATGTGGACCCTCTCAGTCTCCTCTAGTCCACTCACAAACAAACATACACACACATCCATAAGACGTAGAGCCCCAATACTCTTATAAGGTGTCTATCCCACAAAATCCTACAACTCTCTTACATCTTTTTCTCATACATAATCCTGTAGAGACTTCACCTATTTATAACCATACAAACTTGCCCATTAAGAATCCCTCTCCTCTTAGAATTCTTCTCCTGTAAGTCAAACTTGCCTATTAAGAATCTCATTTCCTTTTAGAATTCTTCTCTTGTAAGTCAAACTTACCTATTAAGAATCATCTTTCTCTTAGAGCTCTTCTTTTGCAAGTGTTCTTGTCCATCAAGTAATATCTGATAAATCTCAAACAAATCCCAAACAAATCTCTTATGAGATTTGAGTCAATATTCCCAACAATCTCTACATTGACTCAAATTCCATTAATCATCTGTCTTCATGCTAGACATGCTTGGCTCCACCTGCAATGAAAGTCTCACAATCATCTTCTCTTATGTCTTCACACTTCATACAAACTAATCCTCAATCTTAAACTCGAACTCTTCTCTTGAATCGAGCTCCTCTAAGCTTACTTTTTTCCATTGTCTCAAACTAAGCTCTTTTCATATCTCGAACTGTCAACTCTTCCCACGTCTCGAACCATCGATTCTTCCCACATCTTGAATCTTTAACTCTTCTTATGTTTCGATCCTTCAACTCTGATATCACTTGTTGGGAAACACCACAGCTCTGATACCATTTATTGGGAAACACCACAGCTCTGATACCATTTGTTAGGGAACACCACAGCTTTGATACCATTTGTTGGAGAACACCATAGCTTTGATACCATTTGTTGGGCTACATCCATGAATGAGAAATAAGATCTACTAGTTGTAGAGAATTACAAACATACATCAAATCATCAATCTCACTCAACAATCAATACTCATAAGACACTCTCAATCTCTTCTAGTCCTATGGAGTATTCTCAACCCAAACAAACATAAGCCCAAACCTTGTGCACCCTTTCAACACAATCAAACACATACCCATATGTTTTCATACATCATATCTACGTGGACCCTCTCAGTCTCTTCTAGTCCAATCACAAACAAACATACACACCCATAAGATGTAGAGCCTCAATACTCTTATAGGGTGTCTATCCCATAAAACCCTACAACTCTCTTACATCTTTTTCTCATACCTAACCCTGTAGAGACTTCATTTATTTATAACCATACAAACTTGCCCATTAAAAATTCCTCTCCTCTTAGAATTCTTCTCCTGTAAGTTAAACTTGCCTATTAAGAATCCCTTTCCTTTTAGAATTCTTCTCTTGCAAGTCAAACTTACTTATTAAGAATCATCTTTCTCTTAGAATTCTTCTTTTGCAAGTCTTATTGTCCATCAAGTAATATCTGACAAATCTCAAACAAATCTCTAACAAATCTCAAACAAATCTCTTATGAGATTTGAGTCAATATTCCCAATAGAACTAAATTTAAGAATCTCAAACTCTCCTAAGATTAAAAAAAAAAGATTAAATGGCTTTTGACACTATTAAATTTTTATTTTTTATTTATTTTAAAAAATTTAAACTCAGCTACTTTAATAAAAGAATATATGCTCTTGTTAATAAGTCTAATACTTAGGTCCATAAAAAAGTGTCAAATATTAATTTTGTTACTATTAACCATTTATCCCATTGAAAAAAAGAAACAATGATACCAAAAAAAAAGTATCAAATATTAATTCAAACTTAAAGCTTAATTTAATGAGTAAACTTTTAAAATATATCTTATGGTTAAGGTCAAAATGAAAGTGACTCTTGAGGTTTAAAATATAATACTTAATCACCATGTGCCTCTATTTCGTTTTCACCTACTTAACATCATTAGAAGTAAAATGACCAAATTATCATGCTTATAACACAAGCCACGAACAAGAAATAGGAGCAATTGAATAGTAAACAAAAAATTGAACAAGACTTCCTTCAATCATTCTGATCTTCATAGAAAAAATTTTTCATTCAACAATCAATCCTCAAAATCATTTGATTATTGGTAGAGAAAGGTGTTTGGGCTGGTGATTGAGATCAAAATTTAGGTTTGGAGATGAAATTGGTTTTCGGTTTGGAGAAGTGAATTTTAGGCACAATTTGGAGGCGTTTCATTGGATTCACACAATCAAATAAGGTATGTACAATTCTCTCTTTAATTTCAATGCAATTGGTTTTAGATTAATGTTAGGGTTAGCAAATTTTATTAAAAACATTTGAGAATTTTTTATACTAAACTTCATATCATAATCAATTGAGAGTTTTTGAAATTTTGAAATGTTATTAACTTCATATCAGAATCAATTTGTTATGTTAACTTCATATCAAAATCAATCGTAATTTCATTAAAAAAATTAATTTTTTTTTGCTACAGATGTGGAATGCCAAGAAAACTATTGAGTTTTATCATAGTGGGTCATTTATGCATATTCCTAATGAAGTTTGGGTAAGAAGTGATATAGCATGGGTGGATGATTATCCTTTAGATAGGTTGTCATTTTTTCAGTTGCAAGATTGGGTTATTAAATTAGGGTATGAGAGTATTAGTGACATGTTTTATTGTATTCTTGGGCTATCATTTGATAAAAGGTTGAACTGTATTCGTTCAGATATACATGTTGAACAAATGGTTCTATGTCATCAAAAGAAAAAAACTATTCTAATATATGTTGTAACATGTAAGCCTCATTTTTTTGTTATATATCCATGTACACCATCTGAGAATGAAAATGAGGAACAATCTGGGAGGTCTACTTAAGAACTTATAGCTAAATAAAATACTATAAAAAATAATTGTGGAAATGATATTGATAATTTGGCAAAAAGCAATGGTGGAAATGATATTGCTATTTGGCAGAAAATATTGGTGCTAATGAGGTTGATGATGGTACTTGTAATGAGGTAGAAAACAATTATGCAAATGAGGTCAAAGATGGTACTACTAATTTGGCAGAAGATAATCGTGCAAATAAGGCTAAAAGTGATGCTCAAAATACTGGTGAAGATGCTGAAAAGATGAAAAGAAAAATGGTGAAAACGGTGATGAAGATGATAATGACTATCATGCAAGCAATGAATAAAACTATGATGGCTATTCTAGTAGTGATCCTAACTACTTTGATGAAAAAAAATAGACTAATGATATGTTTGAGGATAATGAAACCGGTGGTCTTAAGAAAACAGAAAGACCTAGTACTAGACAACCTACTCTAGAGAGGTCAACTGAAACATTATTTTAAAAAAGGATGTAGTGATGGACAATGGTGATCTACATAATGTTCATGGATTTGATGAAGAAGTAGATCATTACACAATGTTCAATGAAGAGGTTGATATGAAGAATCTATAGTTCAAGGTTGGATTTAAGTTTATTAATGGCACTGTTTATAAAAAGGCATTGAAGGACTACTGTGTTCGTAGAAGTTATGACTATAAGTTTAGAAGGAATGATGAAGATAAAATTACTACTATTTGTGTTAAAGACTATGGATGGAGAATATATGGATCTAGGTTGAAAGAAGATTATGCCTTTCAAATAAAGACTTTTCAACTACAACATAATTGCTCAAAAGAGTTTAAAATTCACCAAGTCACTGCAACTTATTTAGCTAAGAAGTTTTTTGATGATTTAAAAGGATAACCCAAATTGGGAAATCACAAAGATAATGAGAAATTTTTCCAAAAAATTAAAAGTTGAAGTTAGTTTCCCTTAAGTATATAAAGCTAAGAGAAAACCTACAGAAATGATAGAAGGTGATAACAAGTTACAATATTCAAAGTTGTTTGATTATTGTGACATGATCTGAAAGATCAATCCTGGCAACTCTACATTGATGAAAATAAAAAGTTAGTATTTTGATGCAGCCATTAGTGTTCCCAAATCTTTGATCCCTAGGTTTGAAAGGATATTCATTATGTTTGATGCACAAAAAAAAAAGATTCATGGCTAGATGTAGAACATTTATAGGATTTGATGTTTGTCACTTAAAAGATCATTTTGAAGGGTAATTACTAAATGCTATTGCTATAGATGGGAATAACAATATTTTTTCTCTATGTTATGTAGTTGTTGAATAAGAAAATAAAGAAACTTAGTCTTGGTTCTTGAATTTGCTACATCAAGAACTTGAGAGTTTCAATAAACTAGGATTAGAGTTTATATCTGACCAATAAAAGGTATTAATCTATTTTTTTATAGGGTTTAAACCAAAAATTTGAAGAAGTGTACCTTTAAGTTGAGCATAGGTTTTGTTTGAAGCATTTGTATATGAATTTCAAACTTTACTTTAGGGGAAAAGTGTATATAAAAGCTTCTTAGAAGGTAGCAAGTATAGGTTCAGTGAAAGAATGGGAGAAAGCTACGTTGGTGCTAAAAAAGCTTGACAGAACAAGGGCAGCACATGCTTAGGTGAGTAGATTAAATCTAAAAACTTGGGCAAGGTCTCAGTTTAGCTCCAAAATAATAACTAGTTTAATGGTGAATAATCTTAGTGAATTTTTCAATGCTTATATATTGAAAGCTAGGGATTTGCCTATCCTTAGCATGTTAGAATGGATAAGGAAAAGATTGATGAAAAGATTCCATTCTAAAAGGGTTGATATGGAGTCTTATAGTGGTCTTTCATGTCCAGATATTCAAAACAAGCTTAAGTAGATTAAAAATACTCTTCTACTTACTTTTCAATTCTTGTTGGTAGGTCTATATAGGAAGTTGAATGTGATACAACCTTTCATATTATGAATTTGGCTCAATAGAGTTATACTTACAAGGTTTGGGATTTGACTAAAATCCCTTGTAAACATATTATTTCTTCTATTTACAATAATAGGGAGAAACTAGAATCTATGTCCATTCTTACTATTCTAAGGAGATATACATGACTAAATATGATATCATTATTAATCTTATTCTATGACAACATGAAAGAACTATAGGTAGTAACTCTACTTTTGCCCTTTTAGTCATATATAGACCACCTGGTAGACCAAGAAAGTTAAGAAAAAAGCACCTGAGGAACCATAAAATTATTACACAATTTCATGAAAGAACAAGCCAATTATATGTGGTCACTATCCAAATTATTACAAAATGTTAGGTTAGATGCAATTGTAGATATTGCAAGGTATCAGTGGTTAGAAAGACCCCTGTAGACATACAAATTTATCCTGGACAATTACAATTTATTTGGTTTTTATGCTTAATTTACATCTCTTATTTGAGCTAGTTTAAGCACTAAATTGAATTAAATTTATTCGAGCTTGTTTCAGAGTAGTCATTTTTAATTTAATTTTATTGTTATTACTTTTTTATCATTTATAATTAATTAAATTAATCAAAAAATTACAAAAAAAATTAATTAAAAAATGAAAAATCACAAACTAATAAAAATGCACTACAAGACAACTTTTAGCTCTACTAGCAACCACCCTGCATATTGCCCAACCACCACCTTACACCACTCTACAAATTTTGTCCACTATGGGAATACACATATAAAAACTAAAAAGGCAACAATTTTTTAGGAAGGCTCCTGCACCTTTCCCCACACCAACAAGGTCTCTTAACTAGAAAGTTTAGTAACCTTGTATCCATTTTTCCCTCATTAGCCACTTGTTAAACCACCCAAGCATAGGCACTAGTCGTGGCTTGCATCCTTACTCGCTCTATTCCCAACACTACCTTAAGCACCTAGCCTTGCCCACTCTATTCAATCGAAACCTAGCAACCCTAAGGCTAACATTAACATATATTTTCTTCGCCCAGTCACCATGCTCCATTCAGCAAGCTCCAAGCCCCTCCATCAACCTACCCGAAGAGTCCCCAACTTATCCCTAAATCATCCAAGTCTTTGCCTAGCCACTAACGTTCCACAATACAGAACCCATCAGCCACCAACCAAAGTCCTTCCATCCTAAAACCCTGGTCTATGCCTCTATCACCAAAGGCTTATACCCATTGCCACTTATCCTACCTCTATCACTAGCCCTCTACACCACTACAAAAGCACTGACCTACACCGAAGTGCATGCCTTAACACCCAATTGAGAAAAACCCTAACCTACCCCCCAATTATCCAGCCTGGCACCTCGCCCACAGCCCTTGACCTATCGACCTAAACACCAACACAGCCTTTCTATTCCTAAAACCCAACAACTCTAAAGCACCCATTCAAGACCCTCCAAGCCCCTATTTGACCATCACTAAAGCCTCATTATCATAACCAAACACTGGTTAACCCACTACATGTACCAATCTCAGAACCCTCAGTATGTACCAACATTCCCTACACGCATTAGGCCTAACATCCCACTAAAAAAAACCTTCACTTACACTTTATTCAGCCTTCTGGCCATACCTTCCACTAACTAATCGTTGCTCATACCAATATCACCCCTAAGCCTTGCATTGCCTTCATACACTACCCCATCAACCAATAGAACTACCTAGAAAAAACACTAAAAAAACTCACTAGAAAAAACTCGAAACCATAGCCATCCCATTTCACCACTAGTACCCACCACGAGCATCCATTAGAAAAATAAAAAAATAACCCAAACATGTCTCAAACCAAAGAAATAAAAATAGTAAAAAAACACATAGTCCTCTCAAAGGGAAGAACCTCACGTTAGCGTGAAGAATGCGGCTAGTGATGGTTGGCTATTAAACAGTTGAAAACAACAACCATTTGGACTAATGGACAGGTGGTACGAGGCACGGTTAGGAAAAGAGAAAAGAAGGAGAAGGGAAAAAAAAAGAGGAAAAAAATGAGCTGTATGTCGACGATTGGTAGTAACAGTGGTAGCATGGGCGATGAGGCCATTAGGATCTGAAATTTTGTAGAAAGGGCTATTAGGTTTTTTGTTTAGAGCCGAACAAAATGAAGAATTTAAAAAAAAAAAAAGAAAAAGAGATTTTGTAGCCTAAAAAAATCCAAGCAGGTTAACCCGACCCAACAAAAAAACCAATTTGCCCCGACTTGATTCAATCCATGACTAGATTAAGCCCATGACCCATTTGAGTTGGATTTATCAAACCAACTAGCCCATTTTAGATTTAGCTTGGACAATATTAGGCTTCTTCTTCAAAGGCTCAAACCTAATACTTTGGTAAATCTCTTAGTTTTTTTTATATTCTTTTAATTGCATGCATATTTATATTAAATCTTAAACAACCAAATCGGTATATATTTTAAGATAAGTAGTGTCACTATGATTAAATGACGAAAATAAAAAGAAATATGATACCAAAATTCAAATGTTTGGAAAATTTTAGAAGTTGTAAATTTATTTTTATCATCATTCTTGCATTATGTGCATACATAAAAAAGATAATAATAATAACAAAATAATTAAAAATGAATGAAAAAAAAATTTTCATCCGATGTTGTGATTCTAAAGAAATTTGAATAGAGATTCTAAAAAATCTCTAGGTGAGAAAATTCTTCTAAAAACGCTACCAAAGTAATGGGGCATTTAGAGCAATTTTTAATATAAGTATCTTCATTACCTTTAATAAAGAAATAAGAAATAAATTTTATGAAAAAAACATTACTTGGATTAAATTATAAGTATTTTGTTGTATATATTTAAAAAATTGGCTTTAAAGATAAATATGAATCGTCGAGCATGGGATATTTGGGAAGTCCGAGTAGTAATCCCCGAAAATTACCTTGGTGAGAAAATTTCTTTCAATGTTATTAACATATTAGGACATTTTAAGATTTCTTTCAATAACAAGGTTCTAGTATTTTCTCAAATAAAATAGAATAATTTAAAAAAACTAAAAAAAAACTAAAATTGCTATAATAAAGAAAATTAAGAAGATTAATTTTAAATACCAAAATTAAGACCATTTTAGTCAAAATTAAAGGATAATACATAATTAATTAGTACTATTTTAAATGGGTGCTGTGGGGTGTTAATCATTCCCCACGCGTAACCAACTCCCGAATCCAAATTATTTTCGTAAACCAAAAAATTATCTTTTAAATAAATTTTAATTCATTTTAAGATTTTATTAAAATGATAAGTTTTAATATGTGGCCAATTGCACCTAGCCAAAAAAGATTGGTGGTGACTCCTTTTTATTTTCAAATTCGTCTAGCAAACTCTAAAAACTATTAGATAACTTGGCAACTCCACTAGGTACGTCATTTTTTTTAGAAAGTCAAGCCAAAGAAATTAATTATTTGCTATCCTTATTTTTGATTTAATAGTTTTAATTGGTATTTAACTTTAATTTTCTTGATTTTGATTTTGCTTAAATAACAATAACAATAAGAAATTTACATGCATTTCATTTTAATTATGTCATTTGTTCATTATTTATTTTATGTATATGTTATTCTCAATAAATTATGGGCATGTAGGATAGAGATTGCCATATTATTTTCTCTTATACATACGATGACACATTTCATATCATGCATGAGTTTTATACCCAAGCTCTGTCCTTTTTAGGAATGAGTAAAGTACTTATGCTCTTATGAGGTGATAAGCTCTGTAATGGCAAGCAAAATACTCCTACTCAATTTGAACCCTTTTCGTTCGTAGCCTATAATAGGTAAAGATTAGCATGCCTTACTAGTCTTGTATGGTTGCCAATGAGAAATAATTTGAGAACCTTTAGATGTATAAATCTTCATTAAGCATATAGTGAACTTTAAGAACTAGCCTTCAATAGAGCATTGCCAACCTTTTTGTAGAAATAACCCAAATATGCATTAAATTTTGAAAAAGAAGAAATAAATAATAAAAGAAAAGCATTATCTTGAAAAAAAATTTTCTTTTGATGTATAGTTTATTCATTTTGTGGTTATCCAAATTTTGCATCTTTAGAAAACATTTTAAAATAAAATGAAGAATTTTTTTGGCATTATCCAACAAACATAAAAAAAAAAAACAAAATTTTTTTAAAAAATAAAGGTTTTTCTTAAATTCTTTGTTTTATTGGCCAAATATAAATTAATTAAAAAAATCTTTGAATCTTAGTGATTCTGTGTGATAAAAATGTGCATTCTTGAATTTTTTCCCTTTTTCTAACAAAAAAAAAAGAAAAAAATGGAGAATTTTAAGTTTGAATGTTGTTTCATCTTTCACATTTTCATTTGATTTTTTTTGTATACATTCTTATCATTTAGAAAAAAAAAAGAAAAATGATGAAAATAATAAGATAATACATGTACTCTATCTCACGCACATCATAATAAAATAACACACACATTTCATTTCATCTGCATCAATAGATGTACATGCATTCCATTTCATGCATGTGTTGATAAATGATATATGCATCCCATGCACATCTTAATAAGTAGTGCATGCACTCCATCTCATTACATATCTTAAGGCAGTGTCAACCTCATTAGGCCAGCATAACATATACATTGCATTCCATGTAAACATATTTTATGCACATGATATGTCAATGCATTCCATGCAAGTATGTTGCATTAGTCATAGGTGTACATCTCATCACTCATGTAAATATGTCATTGCATTCCATACATGTGGATATGTGAATAATAAGATTTTATGAAACATGTGTTGCATTTCACATGAACATACCCCACCATCTCTGCAATAGAACATTACATTGCTTACATAGACATTCATGGGTGATGAAAATTTTATCATTTGGGGTCTCGTGTATGTGAAAATCCATTGTTTTAGGTATTTTCGTGTTTCATGGTATCCTTTAGGCATCATCATCATATTCATAAACATGTTGTGTGTTACATAAGTTAGAAATTGTTTTTTTAGCATTCATTCAATAAGGGTAATAATATAGAATTTTTTGTCTAAGTCTTAAAATAAAATGTTTATCTTGGTGGGAATCTAAATAGCGAAAATGAGAGATCAATTGAAAACAAATATCAATGTGTTGGAGTTGAATCAACAGGAATTTGGGCACAAGCTTTGAAAGATAAAACAACAGATTGTTCAATTAATAAAAATGATTAAAAGTAGTGGTATGGTTAAGTTTGTTGCTCCTCAAGGGCTGTTATCACTTCTGATTCCATCAAATCAAGACCAACTGTCTCTCATTGGTTCCAACACTTTTTTCAAGCATACTAAGGCATTTGATGATTCAAACAATAACCAAAGTTTGAGTGAGCTCAACAAAGGAGTGTTTGAATTGGCCATACAAATGATTGAACTCAAAAGTCTGATTTCTAAGATGGAGTCACCTGGTTTCAAATAATTCTCACCAATTATCCTGAGTCTAAACCCATACTTAAATCTTTCTTATTACTATTTTTAACCTCTTTTCCAAATGCCTAGGATTAGGCCCTCAAACTTCATGCAACTTCTGAGAATTTGACACCTGAATTCATGTCCACCATCTCACATTTACAAACTTTTGTTCAGCATGCTATCCCATCATCACTTTTTTAACCCAGTTACTAACCAAAAGTTTTTCAATTCACTTCAACACCAACTATACCACCATTTTTTACCAAAACAACCTAACTATAGTACAAAAATACTTTCGCACCACCGACACTTAAAGAAAAGCCATATTGACCCAATACCTATATCCTACATAGATTTATACCCACTGCTCTTGAAAAACTATCTCATTGCCCTTATCCCTACTAAACCCCTCAAACCACCTTATCTCAAATGGTATGACCTTATGCTCAATATGAATATCATTTTGGCGTTATGGGACATTCTCTAGAAGACTGCACATTTTTTAAATATAAGGTATAAAGATTTTGAAAACTAGATATTTGTATTTTGATGTTGAAATGAAGCCCATTATTTACAAGAATCTTTTATCGATCCATGTTGAGATAGTAAGTAGTGCTGTAGGCAATAGTAAAGTTGCCTAAAAAAATAAATAAAAAGTAGAAGCCTTAAATCAAAAGGTTGTCTTTACCAGCAATCATAGTTAACTTCTTTTAGATTTCTTAAGCAATACAAAAAGGTGTAAGAACGGGTCTAGCACTTTTTGGCCCTAGTTTTAAGATGGTTTATGATGTGTAAACTTGAAACTTTTAAGAATGAACAAAAACTTCTCTTAACTTGAATTTTCTATAAAAAGATATCTTTATTTACATTTAATTTTTTTAATAATGGTATCCCTAAAGAAGTCCATGAAAAAGAATGATGGTTGTAAATATACTTTCACTAAACTTTTGAGGTAGAACGGATGTCTTTAAATAACTCAGCTTGAATATAGGATGTAATTTAATCTTATTCTCAATAATAATTAAATTTAACTTGCATATCATGCATCATTTGTTTAAATTCATTATTTTTCATACCAACTACGGACAAGGAATGGTGATTGTGAATATACTTTCATTAAATCTTTTAAACAAAAAGATATTTTTGAAAGTTTTAAAATAAAATTCATGCCATACAATGCTAACTTTTGGGTAATTAATAAAAGGTTTAATGATAATGCATCCTAAGAAACAATATCAATTAAATTTGCGCACTTATAATACTCGAGCCTATACTAGAATCATGAAAAATGAAAATGTAAGTCGAATGGATAGAATGGTAAGGGCCCAAGGAGAGATCATGAAAAAAATTACAAGAATGCAATAAAATATGGACAAACAATTGGCAAAATTAAAATATATATTAGCAAGTTTGACATAAAAAAAAATTTTTTTGAAACACACAGGCAAGGGAGGAAATAGCTGTTAAAGAACTATCGTGTCCATTTTGGTTCACATATCCATATGTTCAAGAGCCCTCATATGTCATAAGCACCTCTAGCAACCCATCAACCTTATACTGACACTTCTGTCAAGTTATCCTCAATTTAGATAAATGTCAATCTTAAGCCTACCCATTATGATCCCATTGTAATACTAAACCTGGGTGATCCTAAAGAACGGAAGAAGTTGAAATGGATACTAGAGCTAGTTAAGAAAACAACGTAAAAGACAAGTATAAGTTGGTAGAAGATAGACTTAGAGAAGTGGAAGAAAAAGATGTCTTCGGGAATATTGATGCCAATGAGCTTAGCCTAGTTATTGACTTGGTTATTCCTACAAACTTTAAGATTCTTGACTTTGAGAAGTATGATAGAATGAAATGTCTCTCAACACACATCACCATGTACTGTCAAAAGATAATGGGCTACACTCATGATGATAAGTTGTTGATCCATTACTTTCAAGATACTCTCATTGAGTTCTGTAGCAAGATGGTATGTCCAGCTAGGCCAAAGTAAAATTTGCTCTTAGAATGATTTAGCTAGAGCCTTTCTAACATAGTACAAACATGTTAAAGATATGGCCCCAAATAGGTTATCTTTACAGAACATGAAGAAAAGGTCAACTGAAACTTTTAAAGAATATGCACACAAATGAAGAGACATGATAGCTCAAGTATAATCACCACTGATAGAGAAAGAAATCACTATTTTGTTTGTTAATTCCTTGAATACTTCCTATTACAAAAGAATGATTGAGAATATCTTCAAAAACTTTATTAACATGGTGATTGTCGGGAAATGATAGAAAAAGAAATCAAGAATGGCAGAATTGAGCTAAAAGATACAACTGATGTTAAACAAGGAAAAACATCAAAAAAGAATGAATGAGAGGTTCAAGCAATCACACTTGAAAGGCATTTACCCAAGAACTTCATTCCATGCAATCCTTGTCCTTTTCATTAACCCCACTTCCCTGTTATAGGCAGTATCTCTCAAAGCCAATATCTTTATCAACCAAGCCAATATTTGAGCTTTTTGGCAAATCCTTATCCTTAGATGACCATTCATGATCTTGTTCCTACACTTGAGCCTATCATCTGACCAACAAAGAACCAAAAAAGACTAAAAAATGATCGAGAAAAACTTTTAATCCCTATTTATCACCTTTTGCCTTTGCTAATAGAAGGTTGATATCTCACTCATGTGCCTTCAAAAATAACACCAAATTCATCGGTAAAGAGTTATGATTTTAATAGCAAGTGTCATTATCATTTTGGGATCATTGGCCATTCAGCTGAAAAATGCAGACAGTTGAAGGAAAAGATTTAGAATCTCATCAAGGGTGGTATTTTGACTCTAGAACTAATGGAATAATGAAAGCTGATTCTATCTAATTATGAAATGTGAAAAGTTAAAATGTGGAACGAGGTCTTGAGTTTTGAAAGATCAAGATAGGATGATTTTCTTTTAAACTTTTGATCTTTTGTGTATGACATGTGTATGATGTTTCTATGAGGTATTTAAATTAATCTTATTAGAATTTATGTTGAAAGAAATGAATGCTTTTGATTTTTCTATGAAATTTTATCTTTATGCATCTATTTGAATAAAAGTCCCACATAATTAATTTTCAAAAACATAAAATGAAAAGTGTTTTACAAAACAAAAAATAAATAAAAAAATAAAGATAGGGAAAAAAAAAGAAAGAGAAAAAAAGGTTTTCTTTTGTAATTAAAGATAAAAAGAGTCTTGAAGTAATTGGTGATTACTATTAAAAAATAAACTCATCCAATACCTTCACACATTTCCTTTGACCGCTTATATGTTTCAATCTTTTTGAATAACTTCACTTATCAGTCATAATCTTTTAAGAGGCATGAATTTCAACTTGTGAATCTTGTCATCATTTGATATATTGAGATAATAAATTTTTTTTTTAGGCAATGAATAAAAAAGGCCAATTTTGAAAATTCATTTTGAATTTTGAAAACCAAGATACATTTTAAAATTTTTATTTGGTAATTCAATGTGTGTCAAATTTTGCCAATATGATTGAACCATCCAAATTTTTTTAATGACCGTAAACACGAAAAATGCTTGAACTTTTTTCTCAAATAGCTCTTGTTTCACATCTTAAGACACATTGACTAAAAGAACCAAAATTCCTTGTCACTTAAGATAATTTGTTTCACGCATTAATACATTTTTCCTTTCGTTTTACCAAAAATGCTAGACAATTGGAACCAAAATGAGCTTTTTTGTGAACTATGTGATCAAATTTGGGACATCCCATACAACTTGATTTTCACCATCATAAGAACATTAAGGGGAAAACAAGATGAGGCATCAGTTACACAAAAATGATTGATAGTTATAACACAAAAATAAAGAAAAAAAATAAAAACAAAAAGAAGCATTTTATCTCTTTCTTCAAATAATTTACTTATCTAACTAAATGATCGTATTTGAAATGATGAATGACTATCTTCTCTATCCTTCACATATAGAAAAATTATCCATTTGCTACCTATTTAAACCTATTAAATTTCTTATTCCAAAATGAATCCTTGGTCAAAGATCATTTTTTACACTAGAGGGCAAAACAAGATATCTTCAAGAAACCAACTTCAATGAAAGTATTTGATATTGAGAACGTCTAAGATGCACTTCAATGATGAGAGAGTCTGAGGTAAAAAGTGAATAAAACTTCAGTTAGAATTCAAAGAATTCAAAAAGTAGTTTGTTAAATATGAAGTTAAATGTTTAAAAAAAAGAGCGAAGAAAAAAAAACAAAGAAAGAAAGACATACACCTTAAAGATGAGAATCTGAGGTAAAAAGTGAATGAGGCTTAAATTAGAATCCTAAGAATTCTAGAAAGTAGAATGTTGAAGTTGAAGTTAGAAGTTTCTAAAAAAGAAAGAGCAAAGAAAGAAAAACATATACCTTGGATATGAGAATTTGAGACAAAAAGTGAATAAATCTTTAGTTAGAATCCTGATTAAAAAAGAAGATAGAATTCAAGAAAGTAAAATGCTAAAATTGAAGTCAAATGTTTCCAAAAAATAAAGAGCAAAGAAAAAAAGTCATGCACCTCGAAGATAAGGATCCAAGGCAAAAAGTGAATAAAACTTTAGTTAGAATCCCAAGAAAAAAAAGATAAAATTTAAGAAAATAAAATGCTAACATTGAATTTAAGTGTTTAAAAAAAAAGCAAAAAAAGAAAGACACATAACTTTTCATCCAGAGAATGCTCCATAAGATCCTTGACCTAATTACCCCGAATAACATATATTGAGCCTATTTATCAATTCTTTTAGAACCTTAAATCTTGGCCTACATTACATATCTTGAAAAGTCTATTTTGATCAAATGTGAACACTTGAATTAAAGAGCTATACCTATTATTAATTGGCAAGATTTTAATAAGTTCTTCATTGTTAGAAAATATAGCTTTAAGGTAAAAACCCAAAAAAGCAGTTTAGAGTAAGAGCCACTTTTGAGACCCTAAAAGAATTTTAGAGTTCCAAGGTACTATCTAGAATAAAAAGTCATGATGCAAAACTTTTTAAAGACTTTGCATTGCACCACATAGTGAAAATAAAAAACCATCCATTTTCTCTTCCCAAATTTTTTTCAAAAAATAATGGTTAGTTTTGTGCACATTTAGTATTGTGTTTTCAATAAAAAAAAAGTGTTTTAGAAAAATTATCTCTTTTATGAGCCCAAGAGAAATCATTACAACCATTGTCAAGCTTTCCTTGAGATATGTGCACCAATGAAAAGAATTGAATTGTCGATTACCCCTATCCACAAGTATTCTAAATAGTAATCATCAATTTTCAAGAGATTCGAAAGTCATGAGTTTTTAACTTTTCTTATTGAATTATGAAGATACTTTATGTGGGTAATTTTGTTATCACTTTTGAAAAGTTTAGAGGTTATTTGAACATTTTGTGAAGAACACTAAGATCATTTTTTTGAAGAATAAATATTGAAAATTTGAACAAAGATCTTTTGAAAAAAAAGAAACAAAAAGAGTATTCACATTTGCATCACTTGCATTCATATTTACATTTACATCATGATAAAGATATTCGACCTACATGCTGTAGAAAAAAATAAAAAATCGCATTTGCATCAATTACATGTGCATCATCAGAAAAACATTTGATTTGCATGTCAAAAAAAAAAGGACATTCACATTTGTATCACTTGTATTTACACTTACATATGTATCATGAAAAGGATATTTGATCTGTATACTATAAACAAAAAAAAAACATTTGCATTTGCATCACTTGTACTATATCATGAGAAAGACATTTGCATTTACATCATTTGCATCATAACCAAGGCATTTGTATTTGCATCATAAAAAAGACATTTGCATTTGCATCATTGCATCTACATCATAAAAAAAAGTATTTGTATGAGCATTTACGTGAAATGAACATTGGCATTTGTATTAGGGAAAAAATAACTTGTATTTGCATCAAGCATTCGCATTCTTACATTCGTATAACATTTTACATTCACATCATTTGATAGAAATAGATATTTGTATCATGATTATGTTTGTTAACTGTGTAAATATTAGAAAAAATGAAATGAAATGAAATGAAAACATTTTAAGTAATAAAAAAAGGAAAAAAAAAAAGAAAGAAGAAAAAGTAGGAAGTTTTTGAAAAAGAGGTTTTTTTTTTTTAAAAAAAAAGAAGAAAAATTCTCCTAATTCGAAATATAAGAAAAGGAAAGTCTACTAAAAAAAATAAAGGAAAGAGTTTGCAAAAAAAAAAAAAACAAAAGAGAAAAAAATAAAAAAAAAACAAAAGAAAGAAAGAGAGAAACAAAAAAAAACAAGAAAAAGAAAGAAAAATAGCAAAAAAAATAACGAAAAGAGAGAATGAAGTCTATTATGAAATTTATGAGAAAAAAATAAGAAAAAGAAAAAACATAGTTTGACAAGAGATTAAAATATCAAAAAAGTTTGAAGAGTTGAAAGAAAAATTATCTACAAAAAATGGATAGGTTGTAAAAATAAATAAATAAAAAAGATGAGATACGATACAAGATAAGATTTAAGCCAAGTAATTTGGCACCCAGATCAAACTAAGCCCAATTAAGCTGGCACTTAGATCAAACTAAGCCTAGTCAAGCTGACACCTAGATAAAAATAAGCCCAGTCAAGTTAGCACCCAGATCAAATTAAGCCTAGATTAACTAGCATCCAAGATAATCTCCAAGACTTTCGGGGTATAATTTTTAAGATCTCTAAGCATAATTTTCAAGACATCCGGGCAAAATATTTTAAATTTTCAAAGTTTTCAGGCCTATGATCAGAAAACTTTTCATATATGTCAAAATTTATAAGACTTCAAAGTATAATTTTTAAGAGCTCTAGGCATAATCTCCAAGACTTTTGGGTATAATCTCTAAGACCTTCGGACATAATTTTTAAGACCTTCAAGCAAAACATTTTAAATTTTCAAAGTTTTCATACCTCTAACTAAAAGAGTTTTCATACATGTCAAGATGTATAAAACCTTCGGGCATAATCTCTAAGACCTCTAAGTATAATCTCAAATACCTTGGGGCATAATCTCTGAAACCTCCGAAGGTAATCTCTAAGTCCTCTAAGCAAGATTCGTAAGTCTTTCGTGTTGAATCTGTTTTTAGTTTTGAGATTTATAAAACCTCCAAGTACGATTTCTTGTTCAATTTTCAAAAGTTGTTAAGTTCTTATTTAAAGAGTTTTCAAATTTGTTTTCAAATGATCAAATTTATTAATTTTTTTAAAAGATAAAATCAATAAAAAATAAGAAAAAATAAATAAATCAAGAAAAACAATAAAAACTTTTGAAAAACTTTGAACCACTAATCTCAAACAAATTTATTGTCTATTTCTTTATCTTATTCTTGATTCTTAATAATATAAAAAAATCAATTGTATATATCTAATTTTGATCATATTAATTCAAACTTGTTCGATTTTTATGCTTAATTTATATGTTCTTATATGAGCTAATTTAAGCATTAAATTGAATTTGATTTGTTTGAGTTTGTTTCGAATTGGTTATTTCTAATTTAATTTTATTGTTATTTTTTTTATCATTTAGAATTAATTAAATTAATCAAAAAACTACAAAAAAATTTAATTAAAAAGTAAAAAATCACAAAATAACAAAAATGCACTACAAGACAGCTTCTGGCTTTGCTAGCAACCACTACTTGCACACTGCCTAGCCACCACCCTACAAAATTTTGTCCATTTTGAATACACAAATAAAAACTGAAGAAGGCAACAATTTTTTGGGGGAGGTTCCTGCACCCTTCCACGCACCAACAAGAGCTCTCGACCAGAAAGTCCCAGAAGCCCTGCATCCATTTTTCCCTCATCAACCACTTGCCAAACCCTCCAAGCACAGACACTAGCCGTGGCCTGTAACCTTGCCCGCTCCATTCCCAATGCCGCCCCAAGCATCTAGCCTTGCCCGCTCCATTCAACCAGAACCCAACAACCCCAAGGCTAGCATCAGCATCCATTTTCCCCTCACCAATCACAAAGCCCCATTCAGCAAGCTCCAAGCCCCTCCATCAGCCTACCCGAGGAGTCCCCAGCCTATCCCCAAATCGCCCAAGTCCTGACCTAGCCACTAACCCTCCACAATCAGAACCCATCAGCCACCAACCAAAGTCCCTCCATTTTAGAGCTTTGGCCTACGCCTCTATCACCAAAGGCCTGTACCCGTCGCCCCTTATCCCACATCCATCACTAGCCCTCTACACCACCACCAGAGCCCCGACCTACGCCCCAAGCGCATACCCTAACACCCCACTGAAAAGAACTCTTGCCTACGCCCTAAATCACCCGACCTAACACCTTGCCCGTAGCCTTTGACCAATCGGCCAAGCACCAGCACAGGCTCTCCATTCCCAGAACCCAACAACTCCAGAGCACCCATTGAAGACCCTCTAAGTCCTTATTCGACCATCACCAAGGCCTTGCTATCACAACCAAACACCGGCTGATCCACTAAACACACCAGTTCCAAAACCTCCAGCATGCACTAATATTCCCTGCACGCACCAGCCCGAACACCCTACTAAGAAGAACCTTCGCCTACCCTTTATTTAGCCTTCTAGTTGCACCTTCCACCGATCGACAATCAATTGTACCAACACTACCCACAAGCCCTGCATAACCCCCATACACCGCCCCATCAAACAATAGAACTGCCCAGAAAAAACACCTAAAAAGTCACCAGAAACAATCCCAAACCACAGCCATCCCATTTCGCCACCAATACCCCCCGTGAGAATCCACTAAAAAATAAAAAAAAAAACAACCCTAAACCTGTCCAACCAAAGAAATAAAAAAATTATAATAAAAAAACACACAATCCTCCATAAGGAGAGGAACTTTAGTACTGGCATGAAGGGTAAGGTCGGTGGCGGTTGGCTGTCAGACGGTTGGAAATCGTAACCATTTGAAGCGGCAGATAGGCGGTACTAGGCATGGTTGGATAAAAAAAGAAGAAGAAAGAATAAAAAGAGGAAGAAGCTGAGCTGTATGCCAACGACTGGTAGCAATAGCGACAGCGCCATTGGCGAGGCCACCAGGATCTAGAAGTTTGTAAAGAGGGTTATTGGGTTTTTTGAAGAATGAATATTTTTTTTAGAGCCAAGGGAAAATGAAGAAGTAAAAAAAAAAAAAAAAAGAGATTTTGTAGCCTAAAAAAATACTTGGATTAAATTATAAGTATTTTGTTGTATGCATTTAAAATATTAGTTTTGAAGATAAATATGAACATAAGATAATAAGATAATGAGATATTTAGGATGTTCAAATAATGATTTTTGATAATTTTTTATGTGAGAAAATTTTTTTTAATGTTACTAATTTATTGGAATATTTTAAGATTTCTTTTAATAACAAGGTTCTAGTATTTTTCTTGAATAAATTAAAATAATTAAAAAAATTAAAATTACTATAATAAAGAAAATTAAGATTATTTTAGTCAAAATTAAAGGATAATACATAATTATTAGTACTATTTTAAACGGATGTTGTGAGGATACTAATAATTCTTTATGCATAACCGATTCGCAAATCCAAACTGTTTTTACAAAATCAAAAATTATCTTTTTAATAAATTTTAATTAATTTTAAGATTTTGTTAAAATGATAAGTTTTAATATGTGACTAATCGCACATAACTAAAAAAGATTGACGACGACTCATTTTTGTTTTCAAATTCGTCTAGTGGAACTCAAAATCATTACGACAACCCCATGACAAAAAAGGATGAGGTTGAAGGGATTAAACAAAGTTCTTCTTCAATCTACCAATCCTTAAGTAATTAGTTCTTTAAATTCAATTGATCTTTATATATCAAATTTAACATGAATGAGATGTATTTTAAAGGTTTCTCAAAGGAAATGATGCATTTTCTTAAAAAACAAATACACCTACAACTAGAGGCAAATCTAGAGAAAGACTTATCACTAACGTTGTTGCTGAAATTGAGTTATATTCAAGTACTGCTACAGGAATTGGTGCTGACAAAAGTTTAAAAGGAAGAGCATCTAGTATTAGTTGTCAATTTACTAGAAATATTGGACATATAGATTTTAGAAATATTGGTAAAGGAAGAAGTGATGTTAGAAATGTTGGCTCAAAAAAAGGTCATGTTGAAAATGTTGGTAGAGGAAGAGGTCATGTTAGGGCCAAAGTTACTCCAATTAGAGGATGGAGTAATAGTAGTACCTCAATCTATTCTGGTGGTCAAGTTGCTAATTCTCAAACATCTAGCAATCCAAATGTTAGTAGCCAAACAACTAGTAACTCAACATTTGACAACTAAGCAACTAGTAGCCAAGGTGTTTGGGTGCAATCTGAAAGAGGCTCATATATGCTATTCTAGATTGAAGCATTGAATGTATGCTATTTGACTTGTTTGTGTTATAAACTGATTTGATGCATAGACCTTTTATTTTGATGCATAGGTTTGTGTGATGTATGGGCATTTTATTGTGCATTTTATGCTGGTCTTATAAATTGGCTACCTTTTATTTTTCAATAAGAATGATGATGGCTTGTTTTTGTTCAATAGGAATGTGGTACTAGCAGATGGCCTATTTTGTTCAATAGGAATGCAGTAGTAGGATATGGCCTTATTTTCTTCAATATAATGGCCTTTGTTTTTGCAATAGGAATGCTAGCTTTCTGTAGGTTGTACTTTGGATTATGATTCTATAAATGGATATTGGTAATTTTTACAATTCTATTTTTGAACTACTTTAAAAACTTACTTACTTTGTTGAAAGTAAAATGATGCTAATTTGTATGATAAGAAATTTAGCAACAAAAGCCATTACACAGCACATTTAACAAAAGGCAAACATTCATTTAATTGTTAAATAATGAGTTCACATTAATATTTCATCAAACATTTTGTATTGCTACACTACAATTTATACACATTACAATCTTGCATACAACTAAACCATACCCTACATCTTACCTACAACAAATTCAGAATAACCCACTAACATCAATTCATCAACTTAAGAAATCAGGTTTTAAGCTTCTTCTACCTAAAAAATCAAACAAAATCAAAATTAACAACATCATAACAATGCCACAAACTAAAGCAATTACCTTTTCTTGCGTCGAATCTGAATTAGTTGATGTGTCAACTATAACTCTTTTACATGAGATTCAGCTAATTCATTCCAAAATTTTTGCTCTTTATTTTGAGCTTTAATAAGTTCTTCATTTAATTTCAGCTTCATATTTTCTGATTCGAATAGTTATTGTTGCAAATGTAAATCTCTTGCTGAGCATATTGATAATGCTTCAACTAATTCTTGTTTCATTGCATTTGATCTCAAAATCTCATTTGTCATTTTTATCGTTGTTTCTTTTCATTTCAGTATCTCTTTCCTACAACTTTTACATGGTATCTCATCAATGCACTGAAAAAATTCACATTTTTGTACTCCTTGTAAATGTAAAAACCCAAAGAGTAAATAATTTTTCTACCTAAAACCTATACAACAATTAATGAAATCTTACCTTAAATTTTCCAAATCCATAAAATTTTCACCCACAGTTACCATTTGTTCCAAAAGTTCTTATTGGTGATTCTACACCATAATAACATAATTTGGCACCATTCGATCCTTTACATTTTGTAGATTGTTGAGAATCTATGCAAGTGGGTGAGCCTCCTCTTTCTCAAAATAATGTGGTAGGAAGAGAAAAAAATGGAGGAAATGAAAATGGAGATAAGGAAGGTGGGAAGAGAAAAAAAAAAAAAAAGAAATGAACAGCAATCGTGGAAGGAACAAAAAATGGAGACTACCTCTAATTATATTTCTAATGCTATTTAATAGGTGATAACGAAATTGTGACACAAGAGAGCTAAGTGTAACGTTTTAAACCTTATGAGACACTTTCATTTCAACCTTAACTACAAGGTATATTTTTGAAGTTAACTATAATTTAATTGATTTATACAGTTATTCTTAAATTATTGCATTAAGTTTGATTTTTGAATTTTAACACTTTCAATCTTTTTTTTTTTATGCACAAACTATGACCGTTGTAAAAAATGTATATATATGTATATATATATATATATATATAATTTCTAAGTTGATAGATAAAAAGAAGACAAGGGAATAGTTTTTCTATCTTAAGTAATATTGGGGGATGCCATCTTTCAATCTACTTAAGTAATTTGCAGTCAGAATCATAATTGGAAAGCCAAATGTAGATAAAGACGACTTGTGCTTTTGTATGTGTATAATTTCTTCTTTTATATATATATATATATATATATATATCTTGACGAAGTTATATTTATTTACAAATAAATATTACAGCAGAAACAGGGTGGTCTTCATGGAGTAAAAGCAAGTCGATCTGGCCTGAGTGTTAATCGCCTTTTCTATGCCGATGATAGCCTGCTACATAAAATGGCAAATAGAAGTGAAAGCGAGAGGGTGAAGAACGTGATACACAGCCATGGAGAGATACTTGGGAAATCAGCCTTGTTTTTTAGTACAAACACTGAAGAGGCATAACAAGCTTTGATAAAGAACTTTTTTTCGAATATATTCAACCACAAATATGGAGAGATACTTGGGACTTCCTTCTAAGGTTGGTCAAAACCAGAAATGGGCTTTCAGAGATTTGAAGGACAGAATCAATGCAAAGTTGAAGGCATGAAGCCAAAGAACACTCACAAGGAGGAAAAGAAGTCTTCATTAAAGCAATGCTTCAAGCGATCCCCACCTATGCAATGTGCTGTTTCCTTTTACCATGTTCTGTATGTGATAAACAACGCAGCTTGATCTCATACTACTAGTGGAGGCATGAAAGGGATAAAAGAGGAATCCATTGGATCAAATGGTCCAAGATTTGTCTACCGAAACGTAAAAGGGGAATGGGCTTTAGAGATATCGCCATTTTTAACAAAGCACTTTTGGTGAAACAAGGATGGAGAATAATGACAAAACTGATACCCTGCTACATAGAATTTTGAAGGCAAAATATATTCTTGGGGTAACTTTCATAGAAACCATGTCGGGCAACTCTCCTTCCCTAACGTGGAAAAGCATTTGGTCTGTCAAAGACGTCATTCAAAGGGGAATGAGGTGGAGAATAGGGGATGGTAAGATGGTACGTATATGAAGAGACAAATGGGTACTTTTCACGGAAACCTTCAAGCCGACCTCACCGAGGAGAGATTGGGACGAGAACCAGACAGTGGCAGTCTTAGTGGATGAACAAACTAAATGATGGAACTAGACAGCTCTAACAGACAGATTTTCTATGAAAGAAACAGAGGCAATATGCGCAATGCATCTAAGTAAAACATCAGAGGCAGTATGCGCAATGCCTCTAAGTAAAACATGGATACCTGATAGAATAATATGGCATTTTGATCACTCAGGCGATTAAACTATCAGGAGCGCTTACAGAATGCTTTGTAGTTCTCTGTATGAGAATGAAGCCAACAAATAACGAATTCACCAGGCAAGGCAGTAACGTGCAATATGGAAAAATATCTGGGCACTCCAGGTTCCAACCAAGATCAAGATTTTCTTGTGGAGAATGGGTCACGAAATTCTCCCGGTTAAACAAAATTTGTTTCGCAGGAACATTATTGACAGTGGAAAGTGCCACAGGTGCAGGCGCATTAATGAGACAGTCTCTCATACAGTTAAGAATTGCACTTGAGCCAAGGAGGTATGGTCCTTTCAGGTTTTTCCTGGGAAGAAGAGGACGAGGTACAAGCAAACATGAAAGAATGGTTGCAAAAGAAGATGGAATGTTTGACTAAAAAGCAAGTACAATTATTGGCGATAGGAGCGTGGACCACCTAGAACGTCAGGAACAACGAGTTGCATGGTGAGCCGAGAAGGAATCCAGCCATATCTGCACTGTGGGGAAAGAATTACCAGCAGGAAATCATCAATGCCCTTGAGCGAACAAGGAGGGTTCAAGAACTAAATCACCAGGGTTGGAAACCTCCACCTAGTGGAAAATACAAAGTGAATGTTGATGGAGTTGTAAATGAGGAAGAGAAGATAGGGGGAATGGGTTTGATTATTAGAGACTCAAATGGGCTGGTTATGGGTGCACATGCTTTTAAATGGCCATGGATAACAGACCCTCGCATTATAGAAAAACTTGCTGCTCTACGTGCAATAGAGGTGGCAAAGGAAATGAGCTTTAAAGAAGTGATCTTGGAAGGAGACAACTTGACAGTGGTGAACAGGCTAAACACGACAATGCAGGATAATTCATCAACAGGTATACTCATTGAAGAAGCTAGATCACTTGCAAAACATTTCGGTTTCTGTAGAATAAATAAGAAGAAATAGGAATGAACGGCTCATAAGCTTGCAAGATTTGGGTTACAGGCTCAGGAGGGGTTATATTGGGTAGAGGATTATCTAGACTTTATCTATAATATTGTGTCTGCTAAGGCAATTTCCAGATTATAAATAAAGTTCATGTTTCTCTCAAAAAAAAAAAAAAATTACAATCAGAATAAAATATTAAATTTCATATAAGAAACCAATGAAATTAAATAAATAATTGAATTAATTTTTTTTTTCATTTTGTTTAACCATTTTTAATTGTAAAATATTTACATATTTCACTTAATTAAGAAATTTAAATGGAAGCTAAAACTGTGAGTTAAAAACTCATTCTAATGAAAGTATTTCTTGGTTTTAGGCCCATGTACCAACTGCAACTTTGTACAGCTGTTGAAATTTGATTAGAGTTTATGCAGTCTTATCCTTAAGTAAGAGGACGAAAGCCCAAGAAAAGGGACAACCTAGGATGTTTCTTTCTTCTTTTTTTTTCCCCCTCTTTACAACGAAAAAAAAATGCTAGTTTCTTTTATTTCAGTGAAAGTAGTGCATTAATGAAAAGTCACATGTTGAGATTAGTTACCTATAGTCACATAAAAATTTTTTTTAGGAAATATTTTTTATTTAATAAATTGTTTTTATCAAATTCAAAAAGCAAACGATGCTTTAATTATAAATTTTTTATACGTCAAGTGTATATAAGCACTGATTTAGAATAATTACAAAATTATTTGAAAAACGTTTACATTTAATGTATCATTTTAATCAAATTTAAAAGAAAATAATGCATTAATTTTAAAATTTTTTAAATATCACATTAATTCATGTCATTAACGCTTACTAACATTGAAATTAAAAAAAAAAGAAAAAATTCTTGACAAGTAAAAAACTCTTTTGCAATTATGATAAAGTCCAAGTGTATTATTAGTTATGCTTTCTTTATATTTTTCATTTATTATATATTAAAAAAATTTATTATTATTTAATATTTATTTATCATAATTTAAATATATCATTTTTAAAATTTTGACAAAAAAATTAGCAATGTTAATGAATTTAAACCAGTTAGTGGCATGTTAGTCCAATAAAAAATTTTGGTTGAGAACTTTTCAATAAACAATGCAATTTGTTTGCGGTAGTTAAATGATTAGCATTTGTTAAACAGAGATTTTAACTAATTGCTTGACACTTACATTTGCGAAGGACTTTTAGTTTAACCTTTTTTTTTTGGTAGTTAAAAATACAAACCCAAACTTAAAAAAAAAGTGACTTTTTTAATTTTCCGAAATGCCTTGTAACTAATTATCAATTCCTCGTCTGAAAATTTTCAAGCAGCAACAATTTTGGGCAGTTAATACAGTTACCGAAAAGGAAAGACAACTCAAATCCTATTAAATGAGATAGAAATGTCTAACAATGTGGAAAAAATAAAAAAAAAAAAGAAGAAAATTTTGTAATTAATATTTTCATAGAAACAAATAATAAAAGAGAAATTATAATATTTAAGCATTTGCTCGAAAGCTTGGATAGATTATAAGCGATTCCATTGAAGCAATGATAAGATATATGACAAGTATCTTGCAAGCCTTCTCGGAAACTCTAATCTGTCAACAAATAAATCCACTTGATTTACATAAATCTAACATTAGATATTTTGTTACTTTTCCTTTTTTTTTTTCGATTTATATTTTATTGGAAAAAGAGAATTTTGAATTTTATTCGCAATATAATCAGTACATGCAATTCATTATTAAATTAAAATTTTCAAATATTTTTTTGAATTATAATTAAAAGCAATTTTAATAAATATTCAATTTGAAAAAAATAAAATTCAAGGTAAACATCAATTCCAAAAAAAAAAAATTGCATTTTGCATTCAAAATTAGCACGAATAATAAATTATTGTGTTATAACTTTTGAGTTTGACATCACTTTCCATATCATATATCTATGGAGAAGGAACGAATTTAACTAACAAAATCAACCTCTCAAAAATGGACTGTTATTGATATATAAATTAATGAAATACTAAAGCAAACAAAATTTGGATTAAAAGAAAAAAGGGAAAAAGGAAAGAAAAGTCGGTTGAATGCTCATCCATTGAGAAGGTCCCAAGGCCCACCAAAAACTTTTTAGGAGATTGTTGGCTTTGTAAATTCCAAGGAAAGGGAAATGTAAGTGAGTGACAGCTAAAAAGCAAAGGAAAAGTCAGTAAAATGTTCATCTCATTCTAAAATTTGAGGACTGTGACACTGTTTAAAAGTTTTAGTCAATCGTTCATGCTCCACCTTGCCTTTTCAAGCTCTTTTTTCGGTTGCTTATTTTCCCACATTAATCTTTTTGTCTTTTACTTGTTCTTTATTGCTTTTAATTTCCTTGTTGATTTGAATAGTTAAAATTGAAATCATTAATTGTGAAAATTAAATAAGATTATCATTCTTTTAGAAAAATGTTAATTATGACTTAGTAATAATGATTAAGCTGATATTTTAAAAAAGAATTTGTAATTAATATATTTTAAATTTGACAAAAATTATCCAAAAATAAACAAATATATATATAAATTATACTAACATAAATAGATTTTTACTAATATATATATATATATATATATATATTTGGATAGAATTGTACAAATGGTAATTAACTTAAAACAAACTTGGTCCTTTCTTAGATTTTTTTTTTAAGTGATGTTTTCCCCTTTAATCCTATTTATTCCTATTCAAAGGAATACAAAACTATTGGGGCGATAATTCTTTGTTATATTCGTTTTTATTGCTATATGTGTAGATACATAATTTTATTTGAGTATAATATAATCAATCATAATACTTTAAAAATCAATACTTGAATCTTTTCTAAGATTTTTCAAGCTTTACAGGAATTTCATGATTTTTGAATAAATTGATTCTTAGGTTAATATAAAAAAAAGTAGCAAAAATCAAAGAAAAAGTAAAAAATCAACCTAAAAGTCAACTTAGTCAAACTTGTCAAACTTAGTTGAATTCAGTCAAAATCAAATCATTTTTTGGATAATAGAACCAAGTCATTTGGTTGAAAACCATGGTTTTTTTTGCTTACTTTGAAAGTTCATTTAGAGGTAGGAGAATTTTTAAGAAGTTCATAAAAATCATTGAACCTTTAAAATACTTAAACTCTAGGTTAAACTCTAAACCCTAAGGTCAAATCCTAAATCCTAGCCTTAACCCTAAACACCAAGTTAAATCTTAAACCCTAACTCTAACTGAAAACCTAAAATTATTCCAAACCCTAAATCTAACAAAAACTCTAAACCTAACATAAACCCTAAATTCTAAAATTGAAACCTTAAAACTAAAAAACCTAAAACTTATCCCTAACCCTAGTCAAAACCCTAAACTTATCGTAAATCTTAAACCTCACTAAACTTTAACCCTAACGAAAACCTAAACCCTAAATGTAGCCTCTAACCCTAGCTCTGATCTAAGCTTTAAATCCTACCCAAAACCTTAAACTATCCAAATCTTGAAATAAGTCAAATTCCAAAATTTGAACTCATTTTAACACTCAAAGTCATCCCAAAATTCAAAAGATTTGTATGAAAATCTCATATGAAATAATCTATTCCTAAATGCCATTTAAAAGATGAGATATTTAGAAAATTTTATTTTATTAAGCTTTTCATATGATTCCTTAACCAAAAATGATAATAAAATCAAACAAAACAAAAGAAATAAAAGCGGGATCTTCAATATAAATAGTCGTATCTAAACTATACCTAAAAGTTAGGGAATCCAAGTGGTCTTTTTTTATCTTGGTAATCTGTCTAAAGATTGAAGAGTCACTAGCAATTATCATCTAAAAAGAATGTTATTTTCATTTTAAAGGAATGTTGTGATGAATCTTAAAAGGAAAGAGTTATTTTTAAATTCTGCCTAGATATTAAAAAATTTTAAGATAATTTTTTAACCTAAAGATTTTCATAATATTATTCAATAAGGTTTTCTTTTTATCAAATAAAATTAATTTTTTCCAAAAAAAAAGTGAAAGACATCATCATCAACTTTCAAACTAAAACCATTTTTATCCAATATAAAAAAGAATGTCATAACATCTAGGTTGGGAGAACCTATCTATTGACACAAAAATCATGGAGTCACCACCAATCTTTTTTAACTAGGTGTGATTGGCCACATATGTAAATCTATCATTTTTAAGGTTATATTAAACTTAAGTTAAGGGTCCCTAAAAAGAATAGGTTCTAGTCTATATTAACAGAACTAAAATTTAGGAAGTCGGTTATGTACAGAGAAGGTATTAGCACCCCTTTATGCCCAAAATTGGTACCAAATTAATTATGTGTTATTTTACCTAAACCTTATCAAAGATAGTTTTATCATGCAAATAAATCAATTCCAATCCTTTTATTTATTTACAAAACATAGTGGTACAAAAATTCTATCAAAATATCAAGCAATTATGCAATAAATATTAAATCATACCATGCAAAAATTATCATGCAAATATAATGCTGTAAATCATACCAAATATCATGTAATAATATCATGCTTAAATCATGCTAAAATATTCATGTAAGAACGTCATGCAAATATATTAATTATCATCAAATAATAACAATCATGTAAATATATTATATCATGCAAATATAAAATACCATACAAATATATTAATAACTATTCATGCAAAATTATAATCATGAAATCAAATATAAGCACACAAATATAATCATGCAATTATGAACACAATAAATATAGAAACATGCAATCAAATATCATTCAAATATAATATTAATCATGCAATAACATATATCATGCAATACATATAAAATCATGCAATAGTAATAAATAAATAAATAACCATGCAAATAAATATATTAATAATCATACAATCACACCAATAAACAAATTAATAATTATGCAAATAGACATGCAATTAATTATATAAACATGTAATAAACATGCAATTTAATATATATCATGTAAATAAAAATATATAAACCATGCAAATAAACATGCAATTAAATATATAATCATTCAAATAATAATATATAAATCATGCAAATAAGCATGCAATTAAATATATAATTATGCAAATAATTATATACAAATCATGCAAAAAATAAATATCATGTAATAAATATAAATATAAGAATAAGAATAAGAAATTAAATATTATAAAAGTTATGCAAAAATCATAAAAAAAAAAAAGAAAGCAAACACCACAACAATGGATCACGAGTTCCAACAATTTTCACCTTTCAAAAACTAATGTTTTCTATTATAAATCTTAGCCTTCCTTCCAAAAACTCCAACTAGATCTTCTTGCAAATTTTTTTTACTTGATTACTTCTAACTTGTTGATTCAAAATTTTGCCCAAATTTCCTCTCTTTTCAATGGCTTTTGTTTGATCATGAAGTGAATTACTATAAGGCTCCCCTTTTTTATCATAAATTCAAGGTCCTTATATAGGGATTAAATCCTTTTTGATTTAAAAAGAATTAATTCAACCAAATTTAAGATTTCTCTCTAAATTTTATTCTCTGTGTAATCTTTTTTTTTTTCAATAGATTGAGTCCCAAGTCTTTTCAAAATTATTAGACTATAAAAGTTAAAATCTAAAATAGAATCTAAGAGTTGAATTGAATCCAAGATTTTTCATACAAAATCCTACATTTTTCTTTTTTTTTTAATTTTTTTTACCAATTGACTTTAACTCTTTTGACTAAAAAAATAAAAACTAAACCAAAAATTAAACTAAAATATTAAAATACAAATAAAATTTAGAGCTTAATCTTTGGGCCAAAAATTCACTTTTTCAATTAAAACCCAATTACACAATTAAAATCAAAATTTGAAATACAATGAATTTTGAAAAATCCTTGGACAAAATGTGGTGTCTATAGTTACCTTTCTTTTTGCATTTTCTGTAAACTAGGAATTATATAAAGACAAAAGACATCCATTTTGTTCAGGTCAAAAAAAGTCAAAAAGGAAAATTACAAAGCCTTCTCATTGACAGAGGTTTGAAACTTTCAAAAAAATAAAATGCTCCCCCACAGTTAATGCCTTGAAATATTTGAAATATAAAATGCTCCCCCACAACTGAGGCTTTGCAACTTTTGAAAATAAAATACTCCCTCACAATTGAGGCTTTGCAACTTTTAAAAAATAAAATGCTCCCTTACAACTGAGGCTTTGAAACTTTAAAAAATAAAATGCTCTCTTACAACTAAGGCTTTGGAACTTTGAAAAAATAAAAATATACCCTAAGGTTTTAAAAATCATGCTGTAAGGAACATGTCTAGAAGTCTTGAAGATTATGTCTAGAGATCTTACAAATTATGCTCGAAGGTCTTTGAGATTATGCTCAGAGGTCTTTGAGATCATTCTTATCTTTAAGAAAGCTCCTCCATAATAGAGGCATTGAAACCTAAAAAAAAATTAACGGTTTTTATTTTCATGTACCGACCTACTTGGACTTAAATCTCACTATGTGCCACTAATCTTGTAAAACATCTTTAACATTTTTAATCAAGAAATGTCAAGTCCAAAATTTTTATGCAAACTCTTAGAATTTCAGTTTAAAATTCAAAATTAAATGCATTAATGCCACAAAACTCCAAATTCAACCTCAAAATTCAAACTTTAGCTTTTCCTTAGATTATGGCCAAAAGACTTGAAGATTACTCCCAGAGGTTTTACAAATCATGCTCGGAGATCTTTACAATTACACCCGAAGGTCTTACAAATCATGCTTGGAGGTCTTAGAGATTATGCTTGAGAGTCTTACAAATCATATTCGAAGATCTTACAAATCATGCCTAGAGGTATTAGAGATTATACCAAAAGGTCTTATAGATCATTCTTATCTTTGAAAAAGCTCATGTTTAACAAAGGCATTGAAACTTTAAAAATTCATACTTTAAAGTGATTTCTTTCATCTCAACTGGACCATCATTAATTATCTTCTAATGTCTTTTCTCCAAATTCTCCCAACATCTACTTTCTCCTTCATACTTTCTAAACATATGCAATGAATAAAAAAACATAAAAATTTCTAAGCTCAATTTCACAACTCAAACTTTAACCTTTTTTTTTTTCTGACATACATAACATATAGTGAATGCAATGGATGTTGTAAATGCAGTGCAATGAAATTAGTGAATGCAATGCAATGAAATTAGTGAATGCAATGCAAAAGATTCAAGATTTGTAGAAGATTCAAGATTCGTAGAATTTCAAAGGTTGCAAGATTTGCCAAAGTTTCAAAATTCGTAAAGGTTCCAAGATTCGCAAAGGTTCCAAAATTTGTAAAAGTCTCAAATAATTCTAAAAATCCACAAGTGAAACTTTTCATTCAAAAACTTTTCAAGATTCACATCCAAAGATTTACATTTAAAAATGTTAGAAGTTCACCATTAAGATTCACATTCAAAACTCTTATAAGCTAATATTTAATGTTCACATTCAAATATCTTAGAGATTTATATTCAAGATTCACATTAAAAAAATCTTAAAGATTCACACCCAAGATCACATTCAAAAAGTCCAAAGATTCAAAAATTTTAGAGGTTCTCATCCAAAATTTAGAGATTCACATTTGAAAAGTTCAAATCTAAAATTTAATGTCTTAAGGATTCTATCCTCTTGTGGTGAAACTTCAACATTTTTTTTTTAATGTGCTAACATAGTTGGGTTTAATTCTCAATTGGTGCCATGAGTTTAAGATTCAACTAGTGCCAGCTGATCAAATCTCTTTGTTTCTTTCTCCACCTTAAAGTTTTACAAAAGTCAATGCCAATGTATCTTACCAAGATGCAAATGCTTTCCATAAAAAATGCAAATGCAAATACTTACCCCAATAAATTAGATGCAAATGTCCATTTTCATCACTTAACACATTAGAAATGCCAAAAATTTAAATGCTCACCAAATGGTGCAAATACATGATTCTAAGTGTGATGCAAATGTAATATTCAAACAATGATTTATATACTCACCAAATGACATAAATGCATGGTATAAATGATTATACAAATGCATGGTCCAAACAAAGATTTGTACATTTACAAAATGATTCAAAAACAATTATTGAAACAAAACATTTTTGTTTCCCCAGACAAGTCACTCTTGTCACATTGATCTTAGAAATCATCTTTCTCATATCCATCCAAATTCACATATACAACAGTCCAAATTTGAAAATTTTCAAAAACTCTCAAAAGAATGACAACACAAATTAACCCACATAACAATTTTCCATGACCAAAATATATCTATCCTTTTAAAGCATGTGACATTTAAATTTCTTGACAATTAATGATTACTACCCAAAATGAATTAGGTGAATTCACTTCTTAGTCTTTCCAAAAAGATGAAATGATTTGGCATATTAGGATTTTAGTTATTAAAAAAGACTTTGTTACTGAATAAGAAAACAATAATCAATGTTTCTTCATCTAGGCTAACAAATAAAAGTTTAAATTTGAAAAGTAATTTTTTTAAAGCATAATTCATTTTGGCACTCCTTTAGGTTTTTGACAGGAGACATTTTAACAAATGTCAAGAGTAATTATGATAGGTTCAAAATTTTTAGAATAGGAAGAATGGCTCAAAATTTCTGGGAAAGAAAGGTTCAAATTTTAAAACATATCTTCAAATTGAGGTTTTTCTTCTTTGGATTTCTCAAAAGTCTTCATTATTCATTGGTTTCTTTAAAATCACTTCCTCTATTACATGAGTTGATTTCGATCTTGCTTTAGACTGCCCTTTCGGGTTTTCACCCTAGAGTTTTATTCAATCTTTTTTTTTCTTTTTGACCATGACATCATGCATTTGGAAACTCAAAATTCATCCAAAATCAAAAAGTTATGGTGCTTTCTTAAAGAAAAATTCTTTAATTTAGATATGCACACTTGATCAAAATGGACTTTTCAAAGGATGTACACAAGCTAGAATTTAAGGTTTCGAAAGAAAGGATAAATAGGCCCAACATGTGTTTAGAGGTAATCAAACAAAAGATCATTTCTTTTTTCAATGACATTCTTCTTTCCACATTTTCTATTTTTTTCATTTTTAATTTTTTAATTTTTTAATTTTTTTTCTTTTTTTCTCTATTTTTTTTAGCATTTTTCAACATATTTCAAAAAAGATCTAAGCATGAAAAGGTATTTGCCCCTGAAATCATTAAAAAACTTCACCTTCTTTTTTTGTAAACAAACTTTTTAAACTTTATCCTCTAATGTGAGGGTGATCTTTGGTTAAAGTTTTTTTCAAAGAAAATTCGATAGGCTCAATAGGGGTAGCAAATAGATATTTTCTTTTTGGTGAAGGGAATATGAAATATGACCATTTATCATATCAAATATGAATACCTTTATTGAAAAGTAATTCTCAAGAATAGATTTTTTCTTTAATTTTAGAATCCTTTGAATTTCTTATATGCATGATGTTTCTTTTTCTATTTTTCTTTAACTCTCTTTTTTTCTTTTTTTTTGGCAACTTAAGCTCAAAGTATATCATCTTACTACATCAAATGAAATCTCAATGTAACAATCTTCATTTTCATAACTCAGATTAAGGGATAAAAATCAATGCCATCCAGAGGAAAGGATACTGAAAAATTGGATAATTTGACTTTTTGGTAAATTTGCCCCAAAATGTGGGCAAAGAAAAATTTTTAGGCAATGAACGAAAGAGAAAAAGAATGTTACATAAGTCAAGGTGTCAAACAAGGATATTGAGAGGATATGATCTTTTCAATAATTTTACCCCAAGGAAAAAATTGGAGAAGTTTAGGCCTTATGAAGAAACATGGATAATGATGTGTTTCGAATAGTCTTGATACTTATCAAATTGCCAAAATCTAGAATCTTGAAGAGAGAGGCTTATGTATTTGGCTTACAAAGAATTTTTCAAACCAGATTTTTCAAACTTCATTGGTCATAGCCTTAATAAAGATCATTGACTTGAAAATCCTCATTTGTCATGTAAAAATTAGGATCATGGGACTTGAGAAGTCAGGCTTTATGATGGTGTGGTGTTTAATTGAATTGGAGTATGAAATGGTAAGTGAAACAACGGAGTATGTTCATTTTTTATAGTAATTACCAATTCTTTTAAAATTGTTTCCATAAAATTTTTCTTTAAAAAGAATATTTTTCAATCATAGAAAGAAATCATGTGTGCTTTTATTGTCAAATGATCTTAAATTAAAAAATATATACAAATACCTCTATGCAAATCATAATGAAAAACAAGAATTTATATTTATGTATCAAAGATTGCTCTAAACAAATGAAATAATGTACATACAAAAATGTTTACATGGATAAAAATATGTATGCAAATACATATATGCAATGCATCCATTTTCACAACTATTTACAAAATTAAAAAGGTAAAGATTTCCCCAAACAAAAAATATAATATACATACCAAAATGTTTACATGGACAAAAATGTATATACAAGTATATAATGCATAATAACAAGAAGAATTCATATTCACAACTATGTACAAAATTGAAAATGCAAAGATTCTCACAATCTAATAAAATAATGTACATACAAAAATGGATAAAAATTTATATGCAAATACATGTATGTAATACATAGTGAAAAATAAGAATTAATATTCAAAACTATTTATAAAATTGCAAAGGCAAAGAATTTTCCAAACAAATGAGTTAATGTATATGCAAGTACATGTATGCAATACATAGTGAAAAAGAAGAATTCATATCCAAAACTATTTATAAAATTGAAAAGGCAAAGAATTTTCCAAACAAATGAATTAATGTACATATAAAAATATTTACATGGATAAAAATGTATATGCAAATACATATATGCAATACATAGTGAAAAACAAGAATTTATATCCATAACTATGTACAAAATTGAAAAGGCAAATGAAATAATGCATATACAAAAATATTTACAAGTATTCAATACATAGTAAAAACATAAATTCATATTCACAACTATGTAAAAAACTTTAAAAAATACTTTTAATTTACAATTAAGCATTCACATCTTTTAATATATGAAAAAGTGAAATGGAATAATGCATGAATTGAATGCATGTATGCATGAATGCAATAAAAAAGATTAAAGGATGTAAATGCATGTATATATAGTAAAAGAAAAGGGTTAATAAACATGATATATATATATATATATATATAAGAAATAATGTAAAGGGTTAGTAAACGCATAATATATACAAAGATAAATTTACAAGTAGAATAATTATCCTATCATGTGTCTTATTTAAGATTTTCTAACAAAGTGCAAGATAGGGCTCTAACTTAGACTTAGATCTTTAAGGTTTATTTACATGCTGGGTTTAAAGGTTTGATAATCTAAAGGTTCCCAAAATTGTTTCCTACATCATCATCCATTATAGACTAATAAGGCACTCCAATACTCACCTATCATTATAAGCTCAAACAAAAAAGATTTAATTTGAGTGAGAGTTTTCACTAATTTACACGGAAGTTATCACTTCACGAAAGTGTAGGTACTTGCTTCCTCCTAATAAAGAACAAAGCTCAGGTCTAGAGTTATGCATGAATACAATAGTGGTGTGTGTAAAGGGACATGCCAAATAATCAAATAAATTAATGCACATAAAAAATTAAAATCTGCAAAACAAGAAAACAAAAACAAATAGGTTAGTAATATGAAATTCACAAATAATTACATAATAAAACTATCAAAGTAAAGCTTAATATAACACATAACCAACTAATGGCTTGCCTCTCTAATGTTCCCAGCGAAGTTGCCAAACTATCATAATATTTAGGTTGGGATAACCTATCCATTAGACACAAAAATCATGCAGTCACCACCAATCTTTTTTAACTAGGTGTGATTGGTCACCTATATGAATTTATCTTTTTTAAGGTTATCCTAAACATAAGCTAAGGGTCCCTAAAAAGAATAGGTTCTAGTCTATATTAACAGAACTAAGGTTCGCGAGTCAATTACGTGCAGAAAGGTATAACACCCTTTTACGCCTAAAATTAGTATCAAATTAATTATGTGTTATCTTACCTAAGCATTATCGAAGATAGTTTTATCATGCAAATAAATCAATTCCAATCCTTTTATTTATTTACAAAACATGGTGGTACAAAAATTCTATCAAAATATCAAGCAATCATGCAATAAATATCAAATCATATCATGCAAAAATTATCATACAAATATAATACTATAAATCATATCAAATATCATGTAATAATATCATGCCTAAATCATGCTAAAATATTCATGCAAGAATGTCATGCAAATATATTAATTATCATAATATAATAACAATCATGTAAATATATTATATCATGCAAATATAATATATTAATAACCATTCATGCAAATAGATAATCATGAAATCCAATATAAGCAGACAAATATAATCATGCTATTATGAACACAATAAATATGGAAACATGCAATCAAATATCATTCAAATATAGTATTAATCATGCAATAACATATATCATGCAATAAATATAAAATCATGCAATAATAAATAAATAAATAACCATGAAAATAAATATATTAATAATCATACAATCACACCAAAAAATAAATTAATAATCATGCAAATAGACATGCAATTAAATGTATAAACATGTAATAAACATGCAGTTTAATATATAATAATGCAAATAAAAATATATAAACATGCAAATAAACATGCAATTAAATATATAATCATGCAAATAATAATATATAAATCATGCAATTAAATATGCAATTAAATATATAATCATGCAAATAATAATATATAAATCATGCAAATATAATATTAGTCATGCAAATTCATGCAAAAAATAAATATTATGTAATAAATATAAAAATAAGAATAAGCAATTAAATATTATAAAAGTTATGCAAAAATCACAAAAAAAAAAAGAAAGCAAACATTACCTTAATGGATCATTGGTTCCAACAATTTTTTACCTTTCAAAAATTGATGTTTCCTACTACAAATCCTACCCTTCCAAAAACTCCAATTGAATCTTCTCACTTTTTTTTTTTTTTCTTGATTGCGTCTTCTTTGTTGATTCAAAATTTTGCCCAAACTTTTCCTCTTTTCAATGACCTTTGTTTGATCATGAAGTGAATTAATTACTGTGTGGCCTCCCTTTTGGTCATAGATTCAAGGTCCTTATGTAGGCATTGAATCCCCTTTGATTGGAAGGAATTAATTCAACCAAATCTAGGATTTCTCTCAAAATTTTATTCTCTTTGTAATCTTTCCTTTTTTCAATAGATTGAGCTCCAAATCTTTCCAAAATTATTAGACCATTAGAGTTAAAATTTTAGATAAAATCTAAGAGTTACATTGAATTCAAGATTTTTCATAAAAAATCCCACATTTTCCTTTTTTTTTTATATATATATTTTTTACCAATTGACTTTGACTCTTTTGACTAAAAAAACAAAAATTAAACCAAAAATTAAACTAAAATATTAAAATACAAATAAAATTTAGGGCTTAATCTTTGGGCCCAAAATTCACTTTTCTAATTACGACTCAATTGCATAATCAAAATCAAAATTAGAAGCCCAATAAATTTAAAAAAATCCCTGAACAAAATGGGTGTCTATAAAGATAATACATGATTAATTAGTATCATTTTTAAATAGGCATTATAGGATGTTAATTCTTTCTCACACATAATCAAACTCTCAAATCCAATTCTAATTTCAAAAATCAAAATATCTTTTTGATAAATCTTAAACTCATTTTTTTTATTTTATTAAAATTATAAAATTTTTTAAATGGCTAATCACATCTAACAAAAAAAATTTGTAACGACTTTTTTTTTTAATTTACAAAATTTTATGTCATGTGGCCGGATTTTCGGATCTACATGTTACTACAATATGGAGCAATAAAATTATAAAAGGAACGCCATATGTCCATTATTTCTTTATATAATTGAAACTTTATACATATATATATATATTATCTTTTAAATTCTTTCCCTTAAAAATAAAGCAAAAACTTGACATCCAAATAATAGTCATGTGATTTGTCATTAAAGTACTGTATTTTAGTTTTAATTATTAGAATTCAAATCTTAATAACTTTAATTATATATAAAAAAAAACTTTGGAGCTAATGTTACAAATAACTCTTAAATTATAATAAAATTTTCAATGTGTTATTTGAATTTTAAAAATTTTTATGTGATTATTAAACTATAAATCTGTTAATTAATATTATATTAACTTATAATATAATTAGCTTTAAATGTGATACGTAAAGAACAAACAACCTTCAAAATACTACATTAGCTAATATATAGATTCATAATTCTTGTACTATATTAAAATTTTGGATATATTCTTCCACGGTCTCTAAAATTTAAAGTGAGTATCGTATCGGTTCCTAAACTTTAAAAACTAATATATTGGTCCCGTCCTTCCACGAGTCTAACCGTTGGTTGAACCACCAAAAGAAAAGATAAAAGGAAAATTACAAAGTAAAATAATAGATTGATAATATTATAAGTTTAGAGTTAAAAGGTAAAATAATTATAAAGGAAATAAAAGTTTGATAAATTTTATTTTTTTGATATTAATTCTTATATATTTTTATTGTTATTTTTATGATGCTAATTTTTAAATCAATTAATATTTTTTATTTTTTCAAGAAAAAATTTGTTAAGTTGCAATTAAACTTATCCATAAATTAAGTTGTCAACATGATCTACAAGTTAAATTCGACTTGAATCAAGTTTTGAATATGATTTTTAAAATCTAAGCTTGACCCAATTAAATTATTATTTTATAATAAAATATTATTATTTAATTTGTGTTTTAAAATATATTTAAAAATATTAAAATATTAATATAAACATTTTGTTAATATTTTAATTTCTAATAGTAAAATCCTTGGATTTTTAATGGATGAGTCAAACTGAGCCTTAAATGAAACTTTGAAAGTGTTATCAGGTTTGATTCGATTTATGAAATTTTTAGTTGTGATTCAAGTAATTAAATTTGACATTTTCTATTAATAAGTGATAGTGTGAAATTTATAATATTTTATTGAAAATTGTATATTAATATTTTATAACTAAAAAACTTGATTTTTGAAAAAACATTTTAAAACGATGGAATTATCATAAAATAAATGACAAATACACGATGATTTATAATTTAATTGCATGTTTTAAACAAACAATAAATAAATTTTAAAAAATATGTAATTTTCATTTTCAAGATACAAACTTCTTTTTAATCCTAAAATTGAATCCAAAAAATATGTACTAAAAAGGTTAAGGATAAAAAATAATTTTATTTTTATATAACTATCAAAATTGCTAGTTTAAAATTTAGAAGTAAAAAAAATACTCAACTTAAATTTTAAAAACAGTAAAAGTAATCTATTCTAAATATTTTTTTAATTTAAATATCATATTAAATATTTTATTATAATTCGAATATATACGTGACATTGAGCAAAAACTTTGCATCCACGGCTAATGCTATTTCAATATGGTACACCTTTTGAAAACAGTTCACACTGCAAAATTGGCTTTTCCAACCGAGAACCTAAAATTCAATTTGCTCGTTGAGGATTGTTGAGAATTATTCTTTTCTCTTTTTCTTGAGTGATCTTTTTATTTTTGCTTTCTTTTGTCAAATAATTAAAATCTTTTATGTAATGGGTTCTGAGTTTTTTTTTTTTTTCAATTAACCCAAACCATCCCAAAAAAAAGAAAGAAAAACAAGTAAATTGCAAGGGAATAAAAAAGTAGAGTATGTACCAATCAATATATATAAATATATATATATATATATATATTCTTATGTGAAGTGCAAGCTCCATATAAAATTTATGCAAACTCCACTGTACGTTTTTATGGTTTGGGAATTTCTTACATTGTATTATTGTGCCTTTTTATAGATCGTCCATTGTGATAAAATTTTGTTCTAGCAGGCTTATATCGTTAATTTTTTTTATTGGTAAAACTATAAAATACCTTTGATTCAAAAAGTTAATTTTTTGTTCACATTTTAAGAATATTTTCATAATTTTGTTATGAAAATTTTAATGATGTACTAATTGTCGAAACATAACTCTATCAAAACCGACTATCTGGAACAAAAAAAAGAAAAAGAAAAAAACAAGTGTTATATGAGAAAACCTTCAAATAATAATGGGTAAGTGAGGCTTAGAAGTGGATTATCCATGAGATTCATTATTTTTTTAAAATTAATTACAAGTCAAAAACGATTAATAAATTAAAGTATAACTAAATAAATTCAACATAAAATTGAATCAAATTCACACTCAATTAGTTTTGAACCTACAATTTTAGAATTCAAAAATATCTTCATTATCACTAAACCAAGAGCTGGAACAAATTATATTTTATGAGAAGATTTGAGTGTTTTTAGATCAAATAATTATAAATTTGTAGTTTATTTGTACTCCCTTTTGATTAGTCATCTCATGCCAATCAATATTGTGAACGGAATCATATTATCTATAATTATTGTATTGTAATTAATCAATTAAAATTCAACATTGTATAAAATTTTTAAAAAAAATTATGTAAAACTCATATTTTTAAATGATGAACTTTACATATTTTTTTTCATGATTGTTTAATTAATTGTAAAAATATAATAAAGAGAATTATTGATAAAATGATCGAACATAGAATTAATGCGGCATGAAAAAAAAAAACCATTAAAAACAATTTCTTGTTTAAAATAGGGCTCATTTTCATTTTCATTTTTAAAAGCTATATATGGTAAGTGAGCAAAGACAAAGTCAGAATGTATGACATTTTTTATATTTAAAAAATAATTGTCTCAATGTTACTAAAGTGTAAGGAATATATACAATTCGTGTTGGATTGATGGTTTCAAAACGGAGTGGGAAAATCGATCTTGGTAGGCCATACAATTTGATTTGATTTTTCCATCTCCTTGTTTAGATGTGTTCCCTCTAAATATCATGATTCATTGCACTCAATCATATGTTCCACTCTTAACATTTTTTTTTTTTTTTTGCCAATTTGGATTTATTGGTTCCAATGAAATGAACTGTGTAGTGTATTTCTTTGTATATAGTTGAAAAATAAATTTAAAATTTAATTCAATTTATTTATGTAATTATTTTTAATAGATAATATTCAGTAAATTTAAAATTAAATTTCAAATACTTATAATTTTTTTAATCTTAAATTATAATTTATTTTGTACTAAAAATTTAAAGATAAATAAATTATTTGGCATTGAAGTTAGAGAAATATTTGTTTTATTCCATAAAAGTTATGCATTAAAAGCTAGCGTCAACACGATTATTTATAAGATGTATAGGAAATTAATGAATCGCGAGTTCACCTCTCATTGGTTAAGTTAATCTAATTAGCTTGCGTAGCAAAAATATTGTTCCGATAAAAAGAATGTCTCAAATAAAATTATATTAGCAAAAATCTGCTAGTGTTAGTATCAAGGTTTTCATTCGGAGGGATGATCTAACTACCATTTATTTGGTAAAGATTGCGGTAACGATGAAACACATAAAACAGTAACCGACAAACGTACGTGTGCTCAACATCATATATCTAATTTTCACTTTTTTGATTGGTGCCTAAATTCTACAACCAGTTCGAAGTTTAGAACTGAGCCTGCTAATTTCACCCATTAATTAATAATGACTTGACATTTATAGACTGTCACTATAGTTTTTAATTTATAAACGAAATTAAGAGATTAACAAATATTTTATTTATTTTATTTAATGTTTTAAACTTTTTTAAGAGTAAAAGAAATAATTTCTTTTTACTAAAATAACCCTCAACTTAAGTATGGGCTTTATGAGACAAAAGCGTGGTTGCTTCAAGTAATATCTTAAAGTTAGCCTCGTTGGTTCAATGCTGCAATAAAAAAAGTTACGGTTCCTTATTTTTTTTGTTGTTTTGGTTAATGTTTTTACATTTTTGAGTAGATTGAATTTTATTGAGTGACCTGCATACGGGGTAATTGAGCAAAAGAAGTCTAGTTCGTGGGGTCACACGCAAATGCAACAAATCCCTTTGTCAAAACAGATAAGGAATCGCAATATGATAATTTTATATTTTATACGTGATAAATACGAAATAAACAAATACATATATACGAGTAGTCAAATTTAACTATGAGATCTTATCCTCAATCCCTTAGGGCGGAAAAAAAACTTATAAAAAAAAAAAAAAAGGGAAAAGAAAGGAAAAGCTCTATATATTGAAACTTTTGACATACAAATTCAATGAAATGTCCATCAGTGAATTTCATTTCATAAGGCAAATGATCCAAGAACTAAAAAATCTCCCTCTTTTTTGCTAGGCAACTTAATTTAGGAATCCCTTTCCATTGAAGAGGAAAATCTGAAGAAAGTAATAAGATTGATGTGTTCTACAGGTGAGAATGATGGAATCTGGAGAAAATTTTATGAGCTGATAATACTTTTCTCTTGCCTTAATCTCAGGCGACTCCCTGAGAAAAGCTGAATATAACTGTCTAAGCCAAAGAAGCACCAGAACCCCAGATTCAATTTCGTTTTGCTGAAGCTTTATCTCAACCTCAACTCAACTATGACTTTGAGCTTTAAGGCTGAGATCCAAAAGTATTGAATTTTCACCTCAATCTGCTGAGGCCATTTTCAAGGTTCTGCTCCTCGTTAATCCAGGAAAGATATTTTATTCTAAAACCTTTGATTACATACATGGTGAGTTAAATGCTAGACAATCCTATTAGTTTGCAATAACATCGTGAATCACATGCAGTTTCAATAACAAGAATCTGTATAGATGCTCTATAGAGCAATTATTCAGAACTAATTAATCCCAATAAGCAATCACAAAGAAATCTTCAAAGGTAGAAGAACGGAGAAAAATTTTAAAAATAGTTTTATATTTTTTAAAGTAGCTGTATTGATTGAACAAAATGCTTCACATATGAAATTTAAGACCTCCAACCAAGCAAATAGAGACAAAACACAAACTGATAAATTCATACCATTCTGCGCTATGCAAACACAACACACGGGACTATTCTTCTTCAAACGCTTTCAACAATTCCCCGGTGCCATGTGTTTATTTTTGTATGAAATAACCATCTTTATGTTGTATTTTCTTTACTTCGGTAACAGCAACAAACAAAAGGGTGATGCAATCACAAAAGCCTTTCTGGATCTTTTCATAGTTGGGCATTCAAAAGGGAGCTACCTTCACATGCTCAACAAGTAGTTTCATGAGATGGGCTATCTGCATGCATGTCCATTGAGGAATCATTGGAGCTGAGAGGATTAGAATCCCTAGTCTGGTGTTGAAGAAAGTTAGATTCATTATTCCTGGCTCCATTTCCTGAAGGCAGACCACCATCAGGACAGTAGCCTTCCTGAGCAATGTGATAATGCTGAAGACTCTGACAAACAGCACTCGATAAAGCATTTGAGAAAACTAAATTCTTGGGCTGCTGATCACAATGGTCGGGGCGAGTTCCCAGCCCAGCAGTTTGGCCAGATGAACCTGAAGAGACCATGAAACTGGTATTCATGAACTGCATTGTAGGCTGCGAATGCTGCTCTAGGCTTGGTGCTCTAGGTGACATTGGGGGCTCCTCACCACAATAATCTAGTTCATTCTGCAAGGAGATCATAAATTGTTCAGATTTTCAGAATATAATAAAGATAACTATCAGTTATCACAAATAGGAAGGATCAGAAATACACTAGCGTAAGATATGCCAAAAGAATCATAAGGATCCCATATCTCAGACGGGAGAACCTATCATTGCCATCTTTGCAATAAACACACTACTGCTTGCACACTAGAGGAGAAAAGTAGAATATTATCAAAACTAACTAATAATTTTCCGATTCCAAGAGCAAACAAAACTTTTCACCATTATGGTAATGATGGCACTGAAGTTGTCTGATAGTTAACATCCAGCTGATTAGTGTGCAGACTCAACTACGGAAGAACAGCACAATAACTACTCTCATAAGTCTTTCTGATGCAAAATATGAGAACTAAATAAGACAGATTTGAAATAAGGGGCATAATTAGTACTGAAACAATTTGTGGGTTTGTAACATATGAATAAAGTATCATCCAAAGTAAAAATCCGAAAATCAGCATGCTGCTTGTAGCATATCCTATAACTAACGTCACTCTATAACAGTTAAGTTGATATCATAAGACAAGTGCTTGGCAGTTAAGGGTTTCGGCAGTTCTTCATTACATAGATCTGCAAGCCTGTTCAGACCTCTCATTAACAAACATTTGAATGACTGGTTCGGTTGTGTTACTAAAATAAAGAGGTATAATGACTTTATATTGATGTGTTTAGAGCCACCATCAGAGAAAATAATAAATTCACCAAATAGTGAAGGGTCAGGAAATCAACCAAAGCTTATTATGAAGGTACAATGATCTTTTGTTTTATTTTAATCACATTCAGGAATATTCACAAATCAATTAAATAAATCTGAAACTCATATCATTAGTTATAAAAACATGCAAAATTGGTTCCAAGGTTATCACACAGCTATACTGCCCCATGTTAGTAGAAACCTCTGTTGCAACAAGGAAGACTTGCATACTCTCAGCATTGACTAACTTATATGAAACTAGATTAAATTACCTCCTCTCAATATTGGGAACAACAAGATTCTAGACTGTTAATTCTATATAACTTCCTTCCTTGCTTATAATTTTCGTCGAACTAAAACTGAAAAACAAGGAAACAATCTCTTCTTGTTATATTTCTCATTATACACTGCATCTCATCACTTCTAAACAATTTAAATGTCTAAACTGAAAGCAAAATGCACAACGTTTATTTCCAAATTTCCATTATGTGTCCTATTGGTCAAAACTATTTGCAGAATCATTTAGAAACAAAAAGAAACCACACATGAATAGATTCAAAACTTCCTTGCTTATCTTTTGATACGAGCCCAAGATAGAATAATAGCCAGATATGGCTTTAACAGATCAAAGGTTTGCAAATGGTAAATACAGTAAGGAATCTAATAGATAGAGAAAAGAGGAAGTGATGTCATTCCATGTCAAAAAGACAACCAAGGAAAAGGGATATGTCATTCATGATTCACCCTTAATAGGGTCATTCATGATTCAACCTTAATAGAAGCCTAGATGAACTTTTCATAAGCTACATTAAAACTAAAATGGCATAAAGCTTATTTTTATGCAGCCACATATATTATGGTATCCATATAACAGAACTACAGCACAAACACATTCAAAGAGTGAATGGCAGATGATAAAATAATCAAAGAAGAAAAACATACCTGAAGGTAACCGAGGATATCCATTGTTGTTACTCTTGATCCTCCCTCTTGTTGTCTCCAAATCCACTGATAAAGTTTTTCCTGAAAACAAGTTGAAATTACCATATTAGCAGAACTTCTAACTCACTTACCTACAACTAGAAGCACTTCACAGATGACTAGATGAGAAAGTGTACAAATGAAGGCTAGAAGCCAAATTGAGACAAAATAAATAATGCAATAGCTGAAAATTTATAACTTCATAGATTTTACACTCAGTGCTGTGTGAACTAGGCATAGACCTTTGCTTCTAACAGAGGAAACAAGCAGAATTTACAATAAATTGAATGTCCTCTTTAGAAGATAAACTTCCAGGTGGAATATAATGATTCTAAAGCATGTCTGAGCACGTTCAAGTGAGTTGACTTTACCAATGATTTTATAAGCTACTTCAAACTGCCAATACACCCCTCTAATTTTTAATCACAATTCATTAACACTAAAAGAGTCATCATAAAAAATTCTGGTAAGGCCATAAGGGTTCTAAATACGCTGGTTTCATGACTCAGTAGCTAACAAGTTTCAAGCTTTAAATGGCATACACTTACGGAAGCAATATCAATGGTTTCATTAGCGTCATGCCCATGAAAGTGAAGACTGTAACCTTATCCTAAATCAAGAAAGTAAACATCGAGCACTTCAATTTCCACACTCCTTCATTTCACAACTAAGGCACTGCAATAAGCAAGTATTGATCCTAAAAAGGAAAAGGGATTTTTTTTTGTTGATTTGAAAAGATTTTGTTGAAATGTATCAATTCCTATAAAAAATTATCTCTATTCAAACTCACAACGAGTTTAAACATCTTCTAGCAATCAGTTCCACTCTTTGCTCAATGTACAAAACATCAACGACGCAATTTAAATATATATATATATATATATATATAATTATCATTTAGGTTTCTCAACAAAATCAAAATGCACCACACTATCTTCAAGTTAACACACACACACACACACACAAATGCAATATATCCAGAAACACATTCATAAAATAAGATAATCAAATTAGTCCAAAACCACTAAATCCCTAAGCATATTCGCATAAAAAAAATATTTTACCACAATTAAAGTATAAAAAAAATAAATAAAAAGCAGGCTTGATTTATCAAAATCATAACTTTGAGCTACTCAAACATATATACGTAATAAAACACAAAACCCAGATGCAAGAACAGATATAAAAATCCATAAAGCTATAATTGCACACAAATAACAACCAAAAACCAAGGAGAATATATATATATATATATATATATATAGAGAGAGAGAGAGAGAGAGTACAAGGCTATGGCGTTTTCCAGCTTGGAAAGATAGCTTCTGCTGGTTCATAGCCTGAGTATAAAGCTGAGACAAGGAGTTAGCAGCGCTGCAAAACGACGCGTACATAGTTCGATCCACCTCATCAAGGCTCGTCGCTATTGACTTCCTTTTCTTCTCCATATTTCCCGATTCCCTCTCCTAGGACCGACAGAGTTTTAAGTTGCTTTTGGCGATCGATGAAAAGAGAGAACTTTTCTTTTTTTTTACTTTCTGATTTTTGTAGAGGAATGGAGAGAAAGGTTGCTTGTATTCTTTTCGAGGATGAAGGCTGCAGCAAGAGATTCGAGGGACACTTCTTGGCGGTGCGGTTGAGCAACTGATAAACTGCGCGTTTGGACCGGATGATGTATTGGGTGCAGCGTTTAAAATATGAATGTCGAGTTGATGCCGTGTGAGCTTCCATTTAATCATATAAATAAATATATATTTTATATTTAATATATTGTTAATGTATAAATTTTATATATTATTAATAAATTAAATGATATAATCTCATTAATAAATAAATATCAATTTTTAAAATAAATATATAAAAATTAATATTTTTTAAAAATTTATTCATTAATGAAGTGACATAAAATGGTATCATCTTATTCACTAATAGTGCATAAAATTTATAAATTGATAATATATCAAATATAAATCCATATATATATATATTATACAAGATGCATAATTACCTGATAAGATCTGCTTACATGTTATTTTACATAGAACAATATATATTATTGATACTTAAGATAATTTTAAATAATTTTATTCAATTAATTATTTAATTTTTAAAAATTTTAAAGTTTCAAAAAATTATATTTATCCAAATCTTTTAAAGTATATAAGTTTTATCTTAATTTAAATAAAAAAACATATCTTATATTTCACTCTTATCTATATATATAAAATATAAAATTCAAATAATTTTTAAAGGATAAATCCTTAAATCTTAGGAATTATAAAAATCATATACCATCTAAATCAATATTCACATAAATTTAAATGAATAAAGTTTGTGATCGAATCACCAATTTTTTTGCCTTTATTTTCCTATAGTTTAAAATAAAACAGAAAGATATCTTAATTTAAAATTACTCACACATCTAAATTTAAAACTATACTAATGTTTTTTATCTTGATTTAAAATTAAACTTGGATAAACTATATTTTTAAAAATTTAACATATTTAAAATTAAATAATTATCAAATATATATATATATATATATGATTTCTTCTCACGATCAATATTTTCTTCTTTATAAAAGATAAAGCAATCAGATTTTAGTCACGAAAGTTTTTCATGATAAAATTTTAATACTATGTTTGGATTGAGGGAAAGGGAAGAAAAATAAAAAAAAGTAATAGAAATAAAAAACCCTTTTCTTTGTTTGAATAAACTTTTAGTTTAAAGGAAATGAAAGGTAGAAACCAAACAACCTTTGGTTTTCCTTGTAATTCTCACTTTTTTAATACCATAATTTAAGGAAAAAGCTAAGGAAAGAAAAGTTGAAAAAATTTTATTTTTATGAATAGACTAGCATATTCATATTTTTATTATGACATAAGATTTGATTATAACAAGCTAAATTATTGTCAGAATGAATTAAAAGGTTGAATTAAACATAAAATTAAGAGTAAATCAGTAACTAGCTAATATATCTTATCATATTAAACATATTCAATTTTATTCAAAAAGATTTGTTTATACAAGTTAGGTAGTATAAAGATATATTTGTATATTATATATTACTTTATTAAAAAAAGTTATAATTGAAAAAATATTAAAATGAATTATTTTTTTCTTTTCACTATTTTATCCAAACAATGGTTGTTAAAATTCCTTTCATTTCCTTTCCTTTATAAATATCTATCCAAACATAGTGTAAAATCAAATATGGAAAAGTCTTTCATGATGGTTGAATAGAAAATTATCCTTCTATGGTAAGTTTGGATTCTAGGATTCTATTTATGTTCTTTTACTGTATTTTTTGGTATTTTTTAGTGATTGACAAGATTATTTTATGATTTTCAATTATAATACTTATCCTAATATAATTAGCTCCAAATGATGACACGTGATAAACAAACAGTCATTCAAGTATTATATTAATTAACAAATTCATAGTTCAAATACAACATTAAAGATTTTTAAAATTCGGATACCACATTAAATATTTCACTATAATTCAAGAATCATTCATGATATTAATCATTATAAATAAATATGGTAGGTTATGGATAATGAAAATAACATTCCTCACTATTTTTGCAAAATAAAAAAAAATTACTCACTATTTCGAGTAAGTTTCTAATTTAAGGACTTGGATACTCGTTACCCTAAAATCATTTAAAAGGCATTTGGTTCACAAAATCTTAGATTTCAGAGGAAAATGTGATTCCATAGAAAGTGTGAATCCAAGAGAAAGTGTGATTTTTCATGGCATCCTATTTTTAGATTCTTGTGTTTGGTTAGGGGAAATTTGAGATTACTTAATCTTATGTTTTTACTATAATGTCCTTCTCTACATAACAAATACAATAATTTTTCAATAAAATATTAGGCAAATAATTTAGTGTCAATAATCAATTATTGCACTATTAAACAAAGCAATGCAATAACTGGATTGTTTTAAACAATAATTATAATGATTAATTACTGCATTATATACTAATACAATGTAATAATTGAATGTTTCATAACAACAAAAATTTTATCAAATATTGCATTATACAACTACGCAATGCAATATTTGATTGTTATAAAACAAATTTTCATGATCAATTATTAGGTTATAAAAAGAAAGCAACGCAGTTATTAGTTTTGTGAACAAAATAAGTATCAATTATTGCATTATAAAAATAATCCAACACAGTATTTGATTGTTTAAAAAAAAAATCCTCAATTTTTCATGATCAATGCCGTAATTTAGAATTTTCAAAACAATTACAATTATTTTCATACTATGTTACACAAATAGCAACACAGTAATTGATTTTTTGAAATAAATACAAGTATCAATTACTGTGTTATGAAACGTATCAACGTAGTTTTTGATTAAGTCCTAAGAAAAATAAAAATATAAATCACTGTGTTGAATTGGTTTTAAACTCAATAATTAATAATTCTATTTTTAAAAAAAATTTATTATTCAAATATACATGTACAAGTATACAATTATAATATCTTATGTTGCATAATGATATACATAATACAATGTATCTTACGCAACATAAGCCTTTCTGAAGCAAATAAGATATAATGTATATTGACAAATTGTATCACAATTTTTTGAATAAAATAAAATATATCATGAATTGTAGCATATTATGCATTATAAGATTTTTGAATCAAATAAGATACAATGTATGAGAAAAATAAAATACATTGTTATATGAATATACTATGTACCTTACTACGTTATACAACATTCAGGTCGATAATTGATTTTTTGAATCAAATACTGCGTTATAGAACATAACAATATAGTATTTGATATTCTAAAATAAATACAAGTATTAATTACTATGTTAGACATTGGATGAGATATGCATACTCCTCTTTTGTCCATAAATGGTTACCTTCTGATGAGCTATGTGTTCTTCTTCATGAAATATTTTTTTAAGGTTGTGTAAAAGTGGCACCAGATGAAAACATTTGGCTATCTAATCATATGGTTAGACATTCATGCAAGAAAATGCCTACCAATTGATAAATCAAAGAAGATGAAAATAAAATTAGTGCATGAAGTAAACCAAATGACAATAGTAACAAAACAAATATTATTGCAAATAATAGTAAAAAAAATCATACACTAATCCAGAAAAAATTCAGGAAAATATATATTATGAAAACATAAAAAACACATTGTAGACTTTACTATAGGGTACAAACATAAATTTAACCAACACAACATAAAGAAACAAAAACTATAATGTCCTTAACCCTGGGATTGCAACCAATTAGTGAACATTTCATTTGCTAGATTATTTCTAAACTAAGTCTAAGCATTACTTGACTCAAAATTCCTAATTAAATCTTGATGTTCATATCCATCTCGTTGGCTACTACTTTTTTTAACAACACCAACTTCAATTGGGTTGATTGCCATCTCAGGTCTAATAAAATTATGAAGAAGACAGCAAGTAAAAATGATTTTACACTGTGTTTTTATTGAATAACATGATTTGTCCTTTAAAATTGTCTATTTAGCTTTCAATATACTAAAACATTTCTTGATACAATTCGTACTTGAGAGTGATTCATATTGAAGTATTCTTAGAGTGTCATCGGTTGGTGTCCTAACCTCTAATCATTCAGGTGGTATCTTTGATCTTTATAAGATGCAAAAAAATCTTCCTCATTTATGTATCCGGCATCACATAAATAGTAATATCATATTCCAACATCACAACACTAATTAAAATTATATTCAAGCTAATATCTTATGGGATTTTTAACCTATTTTTGCATATAATGACATCCCTTAGCACCTGCCATCTATTGCAAAACCTTCTCAGCCAAATAGAACATATATGAATTGTATTTTTGGTGTGTAAACACCAAGCACATTGATAGCAATTTCATTTTTTCTTGTCCTTTATCTAGGCCTATCAATTGAGTTTATATTCACCTTTATATATGTCCATCTACAACACTAAAATAACATTTGAATCATTTTCATCTATTATTTGTTAAATTCTCCAGTGTTGGTTTGGATTTTTTAAACAACAAAGAATGAAGTTTTAAAATAGAATTTAACATAGTATGAAATTGCCTACTAATTATCTTTCTAGATCTCGCAACTTAACGTTTCATGACCCAATTTTTTGTATGATGGGTAATAATGTGGAAGAAGTTACTAACAATTTTTTCTATTGACATATTTACAGATGCTTGTAACCCCTATGTGATTGAAACAAATGGCATAATTTTGCAAAAGCTCTCGTTTCCAATTTACAATTATCTACATTATCTATCGCTCTAAAAACTATTGTATTTAAGTTTAACTCTTTAATTGTAGCCTATCATAACAGTTATCAACATAAGATATTATATGCCTTTTTCTATGATTCATTCCAAGTAATGTCACTACAATAATAATTAACAGGTGTAACATAGTCCCTAGCTAATTCATGCGCAAAATAAGCATTATTACTATTTGCATATTCTATTTTAGTGATAAAGGAGCCATAAATATGTAGATCAATTTAGTAAAAGTTAATATTAAAAATATGTATTGATAGTAAATATGTGCCATTCGTACATAAAAACTAAAAAATAATAAAAAATGATTAAAAAATTAAAAAATTTGTAACATCAGAACATATGTGAATCAAGGACCAAAACCAAAATGAAGAATACATATGATAGATTTACATATTTTCAATCAAGATATGAATAGATGTAAACAAATAAAATAAGTACACATTTTAATCAAACTAATAATGCAGAACAGATCATGATGTAGTTAGGATAAGTACACACCCCATTTGTTGATAAATAGAAGATAAATTGAACAAGACAAAGATGAAATCAAAATTTGTAGCTGATGATGGTTGAAATAGAAAAGTCTATGCTAGAGATTTTTTTATGTTGTTTGAAAAAAAATGGTGGTCTTTGTTATTCAACAAAGTCAATGACTCCAGATATTGCATTTTTTATGTCAATAATTTAGTAATTGATTCTTAATAAAATTGCGTTTTTATTTGATTAGACATATGATTGTTTGTGATGTCAAAAACTCTATTTTCAAGAGGGAATTCTCAATTATTGTATTTGTAATAAAAATGTAGTAAATAAAATCAATTATTGCATTATATAATCCTTTCGCATTTTTATAATGGAACAATAATAAAAATATAAGACTGGACAATTATTACGTTTACTTCAATATAAACGCAATAATTAATAAAAAATACTGCATTACCTAACATTTCACAAGTTATCAATTATTACAATACTGTTCAAATTAACACAGTAAATAATATCGATTATTGTGTTATTATACGATGTAACGTAGTAATTGAGTGCGTTATAAAAATATATTTACCATGACAATAAAAAACAAGACTAAATCAAATACTACATTAATGTTTAAATTAATGTAATAATTGAATGTGTAATAAAAACTTTTTCTACTCGACAATAAAAATCAATTACAAGCAAATACTGCATTAATGTTGCTATAATTGAATCAATTAATCAAATACTATGTTAATTTTTACATTAATGCAGTAATATAAAGTGCATTATAATAAACTATTTAAATCTTAAAAAAAATTAACACAAATCCAATACTACGTTAATGTTTAAATTAACTTAGTAATTGAATGGGTTAAAATATAATGCAACAATAAATAACAAGTACAAATCAATTATTGCATTAATGTTTAAATTAACGCAGTAATTGATTATGTTATAAAAAAACTATTTTTTGCGACAATACTAAATAAGTACAAATCAAATACTGCATTAATGTTTAAATAAACATAGTAAATAATAACAATTAACTGCATCTAAAAATATAGTACCGTAATATTTCAGTTAGGGAAAAAATTAGTACTCATTTTTAAAAAATTTCAAAAAAGATAATCACAATTACTGTATTGTTTCCAACAAACACAATTTATGACATTTGAAAATTTTTTTTGATCATACGTTGATTTCCAAAATGGTAAAAAAGATACAAAACATTTTTTATTCAAGTCAAATTTGGGACAAAAGTAAATTTTCTTCTAGAATCTTAAAAAATTATAGAGAGAGATGGGTTTCTAATTCCTAGACTTTAGGTATCATTGAGAATCTAATATTACTCTCAAGAATCTGATACCCCCAACCAAACATGGGAATTTAAATACCCAACAGCAACATTCCAGAGAAAAATATCAGATTCCCCCAACCAAACAGCTCCTTATAGATACACAGTTTTGGTACATATATTTGTTTTGAAATCCATTTAAAATTTTTGTAACTTAAAAGAAAAAAAACCTTTTTGCAAATGGAGAGATTTAAACTAATTGTCAAGGCAATCATTCTTTTTACACTTTAATCAATTACTCTAAAAAAATTATTCTATCAATTATCAATGAAATTTTAAATTCTATGAGTAAAATTACGAAAAGGGTTAATAGCCTAGATAGTTCCTAAACTATTACACTTTTTCTAATATAATACTTAAATTAAAAAAAATTTTAAATCGATACCTAAACTATTACACTTTTTCTAATGTGACTATTATGTGACAATAATGGTTGTCACGTGTCATATTTGAAAAAAATATTTTTAAAAAAAATAAAAACTTTTTCCTTAGATTTATTATTTTCAAAATTGTAAAATTATTTTATCAAAAATGATTTTTTTTTTTTTAAATATAACACATGATAGCCATATTGCTACTACATAATAGTCACAAGCAATCCGCATTAGCATTGATGGCCACACCAACATTTATTCTAATAATGTTAGGAGTTGCATAATTTAATAGATAGAAATAAAACTTAGGTACCAATTTAAAATTTTTTTAGTTTAAATGCCACATTAAAAAAATACAATAATTAAAGAACTCTTTAGGTTGTTATTTCTTAAGAGAATAACATGTACTTTCTTAAAGTATATTAAAAGAATTAAAAAAATAAAAAAATGATGCATAAGATCATATCTTAACCACATTTGTATAGTTAAAATATTTTACCATGAATGTATAAAAAAAGAATTTTTTGTTTTAATATAGAAATAGATTATTTATTTGTAACATTGATTAGTGTATTACTTTAGTTTTTAATAAAGCCAGATATAGATATGAGTTTTTAATAGAATATCTACCAAATAAACAGTTTTTTATAATTAACCGATATTACTTTAACAATTTTAAATCGATTATGGATGTAAAGTTTTTAAACAATTTTAGTTGCCATTTCTAAGTAGTTTTTATTCATTAACAAGAATATTTGTTATAGAAAATTTTTTATTAGGCTATATACCTCTTGGCCCAATGGCCAAAAAACTTTAGAAGATGACATGAAATTTTGATTCGAAATCAAGATCTCCCCTTCTCCCATGCTCTTCTATATATGTATATATATAAAACTATCTCATAAGAAATAGTTTTTTGACACCTATTGAAATTATAAAAATATCATTTTATCCTTTAATTAAAATAAAAATACTCTAAAAACCAAATAAGTAAAATTTAAAATTTAAAAAATAATGATCTAGAACTAAAAATTCATATATGTTAAAATTAAAAAAATAACTAAAAACTAAGATAAATCTCATATTTTTTAATCATCATCAATGACACTTAAAAATCCAAACCCAAACCTAGAAAGCAAACATCACAATCATCAATGTAGTTACATAGCAATGCTAGGAACTAATACAAAAAAATGGCATCAAGCATTTGGCAAGATAACAATATCAACCTTAGCACGATTACAAGAAAAACCCTCAATCACAATTACCATTATTCGACCTAACTTGCCAACCAAAAAAAAAAAAAAACCAAAAACCCATACCTGAGATAATCCCAAATCCAAAACAAAAATCCCTTATACCACTTTTCGTCCCTTCAAAAAAGCCATAAAAAAAATTTACAAAACACACCACAACCTAATAGAAAATTTTCAAAAATTTTTTTCGATGAATATTTAGGCATTTGGCAAAAGAGAGAAGAAAAAAGGATGAAATTAACAAGGAATAAGAGGAAAAGGAGAAAAGAAAAAAAAAAGAGAAAGAAAGTTTCGACCTTTGACAAAAAGAAAAAAATGAGAGAAGAAAAGAGGAAAAAGAAAAAGAAAAAACCTATTAGCTGAGAGATTTAGCAAGAGGAAATGCAAGGGAAAGAGAAAAGAATAAGGGAAAGAATAAAAGGAAAAAGAAGAAAAAAAAAAGAAAGTTGGCATTAATTGGGAGAAAGCAAAAAGAAGCCATTCGAGGAGAAGAAGAAAGAATGAGGAAAGAAAAAAAAAGAGAAGAAGAAGAAGAAATAGAATGATAAAGGATAAGAAGAAAGAAATAAAAAAATAGTTTGAAAAGTATAAAAAAAAAAGGTAGTAAACAACCCAACCCATGACCTTCCAGCTCGACCCTATTCTAACCCACGACTCGCTCTGGATATGGTTTGGGTCCACTCTAGTCCAGCTTCACCAAGATCTAGCCCATTTTCACCTTGCATTATAAGCCCATTACAACTCTAGCCCAATCAATCTCTTACTTCTACATTGGGTTTGAAATTAGGGTTAGCCCAATCTTTTTCCACTTATTCAACAATTTATTTGTCAGTCATTTAGTTATTTTTCATGCAATTTAATATTAAACAAATGAATTATTTTGTGGATAATGACAGTTATTGATAAAAAAATAAAATTTTGAATGAAAAAGGAAATTATGATAATTTTGTGATTTAAAAATATTTTTTCAAAAAAGGCATGTTTTAGAAATAAAAATAGTATAATGTTTTTATGTGAAAATATTATTTTGAATACCTTACCTAAATATCGAAAGGGATATAAAAGATTATTTTACTATGAAATATTGTTTTATTCAAAAGAATTACTATAAGATTTTTTTCTTTCTATTTAAATAATAATAAATGGTTAGTTTTCTTAAATTCTACCTAAATATTAAAAAAAAAAGAAAAGTTTCATCATTAATCATTTTTATTTTTAAATAATTCATTAAAAGGATAACGAAAAAGACATAAAAAATTTAAAAAATAGATAAAATAAAATTGATTGTTTGCATTGTGAGATTTTCTTTATATTGGTATCATTTATTATGTATCGCACCACATGCATGCATTTGTTGATAATAAAATTGAAGTGTTAAAATAAAATTTTGGAAAAAAAATAAATATTCTTTAGAAATAAAAAAGCTAATATTCCTATGTAGAAATAATCTTTAAGACCCTACTTAGATATTAGAGAGTTTTTCAATAATTAATTTTTACGGAGAAATGTTGTGCCAAATTTCAAAGAATATCGTGAGAATTCAAAGTGGAGAAAAACTTTATAAAATTCAACCTAGATATTGGAGAATTAGGAAATATTTTGAAACTAAGGTTCTCATTCCATTCCTAAATAAAATGAATTAAATTTAAATAGATGTTAGATAAATTTAATCAATCGTCAGCATTTTAATTTGTATTTGCATTATACATCTGCTTCATATGATGTGTACTTGCATTTCATTACTTAAAAAATTAATTAAATGGTGGTTTTTGGAAAACTATTTTAAATAATAAAAAAATAATATTCCTAAGTAAAAATAATTCTTAGTACCTTGCTTATATATCAAAAGGTTTCTTGATAATTACTTTTTATAAAGAAATATTATGTGAAATTTTTAAAGAATTAGCATAAAAGTCCCAAATAAAAAAATATTTTTCAAAGTTCTGCCTAGATATTGAAGAATTAGAAATGTCTTGATACTAAAAGTTTTAATCTCATTCCTAAATAAAAAGTTTTGAAAATGGGATTTTAAAAAAAAATTAAATAAAATTTGAAGGAATCATTATTAAATATTAGAATTAAGACCATTTTTATCAATAGTAAGGAAAATGTATGATCAATTGATACTTAATTAAATGGGCGTTGTAAGGATACTAATCCTTTCTCATACGTAACCAATTCCTAAACCTAGCTTTGTTTTTCATAGACCAAAATTGTCTTTTTTATAAATTTTAAACTTGTTTTGTTGTTTTATTAAAAAATAAATTTTTAGGTGGCTAATCATATCTAACAAAAAAATTAGTGGCGACTTTCCCTATTTTGAAAGTTTTTAAAATTTTTATTTAGCGGTCCTTAAAACCATTATAACAATTAGAAAGACCAAGAAAACAAATAACAGGAAGGAAAAGATTTAAAAGATTTAAAAATAAAGGTTTTCAAATAAAAAAATAAGGAGAGAGTCAAGTAATTATGGTGAGAAAGAAAGAAGGAAGGAGAAAAATGAATGAGGCACTTGGTTCATGGAAACTTAGATTCTGGGAAGGAAAGTGATCCCCAGAAAAGTGTAGATTCATGGCAAAAGGTGATTTTTCCTAGCATGGGAATGTTAGATTCCTGTATTTGATCCAGGGGAAACTTAGATTATTTAATAAAATATTTGTATTATAATATCTTTCATTACATAACAAAGACAACGTTTTTGTTAAATAAAAATGCAATTTTAACCAAAATAATATGAAGTCAAATATAGTTAAAGACTATGTTTTTGTCACTAAAAAAAAGTAAAATATATCAAAGACTATGCTATTCTTATATAAAAAAATAGTGTTTATATTAAACACTACATTTATATGGCCTTAAATGCAGTGTTTAATACATGTAAATGAAGTAGTTCCATTTAACTAAATGACATTATTTACTTAAAAACAACATTTCTTATATCAAAAATGCAGTCTTTGACTTAAAAATATATAAGTGCTATGTTTAATTAAATACTACATTTATAAATTTACAAACATAGTTTTTAATATAAAGACGGCATTTTCTCCTTGAAAAATATTGTCTTTGAAATGCAAAAGATTTAACAAAGACTATTTTATAATCCTAGAAACATAGTCTTTGATTTGAAAATATACAAACGCAATGCTTAATCAAAGACTATATTTAGAAATATATAAGCATAGTCTTTGATATAAAAACAACATTTACTCTTTGAAAAGCATTGTCCTTGAAATGGAAAAAAAAATTCTCAAAGACTACTTTTATAATCCTAGAAATGCCATCTTTATGCTTTGTTTATAAACTTCATAGAACCATTCAAAAACATAAAATCAATGTTAAAGGCAACAAAGGATAAACCCTAAACCCCAAAACCCTAGGCCAAAGATTCTTGCCACGTTGTAGTCGTCATTGTGTCGTTAGCCTCACCGTCATTTGAGGTAACAAATGCATCTCCTTTAACAATGTATTTTTTATGCCTTTCTTCTTTCATACTTGTTATTGCTTTTTCACTTTGGAGTAAGGAATTTCTTTGGTACACACCTTTGTTTGTAGGAACGTAGTTTCGAGGTAAGTGATCATAAATGGTGAAATTGTTACATAGTCCATTATTCAACTAATCAAGTTTTTATCACACATCATAATTAAACTAATTTTCACTAGTTTTAACAGTTAAACAAAATGTTAAAACTGTTCCCTTCATCAATCAATTATCTAGAAGGTTTCTTGATTTAGTCTTTGTTTTTTTAATAGTGGATAATTTGTTAATCATTATTCAATTATCTTACTTGTCAAATTTGTCACATAATATAAATCATGCTCTTATGAAAATAATGTTTTCATACAATAATTCTCTTGACCTTATCCCAAAAATTTACTAGTTTTTTATTTTTTTTCATGTTAATAGTTTAGTTTATTTGACATACTCATTTTCCTTTTTTCATCATTGATTTTTCAGAGACAATTTCTATTTACATTTTAAAAAATTATTATATTTTTATAGATCTTTTTATATTTTCATGCATGATAAATGGACTAATTATCCCATTTCATATTTATTTGTATAGATTAGATGATACAATGGCTTTTGAAGAACACATGTCTACCTCAGCCAGACATGAATAAGAATATTTAGTTGACAGATCATGTTTGAAAAAAAAAAGCTAGGGGTGTTATAAGTTGCTTCAAGTAACCAAGAAAAAATACATATTAAGTTCAATGCCGATGGCCAGCCAGTCTTATGTAATGCATAAAAATTGGCTAGCCATAGTAGATGTCCTATTCGAGAGACAATATCCATTAACTACAATAATTAGAGGAACGTTCCAACAAATTTAAAGGACCATATATAAGATTTGGTTGTGGTAAGTTATATTAATCAAATAAAAACTTATTGATCATTTATGTTTATTGTTTATGGAAGGCAATTATGCTTTTGTTGTTCAAATGTTTTAATTTATTCTTTAGAGAAACACTTTAACATCCTAGTTGAGTACAAAAAGGTTGTGTTGTTATCTGTTAGGCTTTAAAGACTTTAAAAGCAAATTGATACAAAAATATATTTTACTTAATGCTAACAATGCTGACCTGTTGGCTTATCCCCCAGCCACATATTCAAAATACTCAGCGATATAAAATAGATGAATTTTGTTTCAACTCTTTTATTAGATGATTTAGTGTTTACATAACAATCTTTTTTTTTTGTTTTGTAATATATTATTGAAGCTGAGAAGTTTGTTTCATGTGTTATTAAAATTGTTTATTCATGTGCTATTGATTTTTTTTTTTTTTGCAGAAAATAAAAGAAACTCAATAGAAAATAAAGGCCCAAAAAAAGTATAACCAATGAGCATCACAAAAAGGGTATGCAAATGTTAAGCATGAACTTGTAAATATTTTTGACAAATTATTATACGCATGGTTTTAGGAATTTGAAATTCATTTACTTTGAAGTTGCCAACTTATATTTTTATATAATTCAATTACTTTGAAGTTGCCAACTTATATTTTTATATATTTTTAAGAAACATCCTACTTAAACAACGAAATATCAAGATGGGTTGTTTGGAAAAAAGCACATGTATAAAAAACTAGAGAGTATTATAATAAAGCAATTGAAGAAATGGCTAAGAAGATTATAAGTTCATATCATATTTCCTATCTCATTTGCTACTTCGACATTTATGCATATTAATATATCATATTTATTTACGTTTACATGCTATGTTTTAGGACAACGAATTATGAGATTCAAATCCAATGAAATTAAAATTGGTGATGGCAAAGTTGTGATTACCTTAGCTTTTGGTTCAAAAGATAAACTTGGTCGTGTTAGGGGATTGGGGGTTTTATTTGTCCAACAAATTATTTAAAAACTCAACCTAAACCCCGCACATCTAAAACTGCTGAATATTTATCCATAATAGCTCAACAAAATCAATGAATTGCTGAATTAAAGGTACAATAGGCATCAATGCAAACTAACATAATGAGTCAGTCATTTACCTACAATGTAAGAAATGAATTTGTGGATGAAGCTTTTGACCAATCTTCTTATCCGATAATACATGTTATAAACTTGTCATTTAATTATTTGATTTTTGTGATTTGATTTTATATGAAAATAGTTGAATTTTATGTGTAACAGGTTTTAAAACTAAGATGATCCTAAATTCACTCACGAAATTTAGGATTCATGCATTATCCAATTATGCACGTTAGTTTTTACTAGGTGGATCGGTCATAAACATCGAACTCAAAGATAGACTATTTGATTATCTCTTGATGACATGGATTGGTCATGCGGAGATTTTTAGATTTTGTTTGATAATAAAGATTTTAGTTATAGAAATATTGGCCTACATGATGTTAGTTTATATATTCATTCAAATATTTATAATGATTATTCATTCATATATTATGTATATCAATATTATAATTGATTTGTATTTATCATGTAGCATCCTTTACATATATTTGAAAGAAAGACAAACGATTGGTATTTATAGATTCGTTAACACAAATTGTATATGTAGTGGTAAGGGTTTCATACCTGCTCGTGCAAATGGTTTGGCATGTGCAATGGAAAAAAAGTCCTAATACTTTCTGGTGCCTTATAATCCTATGTGTGTGTTCATTTTTCACTTTGTTAATTACTTGACTATGTTTTATATATGGATTTGATAATTGTTACAAGTATTACATTCTAAAATTGGAATTGATATTATGATTTTAAGGGTCATTGACAGCTGCTTATCATTAAGTATGTAACCTTTATGGTTTACTTTTTTGACTCAAAAATAAAAGTTGAAGCCATCACAAGAACTAGCCAATATAATAAAAAGGTATTCATCTTTCTTATGTTAAATAATTTTCGTTATGTTTATAGTTTATTTATGAGTATAATTTATGTTTACGGGTTCCTTTATGTTGTTTCAAGAGATTGGCTATCTATAACAAAAAGAAAAAATTATAGTGGGCTATATTTTTGATAAGTTTATTTATTTTATTTTTTCAATGTTTAGAGTTTAAAAGCACTTTAACCACCCAACAATGATTTGCAAGTTCCTCGTCAACCAGGAACAATAAAATGTAGGTATTATATACCCTATTTCATGAAAAAGATCATTATTAATGATCTTATAAGTGCACTAGATAAGGTTAGCATAATTTTAAAGAATAGATACCTATTTCTATATACCATAATTATGAAATGCATATTGATTGACATTTGTTCAATATATATATTTGTAGTGGGCTCTAAAGGAACAATTCACATAAAAGGAAATTGATGAAATTCATCATGAATGGTGTGATTACATATCTAGATTTATATAGTGAGGATTAAGGACATAAAGTCATTTCCCTATTTTGGTTTATGAAAATTTGTATATTAATGTAAATTCAACATATAGTTTGTATAGAACTCCAAATTGTTTGTACTTCATATGATTCCATAGTTTTCATTAATACAAGTCAAAATTGTTTCATTTATACAAGCGAAAATTTGTTCATATATACTAGTCTAAATTGTATCATTTATACAAGTCCAAATTTGTTCTATTTATACAAATCCAAATTTTTTATTTGTATAAGATAAACTTTTGTCATTCATATGTGACTTATATCCAAATTCAATTTATGTTTGATATACATAGATGATGTTTTGTTATTAAAAAAACATAGTTTTTGACAACAAAGACAATTTTCTTTTGCCTAAAAATGCAATCTTTGTTTATGTAAAGAATTTTAAATTGAGTAACTTTATGAATTTTACATTAAATTGACTACCACGATTTGTTTAATTTATGTATGTTTAATTACAAAATGCCAATGTAATTATAATACAAAACATTATACATGTAATTATAAAATGCCAATGTAATTATAATTTCAAAACTGATATGATCCATTATAATCTATAATTAATATTTAAACTATCATCCATATCCATAATTGAAAAAATTTAACTCAAAAAATACAAAACATTATGAATGTTGTCAAGAATACAAATCAGCTATGTCTGTTCTAAAGGAAGAAAGTCAAATAATGGTCAATTGGCATTACATTAATGCAATTACTTTCGTATGTAATTCTTTCTAAATTCAAGTTGCAATGCAAAGAAGAAATTAACTTTGCGAATATCCCTCGAGATATAGTCATCAACAGATAGTATTTCATCTTGAGAGAACCTGTCTAGTTGGATGATTTCAATGAAAAACAACATTCGCTTATCATTGCTTTTGGCTTTTTCTTGAAGAAAAATGAAATGCCCTTTATTGCTTGTGCTACCTCACAATATATAGCATCGATATTGCCTATTTGCTTGACCAAATCAGTTAATCTGTCACTGTCCCTAGAACACTTCTTACCTGACAACGTTCTAGTTATGGTTGGAGTTGTCACACAAGCTGAACCTTTAACTTCTTCATCTTTTAATCTTTCCTTCATATGATTAGAGTCGGGCTTATTCTAATGATAGCCAAAGTCAATATCATCATCAGTATTAAATGATTCAATTGCATCAGTTGTTGTTTCAACTTTTTGACCAATTACTTTCTTCGATCCAAATATCTTGACAAAATCATCAAAGTGAGGAAAAAGTATATTCCTTAACCCTCTAGCATGGGGATGAGTCTACACAAAAGTTAAATTAAATACTTATCAAATATTTTGATAAGAAATCAACAATCAAAGTAACTTCTACATTCGTATTAAACTACTTACCCAAACCTATTTGTTAGATTTTAGGTGAGATGATGATCCAAGAGGGAGTGAATTGGATTTCTCTAAATTCTTTTCAAACAATGATTTCAAGATAATGAGGAATTAAATTAATAAACACTTTTGATGAAAATATGATGCAATCAATAACAATTATGAACCTAGAATCAAATATAAACAATAATAAATGTAAAAAGATAGGGATCGAGAAATCAAACACAATAATTTATAGAGATTAGATCCTTCTCCATAAGGCATCTACATTCTCTCTTCTTGATTGTCCACATCAAGGCTTAAAGAAAACCTTATACAAGATACAAACCTATCTTGCACTAAATCTCAATATTTTTTTTAAGACTTAAATAGCAACCTCTACCCTTACACTATCAAGATGATATCTCACCTTTTGCTTACAAGAAAATCCAAATGATTTTTGTAAACTAAAATACCTCTCAAGGTTCAGTGTTTGTCTAATGAAGTACAAAAAAAATTTGATAAAAGAATAACAAGAATGATTTGGATACAACAAATATAAAGATATAGACTTTGTAGCTTTAAAACTCTTGATTTTTTTGAGAGAATGAATATATGACTTGTTTAATCTTGCTCTCTTGATTCACCAACCTCCTTGGTGTGTTGGAATGCCCAATATATCGAGAAAATGAGGAACTAGCAGTTTAGGAATGGTTTGGAGTTGAAAATACTCATTGAAGCTTAAAAAACTAGCCATTGGAGAATTTATTGGCATAAGGATCAATCCCCTCTTGTGGGGGGATCGATTGGGTTAGTTAAAATGCAAACAAATTTCTGTGTAAAAGGGCACAACCAATCGATCCATAAGTGGTACCAATCAATCTTTTTTCAGTGATTGATCCCCTAGTTTATGTGATCAATCCCTTCCCAAAGTCTGGAGTAAAGTTTTCATACTGTGTAAAATTTTGATGGATCCTATCTTAAGCCAATCAATCCATAAAAGGAGGGGATCGATTGGTTTAGTTAGGGGATCAATTTGGTCGAGTTGGGTGGTTGTCTCTTATTTTGTACTCCACTTACTAATTTGATCATATTTTGAGTTATACAATTTCAAATCAAAAATCATTTATTTAGAAACTAGACTTAAAGGGCTTTCTATCCATATAAAATACATCACCTAATCCATTGTATACAAATTATAGTGAATTTTCAAATCTATCCTTTATGTAGTTTGTAGACAACTGTAAAGTTTCTAGTAAAAATTCAAAATCTTTTCTAAAAGAAATTAGATTTTGATTTTGTTTAATCCATTAAAAAGTAGACTCAAAGAGCTTTCTAACCATATAAAATTTAAATATTAAAACTTTGTGAATTAATACAAAAAAATAAAAACAAGTTCGATGTTGGAAAACTTTGTTCTTGCAAAACAACTTTCTTAAGTTAATTTATTTCTCAAAACCAATATTGTCAAAATTGCATTGAGTCTAAAATGAATAAGTTTATTTTAAAAACAACAACTGGACTTTCATGTAAACTCAAATAAATAAACTTTAAAGATACTTTTGATTTGAGAAATAAGAAAACATAAAGAAAGGTTTGTTTAAACTTTGAAAATCATATTATTTCTTTAATACTAAAATAATAAAACTTAAAAACTTGTACTAAATAAATTTTTTTAAAATCTTAATCAAGCTTATTTAGTTTAATATTTTGTCATTTCAAAATAAAGATCAATTCAAGACTAGCAATCTTCCCCTTTTTGATAGGATAAAACTTAAAGATAAATTAGCTTGATGAAAAACTTTCTTTAAGACAATTAAGACTTTTGAAAAACATTTTGAAAAACTCCTGCATGGCAAAACTTCCCTTTAATTTATGCATCATAATCTAACACAACTCAACTAATATATGTTAGAGCATATATAACAATTAAAAACACATAAACTTATGCATATCAAGCACAAGCAAATTTGTCCGCCAAATATTTTTGCCCTTTTTTGTCATAGCAAAAAGGTATAAACAAACAAACATAAAAAGGTATTAGCAAATATATACATAAAACGTTTCTCTCTTTTTTTGTTTAGTTCTTTATACCAAATGTTTAAGCTCCTATATCAATTGCTATAAGCATACAAAAAGAAATAGGACTAAATTCACCCCTTTTTTGTTATAGCAAAAGAAAAAGATATCAATTCAAGACATGAGATAAAATGCATGATACCAATAATATCAATAGTATTTTTGAATGCATGTAATCAAGTGATGTTCACAATTAAGTTCAAATACATGTATTCAAACACAAAAGCATATAAGTATTCTAATGTATCCAATTTTAGCATTTTAGCACAAGTCATCAAATTTACTACATGAAATTTATGAGCAAAAGATAGTGAATGATATGCAACCTACTTATAAATCATGTTAGCATAAGATGTGCTTAGAACCTAAAACATCAATTGCAATTAAGAATAAATTCAAGCATATACATACAAGCTTATACCAATGGCAAAGATACCAATTGTTAAAGATATGTTATCACAAAGCATACCAATTGTTATCACAAAACAAATCAAGTAAAATTGTATTCTAAGATTTCTTCTCCTTCTCAAAATAAGGATTAATCAATTTAACGAACACACAATTTTGCATAAAAGGTACAAGCTCTATTAAGGATAGGCATATAAACAAGTGTCCCTGAAAGTTAAAAAATTATTTAGCAATTTTGATACCAATTGTTACCAATTGTTAACTATTTTGTTCACAAACTTTCAAGGATCACAATATATTTTAAGCATATGAAAAGTTCAATCAATACATGCATAATAGCATTCTTTCATAAGCATATCCTATACAAAACAAATATTCAATCATCATGTTATAGCAAAGAATTATACAAGCATGATTTTTTAAGCATGATAAACACATACGCTATGGCAAAGAAATAATGAAAGCATAATTATTCAAATATATTCCTATTTACTTCAATGCATAGTAATGAACTTAATCTAAACATACGCAAGTATCTAAATATATATTTCAATCAAAATTATACAAGCAAGTGCAAAAATATTTTAAATCACATATAGCAATATACCAATAAAGATACAAACATTTAGACATAATATGGTATATGTTATTTCAATACTTTAATAAATGAAAATGTTCAAAGAAATCAATCAATTTAACTCATATCCATGTTTAAGAATTCATGCATTGAATAAATATTCATGCATTAAAACTATCAATCTCATCAAAGCAATTAGGAACTAGGCATGAATACTAATTGAAATGAATTAATCAATCCAAGCTTTCAAGAATATTGACATAATATCTACCAAGTGACTTGGTGATTAATTTGTGCGATGTGTTCGTATATTCAAACAGAAAATCATATATTTGCACATATCAAAGCAATCATGTATATGTATTCAAACTCATACATCATATCATAAAGTTGTTACATTTACCTTCATCTATTTCAAGTTTTGTTGTTGTGCTCATTTGGCTTTGAATTCTCCAATCCTCTTCATTTGAGCAAAACTAGGTTTGATTAATGAGGATGACATACTTTGCTTGCTATACTTGAAATTTCAAAAATATAGGCACATTCATGTTCATTTCAAGTTCTGCTAGCATAGACTTAAAAAATATTTTTGACAAAGAAATGTTCATTAACATCAAGAATATCAATTGATAAAAATTATACTAATTGTTAGAAAATGATTTCCATATTCTAAGTTGTTATAAGCAAAAGAAAATTTTTCGCATTAAGCATAAATTGTCAATTTGCTAGCAAATCATTCAATATTAACTAAAGCTATAGACCATTCATCATAATAAACATCATATAGCACAATTGTGGCACTAAAGCCAAAGTTCTTAAGTAATGTGCAAAATATCAATCTTTCTAGATCATTTATGAACACAAAGATGACATATTCAATAATCATGTATATTCAAGAAATCTCCAAAGAATATGTCAAAATAAATTTTAGGTCATATAAAAACTAAAAACTCAAGGAAGATAAATTTATCATTAAAAACATATTCAAGAAAATTTTAGTACAAAAGCATAAATATATTTACACAAATTATAGGCCATAATCAACAATGACTTAAGCTAAAAATAAGCATCATAAGAAAATCACTCACTTATGCCATATTGTAATCATGTCAAGCAAAGCTTAATCATATTCATATAAGCACACACTTGACAAGAATAATAGATGACCCAACAACACATATCATTTTAAAAAACAAGTAGTTCATCAATTTAAAAATACAAATCAAGTGATAAAACATTTAAGCACAAGAGCAAGCATATCATAAAGGTATTTCACAAATTAAGAAATAAACAATTTAAGCACTTTCAAATCATAAGTATTAAAGTCAAGTTGAACCAATTATTATATGAGCACATATCTTGACCAAAAACATATATGAATAAATAATTAATATATATCTTTTAAGCACATAAAGTTCATCAATTCGTTAACACAAGAGAAAAAATAAATCTTGAATTAATAAGGATAAAGAATTAAAGCATATTTCAAGACTATTTCATAAGAAATCAAGAGATGAATAGTCAAACATCAATATATATGATTTAGGCATAAGATGATCATCAATTTTTAAAATAAAAAATCAGGAGTTAAAACAACTAAGAATAAAATAATCAAGTTTAAATAATATTTCAGAAGATCTAAGCATTACCAATAAGTGGAGCAATTTCAAACATCATGGTTATATAGGCTTGTTCAACAATCACAAATATATATGCATAAAAATCACAAAAATCATTTTCATCATGCCAAAATCATTCAAACAAATATATTTATGCAAAATACAATAGGATAGTCCCTTCAAAGCTTAATATGTCTAGGATTTTGATTTTTGCACTTTAAAACTCATATTTGCTTGAAAAATACCTTAATAAATCTCAAAACTAGTCAAGCTCATTTTTAACCATCTTGAACCATTCCAACAAGTTTCAATTAACAAAGTTGTTTAGGTAGTGATTTGGCCTTAGAAGCAAGGAAATAAAAAGTCAAATCTTAATCTTTATATTTCCTTGAAAAAGACTATTAAGATGGGCAAATATGTTTAAACTCACATTTAAGCTCTTCAAACCATTTAGAAAAGTTTTATATCACATTTTAAAAAAGTCCAAATAGTTTTTATGCCCATAAATGTTCAAAAACAAGATTTGATATTTTAAGCTCTAAAATCTTTAGAAACTTGCATGTAGCACTTATGAAAAATTGAAACCATTGCAAGTTATCAAGTTTTCATTGTTTGAGCAAGTTTAAATCATTGAATTCATGATATTCAAATTCATTTTATACTTAAAAGCTTGCTAAAACATAATTTCATGTTTTAAGGTTTGACTCTAGCAAAAATCACTGTCAAAGCAATACATAAAATTTCAAATCATTAAGCTTTTAGTGCTCCCCCTAAGTTTGTGCATAAATATAAAAATAATTTAGCACAAAATTAATCACATCAAGCACCAATAGCAATTTCACAAATAATATCCAAATACCAAGATGATTCATGCAATCCCAATAGCAAAAGCATTCACATGTAATCCCACAAATTCATTAGAGTATTCATGAATTCTCCTAAAAATGTATCTTAAGCAAGTAAGTATTAAACACAGTATCAACAAGCATAAGGAATATATTAAAATCATGCATTCAAGAAAAAAATGTATATTCAATTCAAGCTTACATATATCAAATAAAATTAGTATATTCAAGATATATCAATAAAGCATATACCAATATCCATAAAGAACTTAACGTTCAAGAAAAATTGGCAACCAATTTCATATTCACTTAAAAGCTTAGAGGTTACCCATCTCCATTATGTTTCTAGAGTTTCATTCTTCAAAATCACATTGTAACCCCTTACTCTAGCACCCCTATAAGAGATATTCTTCATTTGATTTTTGATATCCAAATTACTTTGGGTCCTTAAGAGTTAATAACCAAGTCTTTTATTCCTTTTGGAACCCATACTTGCCTAATTCTAAATGTAACTTTTCTCTTTACAAGACAAGTATGTGTAGTATGACCATGAAAATGACAAAAATTGTATTTAATCATTTTAGTACTTAAACTTTTATTTAAAAGCTCTTATTTTTCATTCATCAAAACTTCAAATTTCTTTTTCAATTCTCAATTCTCTTTTTCTAGCATTTCATTTCTCTTTTGACAAGCTTTAAAATTTGTTTTTAATTTATCATTTTCCTTTTCCAAATCATTCTTTGTATTTATCAAGAAATCATTTTCAACATTCAATTTTGAAATCACTTTCTTGTAATTCCTCATCATTGATTCACATTCATTATGCAACTTATTGTAAGCATCTTGTAATTTATCAAATGCATATGAATTTGAATAATAAGAGTTAGAGGTTACCTTCGGTTCTTCAATAGCTATGATATATGATGCATGTTGGTCGAAATTTGTCTTTTATGTAGGTCATTCAACTTTCTCAATATCTCATTTGAGGTTGAGTATTTTGAGACCAAGTTGAAGTTATGGGGTCAAAAGCTCCATAGAGTAAGCATTTTTCCCTGGCATAATTCATCACTTGCCTTATATAGTTTGTATTATTTGAAAGAATTCCAAGCCTTTTCTTTATCACATTCCAAGCTTTAAAATAATGGGCTATTATGGACACCTTCATCCTCATTCTCCATTCACAAAATTTAAATTTATCAAATATAGCAGCTTTAAAGACTTTCTTCACCATCTTAAAACCTAAATCGAGCCATATGATCTTTACTCAAGGTAGTTGAACCTATAAAAAGAGATCAAAGCTTTGATACAAATTATTAGATTTTTAGGTGAGATGGCGATCCAAGAGGAGGGTGAATTGAATTTCTTTCAATTCTTCTCAAACAATGATTTCAAGATAATTGAATGAGAAATTAAATCAATAAGCACTTTTAATGAAAATATGATGCAATCAATAACAATTAATGAACCTAGAATCAAATATAAACAATAATAAATGTAAGAAGGTAGGGATAGAGAAATCAAACATAATGATTAATAGAGGTTCAATTTTTTTCCACAAGGCATCTATGTCCTCTCATTTTGGTTGTCCACACCAAGGTTTCAATCCACTAATTAAAGAAAAACTCTTACAAGATACAAATCTATCTTATACTAAATCCTTATCTTTTTCTTAAAGCTTAGATATCAACCTTTACCCTTACAATATCAAGATGATACCTCACCTCTTGCTTACAAGATAACCTAAATGATTTTTGCAAACTAAAATACCTCTCAAGATTCAGTGTTTGCCTAATGAACGTATAAAAAAATTTAATGAATGAACAATAACAATGATTTGGATACAACAAATACAAAGATATAGACTTTGAAGCTCTAAAACTCTTAATTTCTTTGAAAGAATGAATATATGACTTGTTTAATCTTGCTCTCTTGATTTATCAACCTCTTTGGTATGTTGGACTACCTAATATATAGAGGAATTGAGGAACTAGTAGTTTGAGGATGGTTTGGAGTTGAAAATACCCATTGAATCTTGAAAAACTTATCGTTAAAGCATTTCTAGGAATAAGGGATTGATCTCCTCTTATAGGGGGATCAATTATATTAGTTAAAATTCAAACAAAATTTTACATGAAAAGGCATAACCAATCGATCCCTTTTTTAGGTGATCAATCCTCTAGTTTGGGTGATCAATCCCTTTCTAAAGTTTAGAGCAAAGTTTTCAATTTGTATAAAAAACTAATCGATCCCTTCATGAAATGATTGATCCTATCTTGAACCAATTGATCCAAACAAGAAGGGATCAATTGGTTTAGCCAAAGGATCAATCCGGTCAAGCTGGATGGTTGTCTCTTATTTTGCACTCTACTCACTAATTTGATCATATCTTGAGTTATACAATTCCAAATCAAAAAACCGTTTGAAGATTTAAAAACTATACTTAAAGCTTTCTATCAGTATAAAATTCATCACCTAATTCATTGTATATGAATTATAGTGAATTTTCAAATCTACCCTTTATGTAGTTTTTAGATAACTGCAAAGTGTCTAGTAAAATTTCAAAAATTTTTCTCGAAAAATTTGTATTTTGATTTTGTTTGATCATTAGAAAGTAGACTTAAAGAGCTTTCCAACCATATAAAATTCAAATATTAAAACTTTGTGAATTAATACAAAAAAATAAAACAAGTTCAATGTTGGAAAACTTTATTCTTGTAAAACAACTTTCTTAAGTTAATATATTTCTCAAAACCAATATTATCAAAATTGCATTAAGTCCAAAATGAATAAAGTTCACTTTAAAAACAACAATTGGACTTTCATTTAAACTCAAATAATAAAGTTTAAAGATACTTTTTCTTTGAGAAATAAGAAAACATAAAGAAAGGTTTGTTTAAACTTTGAAAATCATATTATTTATTTAATACCAAAATAATAAAACTTAAGAACTTATAGTAAATAAATCTTTTTCAAAATCTTGATCAAGCTTATTTAGCATAATATTTTGTCATTTCAAAATAAGAATCAATTTAAGACAAACACCATTGATAAAAAATATCCTTCTTAGCAATAACACATTTGTCCTAATCGTTCTAGCCAAATCCACTTGCATTTTTAATCATATCACAAATAGCATGATATTGTCTATTGAGTAGCTTTGCCTTTGACTTAATGTGTAGGTTTGTTTTAAGTTGAGCTTGGGGAATTCTTGACTCCAACATCCTTTTTAAATTTTCTACATAGCCAATTCTGAACATTCCATTATCAGCTTTTCACCTAGGATCATCTGCCAATACATGTAGGCATTAAATAAGTATTGCATCCTCATCCTTTAGCCAGGTGTGATTACCTACTGATGAGCTTTCTTTTTTTTTTTTCTTAATTTAGTTTTACGTTGGCACAAAACGAAGACATTTTGATATCCTAATCATACAGTTAGACATCATGTAACAAAATGCATATCAAATCAAAAACCAATGAAGATGAACCAATAATTAGTGTAGGAAGTAAACCAATAAGCATGGAAACAAAACAAATACTATTGCAAATAATAGTCAACTACATCGTACACTTATAGAAAAATAAAATGGAAAATAGATATAAAACAAATGTAGAAAACAAATAGTACACTAAACAATACCATATAAACATCAATGTCATTAATAAAATAGGAAAAAAAACACTATCTTTAACCATAGGATTGCAACCAATTCAATAAAATCTCCTATGCTACGTTGTCTCTAAACTTAATCCAAGTATCATTTGGTTCAACGTGCCTAATTAAATCTTTATGCTTAGATCCATCTAGTTCGCTATTACTCACTTCAACAACATCACCTTCAATAGGATCAATTATCATCTCAGACTAATAAAATTATGGAGAAGGCAGCATGTAGAAATAATTCTACACTATGTTTTTATTGGAATAAAATGACTTTTCCTTTAAAATTGTCCATCTAGCTCTCAATATACCAAAATATCTCTTGATACAATTTGTTACTTAAGAGTGTTTCATATTGAAGTATTATTGGGATGTCGTAGGTTAGTATCTTAACCTCCAATAATTTAAATAATATCTTTGACCTCTATAAGGTACCAAAAAACCTTCTCTATTTGTGTATCTAGCATCACACAAATAGTAAAAATCTAATCAAATGTCACAACATTAATATATGTTTTTAAAATGTGTTTCATGCAAAACTAAAACCAAAATATTAAAGCTAATACCTTGTGGGATCTTTAAACTACTTCTGCATGTAATGACATCCCTGAGCACTCTATTATCTATTGTAAAACCTTCCCATATGGTAGAACATATATGAATTGTATGTTTGGTGTGTAAACATTAAGAACATTGGTAATAAGTTCATTTTTCCTAGTCCTGTATGTAGGCCTGTCAACTGAGTTTGCATTCACACTTATGTACTTTCCATTTATGGCACTCAAACAACCCTTAAACAATTTTCATTTATTATCTGTTGAAGTCTTCATTATTGATTTTGGTTTTTTAAATAACAGGGAATGTAGTCTCAAAACAAAATTCAACACAGCATGAAATTGCCTATAATTGTCTATTCAAATCTAGTTATTTGACGCTTCATAACTATTTTTTGTATGATAGGCAATGATTTGAAGGAAACTAATAACCATTTATTCTATTGAAATATGTCTGTATGCCTTTAATCCTCCTTGTGTTTGAAGTAATTGACATAATTTTGTAAAAGCTCTCTTATCCATTCTACAATTATCTACACCTTGTCTATCACTCTTAAAAACTATTTTATTTAAGTTTAACTCCTCAATTTGAAGTTTATCATTAGTATCATAGCATAAAATATTTACATCATTTTCTAAGTTTCATTGCAATTAGTGTCAAAGCAACAATAAGCAACAGTTGAAACATAGTCTCTATCTGGTTCAATTGCAAAATAAGCATTGTTACTAATTGCATCTTCTTTTTTATTGATAAACGAGTTATAACTATTTAGAAAAAAATATTTTTGTTAATGTTGAAAATATATGTCAAAAGCAAATACGTGCATTTGGTAGTTTGAATCTAAGACACACCAACAAAAAGCAAAAATCAACAATAAAACATTTATGGATCAAGAATAAAAAAAATCAAGAACACATATGATAAATCAAAACTTTTCAATGAAGATCTAAACAAGATATAGACAAATAAAATAAGAAAACATTTGAATCAAACATATAATACATAACAAATTGTATAAAACAAACAATAGACTCACCATTTACTGAGAGAAGATAAAATGAACAAAATGAAAATGAAATCATGAAGGTTGAAGCTGATGTTGGGCGAAATAGAAATGAAGTCTTTGACTAGAGCTCTAGTTGTTGTCTAAAAAGAGAAAATGGTCTTTGTTATTTAAAAAAGTGGTTTTTGTTATTTAACAAAGACAACATTTCTTATGTTCGAAATGCGATCATTTTATTCTTAAAGACTATGTTTTTGACATAAGACACGTGATCTTAGTTATTTAAAAAAAATGCTTTTTAACAAAGATGACATTTCTTATATCAGAACACAGTCTTTATATTCCTAAAGGGTATGTTTTTACATAAAAAATGTAGTCTTAGTTATTTAAAAAGTGTTTTTTGTTATTTAACAAAAACGACATTTTTTATGTAAAAAATGTAGCTTTTATATTCTTTAAGGCTACGTCTCTGACATAAGAAACGTGGTTTTTGTTATTTAAAAAAGTGTTTTTTATTTTTTATCAAAGATTATATTTTTTATTTAAAAAAATGGTCTTTGTATTCTTAAAAAAGTAGTTAAAAGTTTTTAAAATACATTGATTTTCAAAGATAAAGTAGATCAAAAAATTTATTATTAAGGTCAAACGTGGGATAAAAATAACTTTCCTTCCGAAATCTTAAAAAGTCATAAAGATAGGTGAGTTTATGATTTTAAGATATTTTGGTACTATTGAGAATTTAAGATTACTTTCAAAAATCAAATATCCTTAAACTAAATATGAGAGTCACATTTCTACAAGCAAAATTTTGGAGAAAAATCTTAAATTCTATCGAACCAAATGCTGCAAAAAGGTTGAGATAGGAAAGGAAAAGTTAAGGTGGCTAGGGTTTTTTTACTTTTAAATTAGGATGACTTGCAACATTATATTAAAAAAATTAAGAAAAAAAAAAAAAGACGAGAAATGAAAGGTTGGAAAAAAAGTCCTTAGCCCAATTAAACCCAAAAGTTTTTGAGTCCGTCCAAAATGTGGAGAAGGTCCGTTCTAGAATTCAAGAATAACATTCAAGTTTAATTAACAAGGAATTTTTGTAAATTGTATAGTATATTTCTTTTACCATTTATTACGTTATATACATTTATCGCATGCATATATTGTGTTATATTGTGTATGTATATTTTTAATGTTAAATTTAGGATTAATGATTTTAATTATATAAATACAAAAATATTATTTTAAAATTTCTTAATAATTGAAAAGTATTGGAGATTTTTTTGTGACTTTCTAAAAAATTTTCTTGAGGTACAGAATAATTTAACGAGACAAAAAATGTGAAAAATATTTTGAGAAATAATATATACATTATATATATATATTTGCTTGAGAATTAAATTCAAGTAATTATAAAATTTTAGAATGAATGAACAACATACAGACATGTTGTTAATCATATTTAGATTATATTTTTATTTTTGTATTAAAAATATTAATTTTAAATAATTAAAATTTTATAAAATAATTTAAATATTTTAGTAATTAATTATAATCTTATTTGAGAATGAGCGAATTTAAATTTTAAATAAAATATTTATAATTATTAGTAAAAATTTTAATAATTTATATTTCATCAAAATAAAAAATTTTATGAACCGAGCGTAAGCCAGGAAATTTTATAATTGTCTATACAACTACACTTTGACACTTAAAATATGTCACATAAAATTTTTTTTCATTATATAAAATAAATTAATTCACACCCAATCACTGTATCTTTATCGATTCTTGTCTAACTCAAATCTGCTATTCTTTTCATCACATCACGTTTGCCTTTTTTTTTTTTTTTTTTATCAATTCATGAATTTTTATTATGCCAATATATATAGTATATGCTAGTTTGGGACTCATTTGAAACACGGATTAGTTTTATTATATTAAATATTATATATATAAAAACTAATTAACATTCTTCGCATAATTGTATCCAAATAATTTTTTTTAATGTTTAATTCTTTTACTAATAGAAAAAAAAAATCATATTGTATAGTTCATCCATGTACTTTAATCAAATAGTAAAATTATTCTTTTTTACTTTCAATATTTTCAAATTAAATTTTTATATTTTAATTAATTATCGAATTTAATTAAATTATTAACGGTTTCAATTTTTATCATTTGAATTGATAATGTTGCATTTTGACTTTTTTGATGTGATATTTTTGTTTACATGATTGTTGATTTTGTTGGTGTGTCAAGTTCACATGATCAAAAATGATAATTATGTGACAATTTTATACCGTATCAACTTATTTCAAATTGTGTGTCTCATCTCCATAGTTTGACCAAATGGTGAAATTAGTCTCTCTACTTTAACATGTTTAAATTTGATTCCTATACATCAATTAATTATTGAATTTATAATTTGACCTAAAATAACTAAAATAAAAAAAAAAAAAGTTTCAATGCAAATAGATCAAGTTGTAACCAAGAAAGTGTATGAGTCAACACGTGGGTTGCAATAAACCTGCCTTTCAAAACAGAATCATTTCAACCTATTGTAAAAACAAAAAAAACACCTTTTTATTTTCCTTTTTCCTCATCTCTTTCTTCTTTGTTTTCTCTATTCTTTTTTTTTTACAAGTCTCATTCAACAAACTCATATTTCAATGGGATTTCCAAAAACCAATGCTCAAAAAATTCAACCATCATAAAAAAATTTATCTTAAAATAACCAACACCCAGAAATTGACCATTGACATCATCATTATGTATCACCATCCAAAGCAAAAATGAACAAAAAGCCTTAAAATTTTCTAAATCTGAAACTTCTAAAAAATAACTTTTCTAACAAAATTATTTTTGATTGTTTCTGTTAGTTGTCTCTGTTTTTTTTATGTTTTCTTGTGAATTGTTTGTATTGTTGATTGTATATCTGAGTTGTTGATTCTAGATGTCATGATCTAACTTCTATGTTTCTATCATATTTTTTTTTAGTTTTGTTATTTTTATCTTTTATTTATTTTGTTTTGGATTTTAAAATATTGAAAATAGAAATTAACAAAAAAGAAGAAATAAAAATAAATAAATAAATAAAAGAAGGATAAAGAAAAGATATAATTCAATTTCATGTTGGATTTAAAATCTAATGTAAAATGAACCCAATTTGTCAAACTAAAGTCCAATCAATAATTCAAATATAAAAAAAAATTATCTAAATGTGGAAAAAGAATTGCAATTGAATTAATAATTTATGTTTTTTATGTTTTAGTTTAGGTCAAATCCTAAATTTGATAATTAATTGTTATATAGGGATCAAATTTGAACATATTAAGATAAAGGGAATAATTTCTCCATTTGACCAAAATAAAAAATAAGATGTAAATTTTGAAAAAAGTCGATGTGGAAAAAACACTACCTAGTAAAAAACTTTGCTATGTCATTATTTTTAACCATGTACATGTAACATATTAGCAAAGTCAATGGATACATGAACAAAAATGCCATGTCAAAAAAGTTAAAATGTCATATCATCAATTTAAATGAAAACAATTTGAATAGTTAATAATTTGACTAAATTCGATAATTAATTGAAGTATAGGAATCCAATTTGAACATTTTAAGGTAAAGCTGTTAACAATTTAACTAAATTCGTTAATTAATTGAAGTATAGGAATTCAATTTGAACAAATTAAGGTAGAGGGACTAATTCCACCATTTGACCAAAGTACAGGGATATATTATAAATTTGACCAAAAAAAAAACAATAAAACTAATCAAGAGTATAAAAGAATATAAAGAGTAAGGGTGTAAATAAATTTAATATGAATTCGAACGGAAAAAGTTTGAACCATTAATAATTTGACTAAATTTAATAATTAATTGAACTATAGGGATCTAATTTGAACATAATAAAGCAAAGCCTGTTAATAATTTGACTAAATTCGATAATTAATTGAAATATAGAGATCCAATTTAAGCATATTAAGATGGAGGGACAAATTCTACTATTTGACTAAAGTATAGCGATACACTATATAATTTGACAAAAAAAAAAAAAAAACTAATCAAGAGTAAAAATTAACATAAGTACGAGTAAGGGTGTAAATGAATATAATATAAATAAACAAACATATATTTGTGATTTATTCATTTATTTTTAGAATTGTTCGTGTTTGATAAGAAAATTTTTTATTATGTTCGAGCTCAGCTTGTTTAAATGGTAGGATGTTTGTGTTCAGATCATTTAAGTTGAATGAACTCATTTGTTAACATTAAATAAATATATTCACAAACATATATAAATAAATATGTTCCTAAATAATAAATAAGTATATTCATAATCAATATATAAATCATAACCAAATAAATATAAACAAATAAACATACAATTATAAAATTAAGAATAAACAAACATAAATAAAGCATAAGCAAATGAGTTTTAAATGAACCGTAAATAAGCTTGTTCGGGAATATAAATAAACCAAACAAATCTTTATTTGTATTTGGTTTTTTAAATAAACGAACATAAAAATAATATTTAGGATCATTTGTTACATTAAATAAACAAATATAAATAAATAAAAACTAAATAAGTTCACAAATGATTCAGCAACTATTTTTTCGTTTACACCCATATAAAATGTATTGTAAGTAAACAATATATATTATAACACAAAGATGGTTCTAACTTTTCATCTATACGTATGCGAATGATAACTTCAAAATTTAGCATAAAAGAATATAGAGTCCATGACTTGGATAGATCTCAGTGTTGTAATAAAGTTAATAAATAACTTAATCCTACATCGATGGCGCACATCTACATATAAGTTAACTTAGTTATTAATACATTAAAAAAAAAATCTTAGTTACAGAAAGAACTATAGAAACAAAAGTGCAATAGTCAAGAATTACTCATAATCGATGGCATAAAAATCACAACGCCTTTTCCACTATTGCTTATTTTCTTACTTAATTTCTTCTCTTATCACAACTTCAGCTGCGATAATCAATCCTGGATCAATTGGTACAAAATACAGTACATAAGTTATCTTAGTTATTCATACCTTAAAAAAAAAAAGGTTTTAATTACACAACAATTATATAGACAAACAAGCAACAATCAAGAATTTCTTTTAACCGACAATGTAAAAATCACAGTACCTTTTCCACTATAAGAGTTTGAACTATGCTTTCTTGCATGTGAATCACTGTAATGGCGCCATCAATAATAAATGAATTCGTTTAAAAGGGAAAAGTTTGATATGAATGCCATAAGTAATATGTTATACATTAATTTGTTATAAGTAATTTTATGAATGTAAAAATATCTTTAGAAGCTTTTAAAATTTAAAAAGATGGGAAATTATTTAATATATTATTAGTGGAATTTTTAATTACATGAGTAAAAGTAACATGGTAACACATGTCACATTTTTAAAATTTTTTTTAATGTTTTTAAGTATACCCTAACAGACATGTGTCACTTTGTTAACCTCACTTGTGGAGTTAAAAAATTATATTGATAGTATATTTGATAATTTCTCTAAAATATATATATATATATATCTACATAATTAGTGATATCTAAATCAAATAAGATGAACATTTTTAAATTCAAATTTTTTACTACTTTATCTATAATAAAAAATTGGGATGAATTATTTTTGAAAATTTGTAATTTTTTATTATTTTTAATAACATATAGTTGAATTTAGATATATCAGGATAAAAAATAAATTTAAATTCAAATCAATGTTTGTATATTTTTAATATTTAATATGATTTAATTTAAATGTTTTTTATATTTGATTATTTTTAATAATATATAATTAGTATTATTTTATGTGCATTTAAAGAAATTATTCACATAAACATTTAAGTGACAAATCTGATTAGGAATTTATGTATCTTGTCATATAATATATATGATTAGGGTTGTGTTCTATTTTTCTATTCCTTTTCCTTTTTTATAGTTGATATTGTTTTGAATTGAGCCCAAAAATCGATCTTTACGAGTTTCTTTCAAAAGTACCTTAAGGATCAAGTATAACAAAAAAAAATCATTTTTAAATCAAAGTTCACATATCCCACTATAGGGGTTTAGGCTTTTAGTGGTGTTCTTTTTCAACGTTTAGCGGCGTTTATAAACGTCACTAAAAGATTTACAACATTTGCAAAAAATACCACTAAGAGTATCGGCTATATACGTGTCAGAGAAAATAGTGGCTTTTTTTATAAAATGCTATTAAATTAGCGGTGTTTGTATCCACAAAACATCGCTAATTTAATGGCATTTGTATAAAAAAAATGCCATTAATATGGTGACATTTATATGATAAGATGCCGTTAAATTAGCGACGTTTGTATAAAAAAAATGCTGCTAATTAAGCGGTGTTTTTATGATAAGAATGCCACTACTTTTAGTGGCTTTTTATGATACAAACATTATTAAATTTAGCATTTAGTAACATTCTTGAACACAAATGCTGCAAAATTAAGAAATTTACTTTTTTTTTTATAAAAAATTTCTATTAATGTTTATTATTTTCATTCGCAAGAAATGTTAAAAGAAATAAAAATGAACTTACATTCAAAAACTTAAATTAATAAATACTTAATTCACGTTCAAATATGCATCTAATAACACAAAGTTTAATAAATAGTATAATAACATTCAAATTTTTTTAATACATTAACCAAAAAATGTAAAATGTATGAAATTAATGACTGCATAGATTTGGAAGATTGCCATTTGATGAAGAAATTTTTTCACCTTAGTCACTAGTGTGCTTAAAAACCTACTGAATAATATCATACAAGTTTTAACACTTAATAATAAGCTTTTTTATATTAAAAAATATAAATATTTACTAAATATAATACCTGAGTTGATGAACCACCGATATTAGTTCCTAGAAATTGTTGCACAAAATTCATAAGATGTTCGAATCAATCATGCAACTACTAAAATTTTGCACGCTCTTGCTCCATTCTAGTATGTTTTTCTTCAATTTTGGCACGCTCTTGTTCTCTTTCTGCTTCCATTTGCTGAAACATTGTTGCATAGTTTGCAACTCCTCTCTCAATATGGAAATGTCTATTGAAGATTGACTTGCTGATAGCTACGTCCATAGGAGGTAGATGGTGTTGGACCCAATCTAAGGCCTCGGACCTGTCCGTGTCTTTTTTTTCCAGCAACTTTTGTGAAAATCCAATTTTCCTATTCTTGTATGTTGACAGAACCATCAATGCTATTTCAATATTAGCAGTCATTTTCTCTTTTGCTTTCTCCTGTAAATTAATCATATAAAACTATCAAGTTTAATGATTAATTCATAATATGTTAAAAAGAGTAAATATTTACTTTCTGTTAAGATAGATGTTACAAATTACCACAATTTTTTGTGTTTTGACATTCAGAAAAGATTTGTCTTTTTTGTGTGTGTTAAGCAAAAATGTTTCACACGTCCAATTTTACCACTCATCTCAATCTCCTATACAAAAACATATGTTATTGTTAAATACATATCAACTGTAACTTATTCATGCATATCAAGCCTATCAATCAAGTTCAAAATTTTGAATAAGTTTACTATCATATATTTAATCTATCTAAATTGTTAAAATATAAATATAATGGTAAAATTATATTTTGACCCCTTAACAACACAATAGTCTTAAACAGACGTAAACAATAAAAGCACTTGGCCTTTCATACATATCGATCATGGAAACCAAATTTAATTATTTGGACAAGTTTACTATCATAGATTGAAGCCATTCAAACTATTAAAAGCCATCCAAAAGTTTAATTTGTAATTTTGCCTTTTAAAGGCAAAAATAGTCCTAAATAGACATAAACGATAACTTTTTCATACATATCAATCGTAGAAACCAAATTCAATCATTCGGACAAATTTAATATCAAGTATTGAAGCTATCCAAAATATTAAAATAAAACAATAACAAGAAATTTGTATTTTTACCTAAATAGATGTAAACAATATCTTTTTCATACATATCAACCGTGGCAACTAAGTTTAATACTTTGGATAAGTTTAATATCATGTATTGAAACTATCAAAACTATTAAAATAAAACAATAACTGTTAATTTGCATTTTTACCTTTTACGGCATAAAAAGTTCATTCATTCGAATAAGTTTAAAATAAAAAACTTGCTATTTCTTTTCGTTTTCTTGCAAAACTTTTTGATCCACTTGTGTGGCTATATTTCTGTTGCTTTCTACTACCAATCCCAATCATTTTCTTTTCTGTCATAAAAATAATTGCGTATATGGTAAAATACAAATATTAGCAACTTAAAGCATAAAACACTTTTATTATTTTATTATACTATACAAAGTTATAAATTAATACATCTCTTTTTCTTGAGAATCAAAATCTAACTAATTTTTCATATTACCACCTAATCACATTACGGGGTAGATTTTCCATTATGGCCTCTACAGTAGTATTTGGATTGAAATACTTGTTCTTCAAATTATGTTTATAGTCTTTTCATTTCTTTTCCAATGACTTAAGCACAAATGAAGTTGGTATTTCAAGTACAAATCTTGATTGTAATAATACAATAAGAAAAGTTTGAATAAGTAAACCAAATGTAAAATAATTATATTTTTATATGTAATTAATTATACTAATACCTCAATAAAGTTTAAAGCATCGGCCTTAACTTCTGTTGGAACTTTATACCATGTTTCATAATGAATAAGCAATTTCATTCCATTACGAGCAAGCATGCCTAGAAATTAATCCAACAGTTGAGCTTCTTCAGCAATTGGTTACCTATTAGATTTTGCAGACACTACAATACACTTGGTTGAAGGTAATGCAAATAATTCCTTCAAAGTTGTCTGATCTCTGGTCCTCCGTTACCATTATTATCAACTACAAAAAATAAAAAATCAATTTGTAAAATGCCAATACTTTAATCATTATAATCAAATTCTAAATATGAGGCACATGATACTTGCAATTCAAATTTAAAGCAGAATCAATTGACAGGATGCTATCTAAACCTAGACCTTCCATATTGCCAGATCCAATAGCAGTTGAAGGGTTAGAAGTGACTGAGTTAGAACAATAGTCTTTCATTCCCCTTTAAAGGATTCAGTCCATAGCCAATATTAATAGATGCTGCAGACGGTTCTGAACTAATATCTCTGATATGTATTTCTTTCAAGCTACTCTTTCGCATTGTAGCTTACCTGCATCATAAAAGCAAATATATAAAAGATATTAGTTTAGAACATATATAAAGATATTGAGAAGTAAAGAAATCATAACCTATGATATATAAAGAACATATCAATTTAATTAAATCAAAAGATAATGTATGATTTACAATACAATAAATATACAATAGCAAATGCGACATTAATTACATATAAGCATTTATTGTATTATGTCTTAAACACTCGAATTACAAAATATAGATGATCGATCACGGTTCATAAATGTCTTTATTTACATCTTTGCAGACCCACTAAGCATAGGTACTGGAGATATTTTCTTTCAAGTTTTGTTCAGCAAAAGGATAACATTCAGTTCCACGTTCAACATCATCTTTGGTATCTAACCCTATATCAAATAAGTATTTAGGTGTGTTTCAAAGAACAACAAACCAACCCAATTCTTTAGGATCTTTAGAATAAAAAACTTGTTTGACTTGAGATGAAAAAACATAAGGTTCATTGATGAACTGTTGTCCAGTGTGAATTAATTGAAAAAAATTCACAAGTGTAAATCCAAATTGATCTTTTTTAATACCTTATACACTATTCATATCAGCCTAATCACACCGAAATAAGACAACTTTTCACTTGCCATAATAATCTAACTCAATGATGTCATTAATCATGCCATAATAGTCAACATTTTCCTCTAAAGGATTTGTGTCCTTAGCACTAGCCTAGCTAGTAGTTGATGAAATAACAACAACTCCTGAATTTTGTGTACTTCTAAATCTCTCATGGAGTGTGAAATCTAAATCCATTGATGATGAAACCTTTCTATCGTTTCACAATCTTGTTCGAACCTTGTAAAAGATACTTTACCTTTTCACTAACAAGCCTTCCACTCCAAACTTATCAAGGTGGAATAAATATATATATGTTATTAATGTTAGTTATACCATAAGCATTCTATGTAGATTTCTCATAATGGAAAGTATGGCATTACTTATAGTTGATCCTAACCATTCTTGAAAGTTTTTCAATGAACAACTTATCAAGTTCTCGAGGGTTTGATAATCGATAATGTGCACGAGCTCTTAAATTATTTCTATACTCACTACAAAGCATCATGATAAAGGATTAACAATAACAAAAAATACAATAAATTATGCTTAATGAAATGAATTATTTCCTTGCAAAAAAACTTATGTGCTAAACGATTTAATTAAGTCATGATGGAAAAGAACATATTGATGTGCTTGTGCCTAAGATTTATCATCTAACTCCATCATTTCAGCTTTACTTATTGGTTGTCCAAAACTTTTAAAAAGATAATTGTAGGCAAAGTCAGTATGCTGCATACTAACATTTCTCGATGGTCTATTAAATCTCATTTCAACATCAGCAATAAAACCTTCTGGATAGCATTTGTTGCGACAATATGACTTTAACCTCCCCAAAAACCTATTGCATAAAACATTAATCATATTTCTTTTTAACTAGAGTGGCATGATCAACAATAACAACCTAATCAATCTATTGACAAATAATACCTTTTGAAATTATACATCCATCGATAATAAATCGACTCACTGACTTTTGCTTCATATAGAAGGTGGATAACCAAATACATCATAATAGTGAAGAAGTTTGAAAGAAAAATCTTCTCTAAATGGCATAAGTAATCGTGGCTCAATCTTCAAGTTTGTCAAGCTCTTCCATATTCAGACATTTCTCATATAGATATTTAAATATGTTACTCAATTCAATTACCATAGAAGTGACTTGCTTTGACATTAATGAACGTAAAGCAATGGAAAGTAAGTCTTGCATCCAAATGTGATAATCATGTGACTTTAATGAAGAAAATTTTTGCACTTTTAGATTCACACATCTTGATATATTTGATGCGTAACCATTCAGAATTTTGATATTTTTCAAAACCTTGTAAAGCACATCTTTTTCAACTTTAGAAATTTCAAAATAGGCAGGAGGCAATCAATATTTGCCATTAGGAAACAACTTCAAATGAAGGTCAGGATGAATCTCTATATCAACTAGGTCAAGCCGACTCTTTAGGTCATCCTTTGATCTTTTATTCACATTGAGAATTATCCCGATAAAATTTTTGCAAACATTCTTCTCTATGTGCATCAAATCAAGGTTATGACATAATAAATTATATTCCCAATAAGGCAACTCAAAAAATATACTTCCTTTTTTTTCATAACTCAGACTCATTGGGGTCATTTTCTTCATTATCCTCCACATCACTTTGAACATCACTTTGAACATCAAGATCACCAACTTGAGTATCAATATCACCAACTTGCGTAATATGAGGCTAGACACCTTTAAAGATGTCCCTCACTCTTTTCCTTGATAGATTCATTTTTTCATAAGTGAAATTGATATCTTTTAACTTTGACAAGATATTAGAGCACTAATTGGTAAAGACGATTTCTCCAACTTTTTAGTTTCATCAAAGAGATGTTTTTGGAATTTAAATCTACGATTATAATCTAACCATCGATGATGTGCCATACAACAGAACTTTTTCTACCATTAGGTAACCACTTCAAGCATGTCTGCACAACACTACATAGGCAAGCATAATGACCTTTTGTACTCTAACCAAATAAATTTGTATAAGTAGAAAAATCATTGATAGTTTATAATAAAGCAGTATGTCTATTGAAGTTCTCTTTTTTTTTTATGCATCATAGGTCTCCACTCCTTCCTATAATTATTTTAACTCTGTAATAAGAAGTTGTAAGTAGATGTCTATATCGTTACCTAGACCTTTTTCCCCAAAAATTATCATAGACAAGATAAATGATTATTGCTTCATAGCAATCCATGGTGGCAAATTGTGCAAAATCAATACAACTAGCCAAGTAATATAAGAAGTACTCATCATTTTGAACGAGTTAAATCTATCAAATGCTAGTCCAAGCATAACATTTTGAGGATCAGATGCAAAGTCTAAAAACCTAAAATAAAATGATTTTTATGCCAAAAAATCTATAGAATGCCTCAATGATCCATCATTTATCCGTTTTCATGATGCCACTTTATTGAATCTATAGTTTTAAAAGACATGAAGAGTCGTTAAAGTCTTAGTATTAATGAAAAATAGCGTAAAAACTTAACAGGTTTCTTTTTGACATAGACCTTATCACTATCTTCATTTAACCTTTCATCAGAACTTTTGTCCACCCAATGAGAAATGCCACACAAATGACAAGATTTTTTATTTTTTCTATCACCCCAATACAACATGCAATAATTAGGACAACTATGAATTTTCTTATATCTAAGACCTAAATCCTTGATCGTCTTCTTTGATTTCTTACAAGATTCAAGGATTTTTGCAAAAAGAAACATTTCTTTCATAAACTCTAATAATAAAGTCAGAGAGTTTCCTGTCTATCCACATAAGCATTTCAAGTGAAAAAGAGAAACACAGAAAGATAACCTTGAAAGCTTTAATTCTTCATAAAGTTCTTCATTCATATCCTCAAGCAACCTATAAAACTTTGATGTTTTTTTCTAGGTTGTTGGTCACCTACACCTATCCCACATTCACTAAATTCATTCATTTTAACATTGGATTGATTAAATCCATCATTTTAGGGAGACGAATTATGAAAATGTTGGTTATGAATGTTAAAAGCATCTCGCAACATGCTTTTAATGTCATCTGCTATAAAAAGATCATGTTGGTTTTGGGGAGCCCTTGAAGTTGAAAAAACTCTAGTGGAAGACCTTGGCACTACATACTCTCCATGAAAATACCAATTAACATATCCCGAGACAAACCTAATACAAATTAAATGTTCGAAAATAACTTCATGTATTTGCCAATCGATATTAGCACACTTCACACATGGGCATAACATCATATTATCTTCACTTGTATTCTCAAATGCAAAATTAAGAAAATTTTCCACTCTATCTTTCTACTCTTGACTTAATCTTGACTTTTGCATCCAACTCTTATCCATTTAGTACTTACTGCATTATCAGACCAAATTTATATAAATAATTTATATGAAAACAAACATGTAAAATACTTAAGTTTACTATGTTTTAAACAAAAAATAATAACAAGACCAATACTTACAGAAGAACAGAACTCCTTGTTGTAAAGTATTTTCTCAGCTACTTGATATAAAGCATTTAAAACTCTATTGCTAACCCAAACATTACCCTAGAGTATTTCTAGTTGGGTTGAAATAAGGTAAAACTGGTTCAAAGGAAACCCAAAAAAAGAAGAAAATGAAAGGGAAAGGGAAGTGGATGATGGGTTCCAAATGGGTATTTAATGAAGGTGGGTTTTGGAGAAAATTTTTAAACCAAAAAGAATATTGCAAATTACAAAAGCTAAAGGAATAGTAGAATAAAGTCAAAACTAAAGTAAATAACTAAAGAATAGTCAAAATAGGGTTCTAAAAGACAAAGCTTGAATACTAAAAACTGAAGGAAAATAAAAGTAAATTATAGTTGATATGGAAAGAGAAATAGTAGAATAATGAAGATGAAGCATGAAGATGGTGATTGGATGTGCTAAGTTTGGGGACAATTTTATTGGAGTTTGTAAAATACACGTGCATACATTTGACAAATAAAGGTGTTTTTAACAAACAAACAACTTCAATAATCTCGTAATATTTTTTGATCGGATTATTGAAGGTGTTTTCTAAGAAAAACACCTTTAATAATTTTCTCTCAAAATTGTTTTGGGATTATTAAAGGCGTCTTACATTTAATAACCCTCGTAATGTTTATGGGTAAGATTATTGAAGGCGTTTTTGGCATAAAATACCTCTAATAAACAAGGTATTGAAAAAATGAATCGAATTATTGAAGGCTTTTTTTTAGAAAATGCCTTCAATAAATTCCTTTTAAAATTTATTTGGGATTATTAAAGGCATCTTTTAGTAAAAAAATGCTTTCAATAATCTATTAGTAAATTTTTAAAGGGATTATTGAAGCCATTTTTTGACTACAAATGCTTTCACTAATTCTTCCAAAATTTTTTTAAGGAATTTATTAAAGGCAATTTTGGCATAATATGCCTTCAATAATCCCCTTCATTTTTATTTAAGGAATATCAGTGAAGGTAGTTCTCTACCAAAAATACCTTCAATAATCCATTCCAATTTTTTAAAAGAACTTATTGAAGGCATTTTTTTGCATAATACAAAATGCTTTCAATAATCTATTAGTAAATTTTTAAAGGGATTATTGAAGCCATTTTTTGACTACAAATGCCTTCACTAATTCTTCCAAAATTTTTTTAAGGAATTTATTAAAGGCAATTTTGGCATAATATGCCTTTAATAATCCCCTTCATTTTTATTTAAGGAATATCAGTGAAGGTAGTTCTCTACCAAAAATACATTCAATAATCCATTCTAATTTTTTAAAAGAACTTATTGAAGGCATTTTTTTGCATAATACGCCTTTAATAATCCTTTCAAATTTTAACAGGAGATTTTTGAAGACGTTTTTGACTAAAAATGCTTTCAATAATCTCATCTTCAAAATTTTAAAAGAAATAATTTGAGGCATTTTTTTATAAAATGCTTTTAGTAATCCTCGTAATGTTTTTAGACAGGATTATTGAAGGCATTTTTAGCATAAAATGACTCGAATAAACAAGATATTAAAAAAATGGGCTGGATTATTGAAGGTATTTTCTTAAAAAAAAAAACCTTTAATAAATTTCTTTTAAAATTTTTTTAGGATTATTAAATGTATCTTTTAGTAAAACACGCCTTCAATAATCTCATAGTAAAATTTTAAGGGGATTATTGAAGGTGTTTTTTTCTTCACTAATTTTCTCTAATTTTTTGAAGGAATTTATTGAATGCATTTTTTGCATAATATGCCTTCAATAATTTCTTCCATTTTTATCAGGGGAATATTAGTGAAGGTGATTTTTTTACTAAAAACGCCTTCAATAATTCACTCCAATTTTTAAGAGGAATTTATTGAAGGTGTTTTTGGCATTACATGGCTTCAATAATTTTTTTACAAAATTATTGAAGGCATTTTTTGAGAAAAATGCCTTTAATAATTTTTTTTAAAAAATTTTGTGAGATTATTAAAGGCGTCTTTTAGTAAAAACGCCTTCACTAATCTAGTAGTAAAATTTTAAGGAGATTATTGAAGGCATTTTTGTCAAAAAAAATACCTTTACTAATTTTCTCTAATTTTTTGAAGGAATTTATTGAAAGCGTTTTTTGCATAATACGCCTTCAATAATTTCTCTATTTTTGTCAAGTGAATATCAATGAATGCGATTTTCTACTAAAAATACCTTCAATAATTCACTCTAATTTTTAAGAAAAATTTATTGAAGACATTTTTTACATCATATGCCTTCAATAATTTTTGTACAAAATTATTAAAGGTGTTTTCTAAGAAAAAATGCCTTCAATAATTTCTTTTTAAAATTTTTTTGAGATTATTAAAGGTGTATTTTAGTAAAAATGCCTTCAATAATCTCGTAGTAAAATTTTAAGGGATTATTGAAGACATTTTTGCCAGAAAAACATTTTTACTAATTTTCTCTAATTTTTTGAAAGAATTTATTTAAGGCGTTTTTTGCATAATACGCCTTTAATAATTCCTTTCATTTTTTTCAGGTGAATATCAGTGAAGGTGGTTTTCTACTAAAAACGCTTTCAATAATTCACTTCAATTTTTAAGAGAAATTTATTGAAGACATTTTTTTGCATCATATGCTCTCAATAATTTTTATACAGAATTATTGAAGGTATTTTTGCTAGAAAAATGCCTTCACTAATTCTCTCTAATTTTTTAAGAAATTTATAGAAGGTATTTTTTACATAATACACCTTCAATAATTCTCCTTATTTTTATTAAGAGAATTCAGTGAATGAGATTTTCTACTGAAAATACCTTCAATAATTCACTTTAATTTTTAAGAAAACTTTATTGAAGGCATTTTTTGTATCATACGCCTTCAATAAATTTTGTACAAAATTATAAGGTATTTTTTAAGAAAAAATGCCTTCAATAATTTTCTTTTAAAAATTTTTTGGAATTGTTAAATGCGTCTTTTAATAAAAATGCCTTTAATAAGCTTGTACTCAAATTTTAAGGGGATTATTGAAGGCATTTTTTCTAGAAAAAAATGCCTTCGCTTATAATTTTTATATTCATTCCTCTGTCTTGAACATCGAAATCACAAACTGCTAGTATAGAAACTGATTAAAAGCTGCATTAATCAATCAAACCAAACCCTATAAACACTTTTAGATTGACTTTTGATTTCTTTATCTCTATCGTTGCCACCAACCTTCAATAACTCAACAATGTACACCTTTTTGTTTACCGTTATGTCTTTATTTTTTTTGTTTACTATATTATTTATATTATTCGATAAAGGTTTTTTTTTATTCTTTACTATTTACATGTACATATATATTTTTATTCATTTCACCGTAACCTTAGTCGTTCAAGCACCTTTCATTGTATGTATGGGGTTTCTGTGTAATTTTGTTTAAATATTATGGTTTGCTAAATGGTATTGTATGATATTGTTTTGCTGAATGGTGTTTCTGAACACATTGTTGATTGATTTACTGAATGATGTTTCTGTACGTAGTATAATATTAGTTGTATTTTATTATGTACAGTATTAAATTTAGATGGTCATTTTGATGTATTTTGTATAATTATGATCAAAATTGTAGGTATTATGGATTCCAAACAACATAATTCTCCTTTTATTGAACATGCACAAGACATACCTATAAGCCAAAAAAGAAAAGGAAGGGGACGAAATAAATAAATTAAAGTGAGTGACACAAAAATTCACGTAAACTTCAATCAAAGTGGGCAACCTCAGTTTGATGAAGCTGCCAAGTTGGCTACTCATATTGGTGTTGTCATCCATAGTAGCATTTCAATTACGTACACCAATTGGCAATGAGTTCTGATGATCTAAAGGATGGTATATGGCAGTCGGTTGTGGTATGTTTATTAAACTATTTCATTAAATTTGTTAAATGATCATTTAATTGAAATTCAATGTATTCATACTAATTGTGTTAAATTATTTAGGAATGGTTCAACGTCCCAATTGACTGTAAAAAGATTATATTACGATATGCTAAGAAGGTATTCATAGAATTTAAAAGTAGATTGATAATGTAATATATTTTATCGCTTATTGATCAAGGAGATGTATTGGCTATTCCACCTATGTCATATGCAAATGTAATAAGTGTTGAAGATTGTATGTATAACTACTTGTTTAATATCATGTATGATTGGCATGTGGTTGTATGCATGACTCTATACTAGCTTGTATAGATTTATTGTTATAGCCTATCTTATTATTATCTTTAAGGATGATTAGGCTGCCAAAGTTAAATTTGATGAACTGGTAAACCAGTATGGTGAAGATCTATTATCTTTAGCATTGGAGCTAAAGAAAGGCCTAGTCGAGTTCGTGAGGTTGGTAAATTTGTGTTGCCATCAAAGTTTTTTAGTAATCAACCCAAAACCCCTCGAATGACAAATGTACAATATGAAGCAATCATTGAGCAACAACAGAAATGACTTGATGACTAGGAACAACGCCTAAATGAGCAACAACAAAGACTCGCTGCTTTGGAGGCCATGTTGGCAGCAATGCAGCATAGCATGCCTATAGGCCAGTCGGATAGCATCATCTACCTAGGACAAGCTTCCGTTGCAAGTCAAGCAGGGAACCCAACCTCTGCTATTAGCCATGAAGTATGATTTTGTTTACAAGTTTAACATTAATTTGTTTATTATATTTATTGATTTGATTTTAATACTTATATTTTATTATATATTGTAGCAAGATGTTGAGACTCAGAGTCTGACCCTTGCTCAGGCTTCCATGGATGAGTTATCTAATTATTCACTCGATCATTTATCTAGAGAAAACTGTATAACCATTGAGTATAAGGAATGGTTATTTGATAAACCATCATTTTTTTACATTGGTGTGGATAAAGTTAAAGAATTTTGTGAACTAGATGAAATATCAGCTATTGATATTATTGCTTATATGAGATTAGGTTATAAATACAAATATGCAAACTCAATATATATTGATCTATATTACAGTGTATTACTAACAGTATTATTGATTGTTATCGTGCGGCTTCCTATATAGAGAGATCAATGCAAGGCAAATAACCCACAGATTTAGATTCGTTGACCCCAGCTTCATTAGTGAGCAGAGTGGCACAGTCGCTTTTTATGCTAATCATGTGATTGAATGCATGAAAAAATCGATTGATTATTATTTGCTCCCTTATAATGTGCAGTAAGTTATATTCATACAAATAATTATTCCAACCTTACCCAAATCTGATATGGTGCCTAATCTGAGTATATCATTCTTATTATTTTACAGTCATCATTGGCAGCTTATTGTGATTGATACCAAATCTTTAACGCCATACTTAATTTAGCTCAACCAACAGTTATGCCTAACCCTGAAATTCAAACTTTTATAAAAAGGTATTGCATGTTATTATATTATATATCTTCTATTTCTTCATAAGTAATTTTATTTATATATTAAGTAATTTTTTTCTTTTCAATTTACGGTAATATTTGCATTTGATAAGAAGGCAAAGAAAAAATGGGTGTCATTATCGGTAAATGTAAAATTTATTCTTTTATGTTGAGTTTATGCAGATAAATGTTTCTTAAATCCACTAAATTTAATTTTTAGGTACCTCGTCAACCCTGATATACTGAATGTGGATATTGTATCCTTCGTTTTATGCGAAAGATAGTTTTATATGATTTTATGATCACACCATTCAAGGTTAGTATAAATTTCATAAAGTCGTTATATCTTTAAAAAAAATAGCTAAATTATGTTCTCATTTATTAACATTTACTTTTGATATATTTTTTTAATAAGAGAGTAAAAAAGCTTCACAGTAGAGGAACTTGATGAAGTCCGTAAAGAGTGTTGTGAGTATGTATTATCATTTATTGATAAACCTTGAGATTGGACATTGTTAGTTGAATGTAAATATATGAGGATCATTAGTTATAATGTTTTTAATATGCCATGTTGAATGGATAATTTAAGTTTGTAGATTGGGGTATCGGTTTACTATTATTGGTATATATTTGTTTTATATCAATACACATATATTGAGTACAATTATTTGAGAAAAGTATATTAATATGGTAACGTTATCAATTTTAACTTTGGATATGTGGTCAATTTATTGAAATACAACAATGTTCATAATGTAAATTTCAAAATATAATTTGTAGTATCACATATATAAACCAAATATTTTTTTAGCATAAACCTACAACTAACTTTAAATATTTTATGGGCATAAACCTATAACTGACTTCACATATATAATTAAACCAAAGTTTTTTTTATGGGATTACGGAAGGTGTTTTTAGTCAGAAAATGCCTTAAATAATCCCTAACAAAATGTTACTAAAGACATTTTTGACCAAAATCGCCTTCAATAATCCCTAATAAAAATTTATTGTGTAGATTATTAAAGGCGTTTTAGCCAAAAAATGCCTTTAAGAATCTATTCCAACTTTTTTGTATGGATTATTAAAGGTATTTTTTTTTCAAAACCACATTCAATAATCCCTTATAAAAATTTATTGATTGAATTATTGAAGGCACTTTCGGCCAAAAACGTCTTTAAGAATCTATTCCAAATTTTTTCTATGGATTATTGAAGGTAGTTTTCTCCTGAAAATGCCTTCAATATTCTCTCTCCAAAATTTTTTAAATGGATTGGTGAAGGCATTTTTTACCCAAAAAATACCTAGAATAATCCCCTATAAATAATCTCTTCAAAAACCTAAAAAAAGCTAAAAAAAAGGGATCAAACCTACGACCTTATGATTAATAATCGTATGATCCTAAAATTTTGGTAGGATATTTATTGAAGAATTTTTTTTTTACCAAAAACACCTTCAATAATCCTTTGTAATTTTTTAGTGAAATTATTAAAGGCGTTTCTTATAGAAAACGGCCTTCAATAATCGCTTACATTTTTTTATGAGGGGATTATTCAAGGCATTGTCTACCAAAAACGCATTTAGTAATCCCTTATCTATTTTTTAACTGGATTATTTAAGGGGTTTCTGTTAGAAACGCCTTCAATAATCACTCCAATTTTTAAGAGAGGATTATTCAAAGCATTTTTGTTGATAAACGTTGCTATTTTTTGCCTTAGGTGATGTTTATAAGTAAAAACGCCGCTATTTGAATATTTAGTGGTGTTTTAATAATAAACGCCTTAAGTTTTATAAAAACACAGAAGCTAGTGGCGTTTGTAAATGAAACGCCATTACAAAACTGCCACTAATCTTTTATTTTCTTGTAGTGTCTTCTGATTTCGTATAATAAGAAATGTGTTAAATATTCATTTATCTCTTTTATTATATAATTTTTGTTAGTTTGATACTTAAAAAAAATAAAATTATTAGTTTGGTACTTTAATTGTCATTTTGTCATTCAATTTAGACAACGTACTAACGCTGTCAGCCAACTTGCTAATATGGCATACTATCCAATAAAATGTTAACACTTATAAAAAAGTTTAATAAATGCCACATTATCAATGCTAAGTCAACATTAAAAAAATTCAAAAAAAATTTTAAATTTATTTAAAATAATCTAAAATATTTCAAAAATTTAAAATCCAAAATTCAAAAATTTTAAAAAATTCAAAAAATTTGAAAATTTAATAAAAAAAGAAATTTATAAAATTATTAAAATGAAAATTTTAATAAAAATAAAATTTTCTTAAAATTCAAAAAAATAGCAAAAACTTAAAAAAATTATAAAAATTCAAATAAAATGTAAATTTTTTTTAAAAATCTAAAATTTTTAAACAGATTTTGAAAAATTTTAAAAATTTGGAAAAATTTTAAAAGATTAAAAAATCTGAAACATTTTAAAAAATTATAAAAATAAAAAATTATGAAAAGGAAAAAAAAAGAAAAAATCTTAAAAATTTAATAAAAATCTAAGAAAATTAAAAATTTTCTAAAAAATATTAAAATAGAATTTTTAATAAAAGTAAAAATTTTTTAAAGCTAAAGAAAATTTTTTTATTAAAGCTTTTGTTTTTTTTATTTTTGTTGATTTTTTTGAACTTTTTGAATTTTGTTGGATTTTGTATGAAATTTTTTATTTTTTTTATTTTCTTAATTTGAGAATTTTTTGGTTCTTTATTAAAATTTTTTTATTTTTTAATTTTTCAGTAAAATTTTTAATTATTTACAAAATTTTTAAAATGTTTTAATTTTATGAAATTTTGTAAATTTTTAAAAATTGTTAAAAATTTTCATTTTTTAATTTTTAAAATTTTTTAAAAATTTACAAAATTTTGAAAAAATTTGAGATTTTTTTAAGTATTAGGCTTTTTTTTTTTATGTTTTTTTTATTTTTTAAATTCAAAAAATTTTTATTAAAGTTTTTTTGAAATTTTCATGTTTTTTATTTTTTAAAAATTTCAAAATTTTTAAAAATTCTTAAAATTTTTTAAAATTTTTAAAATAATTTATTTTTCCAAAAGAATTTATAATTTTTAAAATATTCTAGATTTTTAAATTTTTTTGAATGTTTTTTGAATTTTTTTGAAATATTCTTTTAATATTAACGTGACAATTGATAATGTGATATTTCTTAGAATTTTTTATATATGTAAGTATCTTATTGGATGTACATGCCACATCAATAAGTTTATTAATGGTATTAGTCCAAAATATTAAAATGAATAATGGAATAAAAATTGAAACACTAATAATTTTTTTCAATATTTAATTAAGAAAAAATATATAATATAAGAGTAAACACCTATTTATCTAATAACAAATCGAGAAAGATGGCAACAAAATGGTAAGCTTCTAAACAATGTCATACGTTAAAAGCAGGTTCCTTTGTAGGAGTGTAAAATAATGGAGTTTTTGATAAAATGATCATAAACATATTCAGTTTCTATTCGTTTATATTTATTTATTAAGTTTAACAAATAATCTTAAATAATATTTTTATATTCATTTATTAACGAATAAAATACAGACAAAAGTCTGTTTGATTCATTTATGTTTATAAACAAATTAGTTCGTTTGTTGTTCGTTTCTATTCATTTATAATAATATTAATAAAATTATTTTTTTATCATTTGTCCTAATTTTATTTTAAAATTTATTTATATTTATTTGGATTTGTTTATATTCGTTAGGATTTATTTGTTGAAATCTATTTGATTATAATTTATTTATTATTTATAAACATGTTTATTTATATATATTTGTAAATATATTCGTTTATTATTTATGAATGAGTTTGTTTAATTTAACTGAATCAAATATAAATAAAAATAAAATAAATCTGAATTGAATGTGAATATTTTATCATTTAAACGAATTGAGTTTAAACAAACAGAATAATTTGTTTATTAAATATAAATTGAGTCCAAACATCTTTAAAAATAAATAAATAAATCATAAATATATTTATATTCAGTTAATTTACAACTCTATTTCTCATGAGATGTTGATAAGATGGAACAGTACTACTTGAGTTTTGAAACTGACGATGGCAACCCAACTTCTGCCCGCGAAATCTGCCTCGAGCCAAGACCGCTGAATATCTCTTTCAACGTCAATATTTTTACTGCATTGAATACAAAGTGTATGCATGTCCAGTACCAAATTGTTAAGGACTTACGCTGAGTTGTGACTAAGAAAATGGTGTAAAAGCCTAGTTTTGTAGGAAAATGGTGTAAAAGCCTAGTTTTATGGGCAGCGATCATATCCGATAATTTAAGATATGATAAAATAATATGTTATAAAAATAATATAAAAATATAATTTAATATAATATAAATTTTAATAAAAAAATATATAATTATAACAAAAATAAAAAATTATTTATTTTTTTGTATCACATAAATTATAATATTTAATTTTATATAAAATACTATATATATATTATTAAATGTAATTGTGATAAAAGAAAATCACAAAATAGAAATGAAAAGGCCTTTACATAACTTCCAATTTGGGCTATTGGGGCAAAAACTAGGGCTACTAAAATTCTGGGCTATCTTTAGATCATTTCAGCTACAAAGATAAAGGATCTCAAATCTGATCCCACTAAATTATTATTATTTTTATTTATATAAAAAACTTTTTTATGGTAAAACGAAAGAAAAACTAAGTCAATAAAAATAATGACGTATCCACAAATGAGTATTACCGAATTCTGGTTTGAACATATTAACCTTGAGGATATCTTATGATTTGAAAAAGAAATTTAGTTACCATCAGTTGATGAATTATGTTCCAATCATGCTACATAATAGTATAATTTTATTTTAATCCCTTATTATTGCTAATATTTTTATAATATTATTTTCTTTTGGTGTTACGTTCGATGAAATGTCATATGCCATGGGACATCCTTTTATTTTTAGGACCCACCCTAATAATAATATTATTATTGCTAAATATTTGACGTAACCATTTATTACTTCATGCAATTAAATGCATTATTATGCCATGCAAATTTATCAATTAATTTTTTTTAAATAATCTAAAGATAACCCAAATATATCACGCAACTAGGCATATTAATCATCTACCCGCAATGTGGTCTAATGGTAAGGGCTGAGTTTAAGGATGAAATGCATTAGTGCATGATTCGAGTTTAATTTTTATTTTAAAATTTTGATTTAAGTGAAAGATAAATGATTCGAGTTTGATTTTTGCTTTGAAAATTTTGATTTAAGTGAGAAAACATAATGGTGAAATGCTACACTAGTTTCTTTGAATTTGGCCAGAAATGACAAGTCCATCATGCCCTGCCTTCTCAAGGTTCCCTTCATAAAAAAACTAGGTATATTGATCTTTATCCAAAAGAGTATAGTTTGGTGATTAATTATTTTACATGATAACAATATTTTTGTTTTAATTTTTTCTCTTATTTATAGTATTATGTTTTTTTTTTATTATTTTGCTAATTTATCAACGTAAATGCAAGATGTGGGAATTACATGGTTTGAGATTTAACTTTTGTTTTTTGTTTTTTTTTTTACATATAAAAGGAAAAAGGAAAAATATAATTTAGTGAAAATAAAGGGTTTTTGCTAATAAATGTCTTAAAAACACTTTTTAAAAATTGAAATTCATTACCAGAACAGTTAATTATCATATTATAACTATTTTTTTTTGTACATAGAAAGTTTTAGTTTAAGAATAAAGAAAAATTTGTAAATACTAAAATTTGAACCCAAATTTATTAGATATTCAAATTTATTGAATATCATATTTTTAAAATGATTGAATAAATCATTTGAATTAAGTTATGTATTCATAAAGCAACTTATTGGCAAAAACCAAAAAAAAAAAAAAATTGAGGGAATAAAATAATGTGGGTTTGACATACGAAAGAAAAAAAGAGAAAATGTTATTCTAAATACACCATCAAATCTTCTCCTTACATCCTAATTATTTTCTTCTATAAATACCAATATATAAAATACCAATTTTATCATTTAATAAATTACAATTTTACCCTCTTTACACCCCATTTACCCAGTTTCTCTTATTCTTCTCCTTTTCTTCTTTCTTTGTTTCTTCTTTTTTCCTTCTTTCTCAAACCCCAAACCCTAAACCTTTGAAACTAAAACCAAAATTTTGAAACATTTGTTAAATCTTATAAATAGTGTAAAAATGGATAGAGACATGAGAAACAATAATGGGGGAGCTGAGCTTGAAAAGGTAATGATATCTCAACCTAAGCGAACCTGTAGTTTTTATGCTTATGGAAATCCATTTTGGAAAATACAACATAATTTCGGAAAACCCTATTTTCGAAAATTATTTTGTATTTTTGGAAATTCATTTCTAAAAATACATCATAATTTTTTAAGAACTGTATATTTCTTTTAATTATAATTTTTTAACATATTATGATATGTAGATCAATTCGAAAACTATACTAATAGAGTGGAATCAGTAACTAGAAAATTAAGATGTGAAATATGATTGCACGAATTCATTTATTACAGAAGAGGTAAGATTATGTTTTTGAGGTTTAAAGTTATAAAAGGCATAAAATGTTAGTTTGTATAGATGTAATAAGTTAAATATGCTGTATAGGTGTTTGTAGTAGAGAAACTTTGATTTCATTGGCTAGGTAGGTTGGAAAGGTTAAATATTCAATTTGAGATTAAACATTTGGATGGTTGCTTAATTCAGGACTAAACGTTTTAATTTCTACAAATAAGAAATCAATGTTATTAACTTATAACAATGTAAGATTTTTTTAACAAAAATTGGGATGTGAAAGATACGTGTCATGATAATGCATGAAAAAATTAAAAGGCAATTGATTTGGCACTTTAATGCTGATTTGGTTACTTTTTTCCAATATTGGGTTAAAAAATAAATATATTTATCAAATATATATTATATTTATCAAATATTATCAAACCAAACAAAAGAAAAGTTATTAACAAAAAAAAAAAAACTCAAAATCACCTAAAACATAACTGCTCTCTCTTAAATCACGCAAATAATGTTTGGGTTTAAAATTCATTTTTAACCTAGACAATATTTCTTATCAAGAATCTTAAATTTTAATATTATGTTTGGATCTTCAACCAAGCTAACAATTTCTTGAGCGAAGGTGTCTTGAAGAACAAGCTCTTCATTTTTTTCCATTAGTTTGTCTTTTTCAATAACTTTAGCAATGATGCCTTCAGTTTGCACCATAGGAATCGCAAGGATTCTTGAATTTCTTTGCCTCTGTTTCTGCAAGAATGTCACTTCCTCTAATGCCAATCTATACATTCCAATTTTTTTAACTGATTTCCATTTTTTCTTCTATTTCCAACTTAAAATTCCAAAACAAAAATTTAAAAGAAAACCCTAATGTAATTAAAAAGGTGAAAAATAGATTATCTTTTGTCTTTTTTGTCGTTTGATTTAGTGGCAGGGTCATCTTCTTCGTCTTCCTAAATGCTTCTTTTTCTGAAATTTTTTCTCTTTTGCATTTCAATTTTTTTTATTTCTTTCCCTAATTTCAATAAAATTGAAACTTGTAGTAAACCCTAAGTTCTCTTAGTTTTGAATAAAAAAGATAATGAAGAAGAGAAATGAAAAAGGTTTAGGAGAAAAAAAAGGCAAGAGCCTTTCCATTTATCATTTCAAGTGGAAACTTAATTCTACTGTTAAACTTAACGGTGTGTATCTTTCACATCTCAATTTTTGTTTAAAAAATCCTATATTGTTACAAGCAATAGCATTGAATCTTTATTTGTATAAATTAAAATGTTTAGTTATGAATTAAGCAATCACCCAAATGTTTAATCCTAAATTGAGCATTTAGCTGGTTGAAAAAGATCAAGGTGTTGTGATTGTGATAAAAAAACTTTAAGGTGAAACACCCAAGAAAACCTAGAATAAGATTGGCATGTGAACGAAGTGAAAAATACAGATAGCAAAAGAATAAGGACAATGTAGGAGAAATGCAACCTAAGAGAATGGGAACGAAAAAGTGTGGTTGCTCATTTGAGTTACATGAGATTAAGTTGACAATGAATGATGAGTAAGATGTGAAAATAGTCAATGAATTTCACAATCATCTACTAGCAAAACAATTAAAAAGACATTTATTTGTAGCTTGATTAATTGAAAAAAAAAATATAATAGTTGCTAATATGTTAAACAGTATGGTCAAACCCAAAATTATACTGTTGACCATAAAATAACATGATGAGAAGAATGTCAGCATTGTAAAGACAATATACAATGAACGTCAAGATACAAATATGTTGATAAAATTGGTATATCACAAATGCAATAGCTTATAAAAAAAGTTGACTGATTGTAAATACCTAGAGTGGCATAGGACTGATAGTCAAGTGACAGTTTGAAATGTTTGTTTTAGGCTCATCTTACTATTGTAGAGTTATTGCAAGCCTTCCCAAATATCCTAATTATGGATTACACTTATAAAATAAATAGGTATCGTATGCCATTACATGAAATTGTTAGTATGACTTTCACTAAGATGACATTTTCTATTGCATTTATGTAAATGAAGACTGAGCATTTTGAGACTGACAAGTTAAGTGATTATGTGAAAGACCTATTCTAGGCTTATTCTATTAGTGTAGAGTTATTGTAAGCCTTTCCAAATATCTTAATTATGGATTACACTTAATAAATGAACAAGTATCGTATGCCATTTGCATGAAATTATTGGTGTGACTTTCATTGAGATGGTATTTTTCGTTACATTTGTGTATATGGAGGCCAAACATTTTGAGAATTACATTTGGGCATTGGATAAATTAAAAAATTTGATACCTACTGATAAATTTTCTATTATTATTGTTATTGATAAAGAGTTGGCATTGATGAATGCCATAGAAGCAATGTTTCCTAGCATGATCAATCTTTTATGCAAATTGCATATCTCAAGAAATATACTTGTGAATTGTAAGAAGTTTTTTAAGTGAAATGAGAAATGAGAGGCATTTATGTCTGGTTAAAGTGTACTTACATATTCATCTATCGATGATGAGTATAAAAGGCATCTAAGCTCATTAGAAATTGATTACCAAACTTATCCAGATGAAATAAAGTGTGTGAAAAATTAGTGGTTGGCAAAGTATAAGGATAAATTTATTGCTGCTTGGACAGATAAAGTAATGCACTTTGGCAATGTTACAAAAAATAGGTATGATTTATGTTGCATTGTTAAAATTTATTTATGGTTTTTAGGGTTTCATAACAAATCATGTATATACTTTTATTAATTCATTTAGGGCCAAGATTGCATATGCAAAATTAAAGAGGTACCTTGAATCATCTCAAGGGGATTTTAAATCATCATAGAAGATAATTAATGCACTTATTGAGCTTCAACATACAGAGTTGTCAAGCATGATTTCAAACCTTTATTGTTCAAAGAGTTGTGATGTTTGGTATCTAAAAGTGCATTGAATATGATATTGATGGAGGTTAAGCAAACTAATCACGTTGAGATTGATGCAAATGCTTGTGGTTGAGTAATCAGAAGCATGTATGGATTATCTTATACTCATGAAATTATAGAGTATATAAGGGTGGGAAGTTTAGTTTCTTTATCTGAAGTACATCTACATTGGAAAAAGTTTGATTTATTGAAGAGCCAAGATAATGAAATATCTAAAAAATTGACCATCTAGTTCAAGATTGACCAAAGCATAAAACACTTCAATTAATGTGATGAGTTTGGTAAATTGGCTATGAGAAGAAAATTGCAAGAACTTGGTAATCCATCAACAACTATGTTAATTCCACCACTAAGGATAGCTAAGCCAAAAAGTTGCAAAATTATAAAAGCAGATACCTCTACACGATGTGATACATCACACTGTAAGATTGTTTTATCAGTTCAGGATAGTACATCACCACCAACTATTGCAAACTCAGTAAAGCTGATAACATAAACCAGCAAACTTCCTGTTCACTGTCCTCATGGTAAATGAAAAATGTAATATTTAGATAGTTTACTAATAGATTTACATATGTATATAAAGAGCATCATTGTTGTTGAGGTGCATGGATAATGTGGTTTTCGTTCTATTATTGGGTTGCATGGATTGGGATTAAATGGTTTGATACAGATGCAACAAGATTTAATTGAAGAGTTTAATCAGTTTCGAGGTGATTATGTGACTTTGTATGGATCCATAGAATATGTTGAGGAATTGTTATAAATCTTATTGTGTTTTGACAATTTTATCTCATATAATAAGTGGTTGACCTTATCTAATATGAGTCATTTGATTGTCTCATGAGATAATATTGTGGTAGTCCACATCAATTTGAGATAGTGCCTGACATAATATCCCTATTAGATCTGTACCACTTGCACCATTAGAGCATAGAATAATTATAATTGGATTTGTTAATGATTGTCATTTTATGCAGGAACTATTAACTGGTGTTGTCATTTACTATTTATATTTATCATTCCTATTTTATGTAAGATTCAATATAATTGTGCTCGAAGGTGGAAGATTCTATATGTACCTCGTATTGAAGATTTCAAGTTATTGTTTAGTATAAATTTTGATATGGTCATTCAAAAAACAATACACATTGATTAATTTTTTTTTTGCAATACTTGTTTATCATATTAATGTATATGTTAAAAGTTTATATTAATGTTTAGGGTTTATATATTGAACATGTTATCTAATGGATAATTGTTATATTGAACATGTTATCTAATAGGATGTGTCATATTGAACAAGTAATCTAATGGATATTTTATAAATGTAACATACTATAATGGACAGTTATAAACATAATAAACTAAATAAAAAAATATGACACAAAGTATTAGTGCATAATATCAATACATCAATTCCTATCCCTCAGCCTCTTGATTCAAAGATTATACATGGTGGCTTGGATGGTTTAGGCAGTCTAAATACATGAAATAAGGGTGTAGGAGTCCATGTCTGATGCAATACTATTGATCTAGACTGACTGCTATTGCTTATTGTAGTCATGACCCAGACAGTAAAACATGTGCTCTGATAACTACATTTCTTTATACTATCATAAGATATAGATTTGTGGATCTACCACTAGACATAGATTTTAGGGAGTCACCACTAATCTTTTTTGTTTAGGTATGATTGACCACCTAAACGAATCTATTCTATTTAAAGAGGAGTTCCAAGATTAACTTAGGTATCTTTAAATAGTAGATTCTAATCCATGAAACCAGATTTAGATTCGAGAATATGGTTATATGTAAGGAAGATTATAACACCCTTACGGCACCCATCCAAGGGATGATATCAGTTTGATTTCAAATTATCAAAGCCTTAAATATGTTTATAATTTCCCAAAATATTTAATATTGAAAATTAATCCTAAAATTACTCCAATAGTTTAGTAGCAATTTAACATAATTCTCTCAACTTAGGAGTATTCATGGAAACTAGTGTCTTACCCTGAAGAGCTCTGTTATCAAATTTATTAATGTATTTTATTCAAGAAAATAATTAGTAAAGTCCTCCAATAGTTTGGTAGGATTTACTTTGATGCAGATCTCTTAATAGATTTATGACATTCTTCAACAGTTTGATAGATTCCATAAAATTTAAATTTTTGAAAAATCCTCCAACAGTTTGGTAAGATTCATAAATTTATTTCAAAAGAGAAAATTATGCATATATTTTTTATTTTTTTAGACTATTTTCCAAAAATAAATAAAAAAGAATATTTAATGAATGATAAAATGCTCAATTAAAAAAATAAATAAATAGAATAAAATAATAAAAAATTTGAAAACAAAAAATAATAAAAAACTTAAAAATAATGAAAATGGAAAAAATAATAAAATAAAATAAAATAAAAAACCTGTGATCGGGTTGAGTTGGACACATGGGTTGTTTTGGCACAGTATAAAAACCACACCCTTCAGACTTTTCTTAGAATCCTTCTCCCCTCTCTCTTTCTAGCCTAAAATTTCTCTACCTTTTCTCTAAAAACCCAAGAATATTCAACCGAAAATTGGGCAACTTGTCGGTTTCTGAAAAAAGTTATTGAAATCTGGTCAAAAAATTCAAACTCCAGAAAAAGCTCACCAAAAAATTCAAACATTGAACCCCAAAACCTAGTTTTCTAGATTTTTCCAGATTCTCTAAAAATTTTCTAGAAATTCAACCTTGAACCCAAAAACCTGAAATCTCAATCCTAACATTCCAAACCAAAAACTAGAAATCCAAACCCCTCTAAATCACCAAAACCTCAAATCTAGAAACTTCAAAACTAAAATCCTAAAAAACCAACCCAGAAACTATTTCCAGAATTTTAAACACAATCTTTTCTCCCAAAAATCCATTATCCTATTCCTCTGGTCCTCTATTTAATTTATAGCCATCCTTAGTAGAAATTTTAAGATTCAAACCAATCCAGGATTAAATCTTGGGATTGGATTCTGTCAAATGTAAATTAGTCCTAAGCATGGCAAGTTTAATTGATTTGATTCCTGGTTTTATGCAGAATTGAAATCTTAATTTTAGTATATTTAATTCCTGATTCAATCGCAGATTATGAAGAAAAACGGAAGGAAATAAAGTAGTAGTAGTAGTAGTAATAGTAATAGTAGTAGTAGTAGTAGTAGTAGTAGTAGTAGTAGTAGTAGTAGTAGTAATAACAATAATAATGATAATGATAATGATAATATAATATAATATAATTACTATATAATAATGTAATACTAGTAATAAAAAATAATAATAATAATACTAATAACAATAATAATAATAAAAGTACTAGTACATATAAAAAATCGACATTAATTGACCCCAGACATAGATGGGTGTCTACAGCTGTGCTTTCTTGCATATTCATGTTTGACAAGGATAATACAAAAAATTGGACATCTACTTTGTTCTGACCCAAAATAAGAGTCAAATCAGTAAGCAAAAATGATCGGAATTGAGCCGTAAGTTAGAAAGGTGATATGGACTGAGTTGAGATCAAATGACCAAGATTGAACCATAAATCAAGAAAATGATATGGATAAAGCTGAGATCAAACAACCAGGATTGAACTTGCAAGTTTGAAAAAATGATCTGGACCAAGTTGAAATCAAACGATCGAAATTGAATCGCAAGTCTAAAAAGTTGACTTGGATCGAGTCGAGGTCAAAGTTAGGTGACCGTAGTTGAACCATGTCAAAAAATGATCTGGAAAAGCTGAGATCAAATGACCAAGATTGAACTATTAGTCTGGATAGCTAACTTGGATTGAGTCAAGGTCAAAGCTAGGTGATCATGGTTATGGTCAAAAGATGATCTGGATAAAGCCGAGATTAAATGACTGGGATTAAATCGTAAGTCTAAAAAATAATATAGACCAAGCAGCGATTGGACGATCAGATTGAATCGTAAGTCCAAAAAACACAATCTGGACCAAATTGAGAATAGATGATCGGGATTGAATCACAAGTTAGAAAGATAATTTAAACTGAGCTGAGATCAAACAAGTGATGAATAATAATGGAATGATGCAAGTGCATACTTTATCTAGGATGCAAATAAAATTTCAATTATGGTACAAAGTTCCAACAATTTTCTTTCACATTCTCATTTCTGCGTATTTGTCACAAGGGGATTACAAATCAATCTTTGTTACTCAAGATAAGCACTTATTTTTGCCCCAAAAGAAGCTTGCAAAATTAATGACTTTATCATACTTTAAGGATTTCATCTTTGGCCCTTGTTGCTTTTAGTTCTCTCAAAGTAATACACAATCTCTTATGACATTACTCAATTATTAATCATTATCTTAATTTCAAAATATGAGATGCAAATTATGCATTTCTTTTATTCATGGCACAGCATAAAAAGGGAAAGGTAAATATTGAAAGTGGAACATAAACAGGATGGAATGAATACCATTTATTTAAAGAAGAAGCAAATTACAAATGATGGCAAAGGAATAAAATAAAGGTTTATAACGATAGCAATTTAAGATACCAATGCCCCAAGAAAAACAATCAAATAATTATGACAACAAATTTTAGATTTTTTCAAACACTCAGCTATATAATGTCTCAACATTTTCAAACTCTTCAAAATTTACTGACTTTGGTACGCCTTTCATATGATGCCATATTTTTTTTATCCAAGTCACCTTTGTAGGTTTTCAACTCAAATAACCCCTATTTAGTTCAAGCTGTCATTTTAAGTGTTCAATTTGAACTCTAATTTTTCTTTTTCTCAAGTCGCCTTTTGTGGTTTTCAACTTGAATTTTTTTTTCAGTTTGTTTAAGGCCAGCTTTAGGTTTTTACTTAAATTTTCTTCTAAGATCTGCCCTTTCGAGTTTTTAACTTAAACTCTTTTTTTAAGCAAAGTATTTCTTCATGGTGTTAGAATTTTTGGGATAAGGAAAGTCATCTCCATCCATCTTTGACAGTTTTTGGGTTTTCCTGAAAAGGCTCTTTCACAATATACGATCATTCCTAATTTGGAGTCCATTTCCCCTATTATCATGTTGACTTAGAAGAATTCTTTTTAACACTATTATCATATTGACTCAGAAGAATTCTTTTCAACACCAATTCTCTTTCTCAGAATTAATGAGGTCGAATCTTTTTATCATGAGCTCTCATCATTTTTTTTTTGATATAATTACCCATTACAAAGTGCTGCAACTCCTTTCCTTAATGAAGTTCAATTACTTATAGTGCTCTTGGATTTATTTAGCTTCTTCTAACCCCACTTCCCTCAGGACCCTTAGAGATTGAATTTTTTGGCAATACGACTTCCATCCCATAAACCAAGGAAAATAGAGTTGCCCCAGTGGAAGTGCGTACTGACGTCCAGTAAGCACCCAAAGCGAAAGGCAATTTCTTATGCCAATCCTTATATGTTTCAGTCATCTTTGCTAGAATCCTTTTAACATTCTTATTTATAGCCTCTACTACCCCATTCATCTTTAGGCAGTATGGAGCTAAATTATAGTGTTTAATCTTGAACTAAGCACATACTTCTTGCATCATCTTACTGTTAAAATGTTTTGCATTATCTGAGATGAACCTTTCCATAAATTCGTATTTATAGATTATTTTTCTCTTAATGAACTTGTAAACTGTTGATCGAGTTATGTTTGTAAAAGAAGCTGCTTTGACCCATTTAGTGAAGTAATCATTCATTACAAAAATAAATCTATTCTTATTTGATGCGTTTGGAGTGATGAGACCAATGACATCCATACCTTACATAGAAAACAGCCAAGATGGTGCCATAACATGTAAAACAGTGGGCGGTGCATAATCTTGTCAGCATAAATCTGACATTAATGACACTTTCAAGCTTCACTAATACAATCTTTCTTTATTGTTAACCAATAATATCTAAATCTCATAATCTATTTTGCCATCATATGTCTATTTGCATGTGCTCCACATATGCCACATAGACCTCTCCAATGATTTTCTTGGCTTCAAAGGCACCTACACAATGCAATAATATGTGATATTTACTTTTCTTATACAAAATCTTCCTATCTAGGAAGAATCTCATAGCCAATCTCTTCAGGACTCTCTTATCATTCTCTGTTGGTTGCTTTAGGTACTACTAATCTTTTAGATATTGTAAAATGTCATAATACCAAGGATTTTCATTTTTTTCCTCTTTTAAGCTAGCATAATACATCGGCATTTCCCTGACATCTAACTTGATGGGCTGAATTTTAGTAGTATTACCAAATTTGCACCATTGCAACCAAAGTGGATAAAGTTTCTGTGATCTAATTTTTTCACGAGGTAAATGTTCAAACTGGACGATCTCGAATTGCTTGCACAACTCTAAGAAGTATTTATGGTAAAAGAAGAGTTTTGAGTCCTTTATTTCCTATTCTCCCTTCCATTGATAGATAACCAAGGCTGAATCTTCGAACGCTTTTAATACTTCAATTTTTCTATTAAAAATAGCATGTAATCCCATAACACAGGCTTCATTCTCAATCATATTATTAGTGCAATTGAAGTTTAATCTTGCTGTAATAGGGTAATAATGTCTTTTTAGAGTATTAAAATTATTTTAATCCCCTGCCCTATGGCATTAGCAACCTTATTGAAATACATTCTGCATGACTTTTCATTATCACCCTCATTTTCTAATCCTAAGATGGCCATTAAGTCTTTATTCAAAAAGTCAAGTTTTATGGGTTCTTAATCTTCAGTGGCCTCGTCCATGAGAAATTCAATGATGGCACTTCCTTTGATCGCATTTTTGTTCACATATACTATGTCACATTCCAACAACATTACTTGCCATCTTATGAGTTTTTTTAGTAATGATGGCTTGTCAAAAATGTACTTGATTGAGTCCAGTTTAGCTATGAGCCAAGTTGTGTGATAGACATATATTACCTGAGTCTCTTAGCTATCCAAGCCAAAGCACAACAAATCTTTTCCAATGATGAATACTTAGACTTGTACTCTATAAACTTCTTACCCAAGTAGTAAATAGCTTTTTTTTTTGCTAGATTCATCATGCTAACCAATCATACATCTCATTGGCTTTTTATGTACCACTATGTACAAAATTAATGGTCTTTTTAAAACGGGTGGTGCTAAAATTGAAAATTTTGATAGGTATTGCTTAACCTTATCAAAAGTCTCTTGACATTCCTCATTCCATTCACTGGGATTATTCTTTTGGAGGAGTTTAAAGATGGGATCACATTTAAAAGTAAGTTGGGAAATGAATTGAGAGATGTAGTTTAATTTGCCTAAGAAACCTCAAACCTCCTTCGGTGTACTTGGTAGGGATAAATTTTGAATGGCCTAAATTTTGACTGGATCAACTTTTATTCCCTTTTCACTGACTACAGAACCCAATAGTTTCTCTGACTTGGCTTCAAATGTACATTTGGATGGATTTAACTTAAGTTAAAATTTCTTTAACTTCTTAAATAATTTTTTGAGGTTAGCTACATGGTCATCTCCTTTTCGAGATATTGTGATCATATCATCTACATACACCTCAATCTCTTTATGTATCATATTATGAAAAAGTGTCACCATAGCTATTTGATAGGTTGCCCCAGCATTTTTCAATCTAAAAGGTATAACTTTATAACAAAAAGTTTCCTACATAGTTACAAAGGTGGTCTTTTTCATGTCATCTTGAGCCATCTTTATTTGATTATAGCTAGAGAATCCATCAATAAAAGAGAACATAGCATGTCAGGCCATATTGTCTACCAATGTATTAATATGAAGTAGAAAAAAATTATCTTTTGGGCTAACCCTGTTCAAATTGTGATAATCCACGCACATTTATACTTTTCTATCTTTTTTGGAGATAGTTACTATATTGGCCACCCATTTAGGGTATTTTGCCACTTGTAGAAAGCTTGCATCAAACTACTTTTTTATCTCTTCTTTAATCTTTAGCAGCATTTTTGGTTTCATTCTTCTCATCCTTTGTTGGACTGGCTTACATTTTGACTTTAAGTGTAGCTTATGTCCTACTATTTCAGTGTTGAGCCTAAACATATCTTGATAGGACTAACCAAACACATTTACAAATTCTTGAATAAGATCCTCTAACTGTTATTTATCAATTGTTGAGAGTGAGGTGCTGACCGTGACCTTTTTTTTATTCTCGGTATCACTTAAATTGACCATTTCAGTAACTTTTTGATGAGGCTCGATAGATTTATTCTCCTACTCAATTAACCTCATTAAGTTTGCAGGCAAAGTGTATTTTTCAAAATCATCTTTAGTGTTGAGTTCATTAGTATTAATTGAGTTTTCAAAATTAACTCCTTGATCATTGTTATGATTATCTTCATATTCATTTTTGGACCTAAAATTAAATGAAATAAGAAATATTGGCAAGATACTTTAATGTGAAAGTGGATTGAATAAAAGAAATGGATAAAATGCATGCTTCTATCTTTTATTGAAATAGTAAAAATAAAAGGCCAATACATAAGAGATCATCCTAATGCTTTTAGGCATAAGCAAATAGGAACTATAATTACATTGAAGGAAAATTAGAGATAACAAGCATTTGGATGATATTCCAATTCTTCATTTCATAGTCTGGTGGGCATGGATAAACCAACACTTCTTCCTTTGGGTTATCCTCACTTACCATAAAATGGACAATTCAACAAAAGCTTCTTTCAACCTTGGTTCTTCTTTGGCATACTGCACAGCTTTTGGGTACATATATCCTCCAAGTATAAGTGTTTTGTTCAAATAGGGAACAAACATCGATTTATTTCGTGCCCTTCTTCTGTTATCTCATGTTTTTTCATTTCATAACCCAAACCTAATCCTCTATTATTGTTTTCAATCATTGGTGGTTCTTTTATCCCTTATAGAATTTTGCCTAAACTAACTCTAAAATTCTAACTTTTATTAATCATCTAACTGATCATAATTTTGCTAAATTTTGTTAGTGCACATTAAGTCTTCCTCTTTCTGCGTTGACAAGTTCAAAAGATTGATAAAAGCATTTCAATGACTATTCTATAGCTTCTACATAGTGGGTATTTATAAGTTGAGTTACCAGCAAATCTTCTTCCTCAGCCACTATCACCAATTAACCTTTCACATTAAATTTAATCTTTTGATGTAATGAGGAAGGAATAACACCAATCATGTGAATCCATGGTCTTCTTAATAAGTAGTTGTAAGATAGAGAGATATCCATGACTTGGAACTTTATGTTAAAAGTACATGGCCTAATTTGTATGGGTATCTCAATATCTCCTAACACTTCCTGTCTAGTCTTATCAAATGCTCGGACCACCATATAATTGCTTTAGATGTTGGACATATCAAAGGGTAATCTGGTTAGAGTAGATATGGGCATGACATTAATAGCTGAACCATTATCAATAAGGATTTTAGCTATTATATGGCTTTTGCATTTAACAGTGATATGCAAAGCTTTGGTAATTTCTCTACCCTCGGGTGGAATCTTATCATCACTGAAGGATATGTAATGTGGCACCACTAAATTTCCTACCAAGTGGTTCACATATTCCATAGACTTGATTCAACACTTTCAGCAAGGCATTGCAATATGGTTCTGAATCAAGTAGCATTGACAATAAAAAGATTCTGGCTGAAATCTTGTTTAATTGTTCCACCATAGAATATTCACTATGCTTCACCAAATTCAAAAACTTCCAAGCCTTTTTTTCTAGTATAAGCTTTGGGATGTCTTTCTTTGGAATCGATTTTGGCTCAATCTATTTTTTGTTACTTTATTTTCTCTAAGGTCTCAAGAGTCTAACATCTTCCACTTCTAGTCATGCCACCTACACCTATTATGTTGGCAGTCTTGAATTTTGGCATAACTTTTTTTTACCCTTGGATTGTCACCTTGCAACTATACTTTCATGGTACAGCTTTTTCATCCTTGTAATGGAATGTACTTAGGACCTTGAAGATAACTAGCTTGGGAATAAATTTATCCCTAATTGATTTTGGCTTCTTATCGTAACAAAGAGTGATCAACTTTGGCACCTATTTATTTATCATGGCCACTTCAGTATTTTTTGAGGCTACTGTCTATTTATACAGCTCTATCTGGTAAGAATCCATTAATTTTTGCATCTTGTTATGAAACTATTTGTATGTTTCAATAGAGTGTCCCAAGGTTCCACTGTGATACTTGCATCTTTGATTTAGGACACATTTTTCATGATAAGTACATGAGGCCACTGCTTGTATCATCCTAGCCTCGTATAGAGCTTCATACAACTGATCAAATGAAATTTTGATCTTCTCCACTCTTTTTTTCATATGTCTTTTGTCTTTATTCAAGGCATTAATTGTATGATTAGGTAAGGGGTTCCCGCTGACATTGGGTGTTGTGTTTCCACTAGTATCAAAACTTATTAGTCCTTTTTTAATTAGATTTTGCATTCTATGCTTCAAAGAAGTGTAATTTTCAGTAGCATGGCTAGCCACCCCATAATAGTAGTCATAATGAGCAGTGAAATCATAACATTTGGGATAAAAAGATTTAAGTTATTTTGCAGGGATGAAAGTAATCAAGTGATTTTTATAAAACTTTTGGTTGAGTTTGTATAGCTTATGAGAATAGGATCAAATGTACGTCTTTTTCGAGTCTGTGATTCTTACACACCACTTGTCGGGGTAGTTGGATGAACAAAGAGCTTAGTTGTGGATGGATAAGAAGGTTGTGTAGTTGATTGGTAAGATAAAGTAAAAGCATGACTTATAGTAGGATGATATGTGGGATAGATCGATCGAAGATAGTTTCTAAATTATTGCCTTTCAAAACTCATAACTTAAGTCTCATTTTCTTTCTTTTTAGGCATCTTTTTGGTAGCAGAGGATTCTCCCTTTTTCAATTTACCTTTTTTTATTACATTTTCAATGATCTCATTTGAAATCACCATATTGGTAAAATTTTTAGTTGTCTTTCCTTTTATCTTCTTATAATATGGCAGCTTTAGAGTGCTTACAAATAGCATTATTGTTTCTTTCTCTATAATGAGGGCTACACTTGAGCGGTGATATCCTGCCATCTTTAGGCATACTTCTAAAATGACTTAAATGCTTTTTTTTCCATATCTTACAATAAAAGGTGATTAGGAGCCATATCTATGATGTGGTAGTATTGGTTGATGAAAGATTGAGTCAAATCCTTTCATGATCTTATGCAAGTCCTATTCAACTGAACATACCACTTTGCAATAGACTTGGTTAAGCTTTACTGAAACATATGCATGAGTAGTTTCTCAATGCTGGCATGTACTACCATCTTACGATAATACTTTGTGACATATGTAATGGGACACTTAGTATCGTCGTACTTTTCAAACTCTGGCTCTTTAAATTTTAGGGGTATTACCACATCTGGCACCAAATAAAGCCTTATAGCATCCATAAATCCATAGAAGTTAATGCCTTTTACAGCTCGTAATCTTTCCTCAATCATGCTTATTGTTTGATCAATCATAAAGTCTTTTAAAGATGTAACTATCTATAACTTCACTTTTTCTTTTGTCTCATCCAAATTAGGGATTTGGATTGGTTCAACTACCTTTTTAACAAAGACAAGATTAGTATAACTCTGACGCTTAATTGACTAGTTGCATAAGGCATTCCTGGGTAGTTGTAACTTGGGAACGTAGTGTGTTATGGTTAAAAGCTTGGAGTGGCTTGGGTTTAATGCCGATCGAAACCTGGAAGATATAATGACTCAGTGACTTTATGCGAGATATCTTCATCCACCCCTTTTCCTTTATTTATTTTTTTCAAAGCTTCAAGGATCTTGCTTAATTTTCCCTCAATTATCTCTTGAGTCTTTTCCAACCTTTCAAAATGGTTTGCATTATCTTGCTCCATCTTTTTGGCTCTAGCCTAGGTGTTATACGAATGTTGAGCTATTCTTTCACCTTAGTACCATAATTCAAAATCAGTGATCATGATACAACATGATGAAAGAATGTAATGCGATACATGAAAAAGAAAAAAGAAAATATTTGCTTTTTAAAAATTTCAACAAAAATGAACTTTCATTTATTCCACAAAAGTCTATTTTACATCAAGTTTAATTTTTTCCTTTGCAAAAAGTGCCTATTGCTTATACTAATCCTTAGTTTCCTCAATAAAGTTTAACAGTCACTGTCCATGCTTTTTTATTGGCATGACCAAAGCTCTCAATGTCTTAGCCTTTTTTATTATTTTTTTCACCTCAATCACTGTCTTACCTATCTGGGCTGTAAGATGCTCTATGTACCTTTTTCTTTCCAACCCTTCTCTTTTTTCAAACCAAACCTGATAAGATAATTTCTTAGGCCTTTTTGTGAGTGCCATGATATGATTTCTTTGTTCATTCAACTTTTGCTTCAACGTCTGGATGTACTCTCTAAGCATTTCATTTCCATACTGAGCTTTGACATAATCATCCTCCATTTGGGAACATTTTCTTTTCAGCTTTTCATTCTCACAAGATAAATATGTGTTGTTTATTTCTTTGGCCTGCACCTAATTGCTTAACTTTTTGTGTTCTTGTTACAGCTCCATCAACTCTTTAAGGGTATCATCCTATTCTTTGATAACCTTTTCAATTTTGTTGCATTCTTTGGAAATCTTATGGACTTGAATTTCTAACTTTTTTGCTTTGTATTTCCACTGTTCCTTTTCTTCCTGAAGCCTTAGAATCTTTTATTTCAATTTCTCCTTCTCAACTTCATGTTTCTTTCTTGTAAGTTCTTACTTTAAGGGCACATTATCCAACTCTTAATTCATTGATTGGCAGTCATTGATCATAGTTGAAACCTTTTTGCTCTTCTTGGCCTTCCAAATCAAATCCCTGAGTGACTTTATCAGTAAATGATCTAGGGCTCACCTGTTGGGCTTCTTTCAGGCTTTGATTATGCCATCAATTTTTTGAAAAGTTCTAGGCTCTTTATACTAATAGTCAAATTGGTCAAGCTTATGTGTCATAAGAACGAACTGTTTTGCTTCATACTGTCTTCTTACCGTTAATAGTGCATAACCTATTGACCCCCATAAGCCTAAAAGTTAAACCCCTATCTCATATCTACATTGATACAACATAGGTTCTCGGTTCATCCATGGAGTTAGCCATTTCACCTAACAAAATGTAAGCTTCTGCAGTAGACATTCCCATTCTTTTTTGGTCTTTACTTCTGGCCATTCGCTCTTACAAAATTTCTTAATTGGATTTCAACTATGAAAATAGAGTTTGGAGAAAACACTCTTTTGCATTCAAAATGACTATTTATCCATAGATACAATAATGGTATGCAACCCCAAAAATGAGCCTTATCATTCATCTACAAAAATTCAAAGATTTGATGGTTTCAGCCAATATTGCTAGTGTAGAATTGCATCCCCTTTTAATCTGTTCAAATAAATCCTCCACCTTTATCTCAATGTGGCCTAAACCTTGGGGAAAATGACCATCCCATATATTGCCAAAAAAACTCATTCATTCCTTGATCATCATCAAGATGTTTGACAATGAAATCTCAGAGAAATTCCTATGAAATACCCTTATGCTCTCCCTTTTCTTAGATATGTGATTTTATGAGTTCTTTTCCATCCTTAAAATATGAGCCAGCTTTTTATAATACCCTAATTTTTGCTTCTTCATATATACTCTGTTTGGGTACTAAAGATGCATACCCACTAAAGTCGAATACTCCTCTATTGTTGGTACCAAATCGACTTCATTAAAGATGAAACAATAATAAGAAGGATCCCAAAATTATACCATAGCTTTAATGAGTGAGTTTTCAACCTTTATTGACAATAGATGTGCAACATACCCAAAATTTTGACAAAAAGCTTGCTGTCTTGAAAGAACCATGCTATTCCATATATCTAATAGGCCTTTAGAATCATTTTGTTTGAGGAGCAAATGAACTTCCTTTGGTAAAGTAAAAACATAACTGGGTGGTAAACAATTCCCTTTTTCTCGCTACTTTTTTTTTACTCTATCTTCATATCTATAGGTGAATCACATTTGAAAATTACAGATAAAGCATAGACTTGATGTTCTATAGGTCCCATGAAGACTTTTGTTGAAAATACTTTTAGGGCAGGAACAATATACATTTTGCATGTATGTTTATGAATATGCACAAGAGGAAAAGAAATAAAAAAGATAAGAAAATTGGTTAGTCATCTCAATATAAAATAAAGAATAAATGCTATAAAAGTAAGTAAAATAATAGCATGATTCTACATTTTAGATTAATTACAAAGGGTGGAAGGACACGGCTCTATCTATAGGTTAGCTCTTAAGGTTAACTATATGTGGCTTGGATTAGTTCTAAAAAGGCTCCCAAATTGTTTCTTACATCATTGTCCATCACAAACTAGTAAAGCACCTTGATCCTTGCCTATAATAGGCTATAAGTGGAAAGGGTTCAATCTGAATAGGAGTGTTTCACTAAGCCCATATGGAGACATGAAATTTCACTAAGACGTAGGTACTTCACTTCTTCCTAAGGGACAGAGCTCAAGTATAAAGCTTATGTTATGCAAATGCAAATGAATGATAGTATATGAAATAAATGAATGAATAACTAAACAAAAGATAAGCAAGGGAAAGAAAGAATAGGAAAGAAAAATAAAAATAAAAAATCTCAAGTTTATTAGGCAAGGCTTGGATAATAAGAAATCATTTACTGGCTTGACTCTCAATTTTTTTCTAGCAGATTCATCATATTGTCATAATGTATAGATCCATGGACCTATTGCTAGACATAGATTTTAGAGAGCCGTTACCAGTCTTTTTTATTTAGGTGTAATTGGTCACCTGATCGAATTTGTCCCATTTAAAGAGGAGTTCCAAGATTAAATTAGGTATATTTATAGTAAATTATAATCCATGAAACTAGATTTAGGTTTGGAAATATGGTTACATGTGAGAAAGGTTATAGCACCCATGCAATACCTATCCAAAGGATGATATCAGTTTGATTTCAAATTATCCAAGCCTCAAATATGTTTATAATTTACCAAAATATTTAATATTAAAAATTAATCTTAAAATTACTCTAATAGTTTGATAGCAATTTGAGATAATTCTCTCACCTCATAAGTATTCATGGAGACTAGTGTCCTACCCTGAAGAGGCTTCGTCGTTGGATTTATTAATATATTTTATTCAAGAAAATAATTAATAAAGTCCTCTAATAGTTTGGTAGTATTTACTTTGATGTAGATCTCCCAATAGTTTGGTGAGATTGTATTGTAAAATAATTATAAAATTTTATTTTTGACAAAATTCATTAAATCTTCTAATAGTTTGATAAGATTTAACTTAAGATGCAATTCTCCAATAGTTTGGTAAGATAAAAATTATTTTTCCTTTTGAAATCGATTTATGAAATTCTCCAATAGTTTAGTAGATTCCATAAAATTTAAATTTTTGAAAAATCCTTTAATAGTTTGATAAGATTCATAAATTTATTTGAAAAGAGAAAACTTTATATATTTTTTTATTTTTCTTTAGACTATTTTCCAAAAATAAATAAAAAGGAATATTTAGTGAATGATAAAATGCTCAATTAAAAAAAAGTTAAATTAGTAAAATAAAATAATAAAAAAGAAAATTAAAAACAATAAATAATAAATAATAAAAAAACTTAAAAATAATGAAAATGGCAAAAATAAAAATTAGAAAATAAAAGTAAAATAAAAAAAGAAAAACCTACGATCGGGTCGGGTTGGACATGTGGGTCATACGCGGGTAAATGGGTTGATGCACGGATCTAGGACCTTTAGAATGATATCATTTTGGCACAGTATAGAAACCACACCCTTTAGACTTTTCCCATAATCCTTCTGCCCTCTCTCTAGCCCAAAATTTCTTTGCCTTTTCTCTAAAAACTCAAGAACATTTAATCGAAAACTAGCCAACTCACCAAATTTTGGAAAAAGTTGTTGAAATCTGGCTGAAAAATTCAAACTCCCTTGGAAAACTCATTAAAAAATTCAAACATGCAACCCCAAAAACCCAGTTTTCCAAAATTTTCCAACTTCTCTAAAAATTTTCTAAAAATTCAACCTTGAACCTAGAAACTCAAAATCTTAATCCCAACATTCCAGAACAAAAACCAGAAATCCAAACCCTTCTCGATCACCAGAACCTTGAATCTAGAAATTTCAAAACTAAAATCCTAAAAAACCAACCTAGAAACTTTTTTCAAAATTTTAAACACAAAGTCTTTTCTCCTAAAAATCCACCATCCTGTTCCCTTGGTCCTCTGTTTAATTTATAGCCATCCTTAGTAAAAATTTTAGGGTTCAAAGCAATCCAAACTTGAATCCTGATATTGGATTTTGTTCTAACAGAACCAATCCAAGCTTGAATTTTGGGATTGGATTTTGTCAAATATAAATTAGTCTTAAGCATGGCAAGTTTGACTGATTTGATTCATAGTTTCATGCAGAATTGAAATCTTGATTTTCGTAAATTTAATTCATGATTCGATCACAAATTATAAAGAAAAAAAAGAAAGGAAATAAAGTAATAATAATAATATAATATAATATAATATACTCCACTATACTAATATAATACTAGTAATAAAAAGAATAATAATAATACTAATAACAACAATAATAATAAAAGTACGAGTACACATAAAAAATTAACACTAATTGACCTTGGAGATAGATGGGTGTCTACATATACATCAGCAATCTATTCTAATTTTCCAGACAATACATGCTTAAGAATAGATAAAATGGCCTAGTTTCACTATAGAATATTAATAAGGTTATCAATATTGATAAAATATAATTATAATTAATAAAGTAATCAAAAACCATAAAATGATAAAATTTATAACTTACTGAATCACTAATAGGTGCAATATCTACCAACTACGCCTGAAATCTAGATCTATACTATGGATTTTGAATTTGACTGTGTGAAATTACTACAACCAAGCATCATAATCGGATGAACACTCTTCTTATCTTTGACATCTCTGGCCTCAATGCTCAGTGGGCACAAGTGCATATCCCATCTATCCCAGTATTGGTGTAAGAAGTTATATACAACATCATACAAGTTGGACGATGATCTTCGATTAGCATGAAAAGAGGCTAACGGGGTCGGATGAATAATCTGTACAAATCAAACTATCATAGAACCCTCTCTAGATGATAATACTCTATGATTGTGCTACCTTTGATATATCCAGTAAAAAATGCAATATGATGTAAATGATGTTCCTTTTGTTGATTGATGCATTGTTTCTAGCCCATGTTAGATAATGTCACATATCTGGGCACTCGTATAAAGCTTGTAACGTATCAATAGAAAAACGAGCCTTTAATCTTCGAGCATAAGATAGATCATCTGTGTATGTCAATAGGAATACTAGGCTCAATGATGGAAAGTGCTCCTAAATCTATGCCTACATGAAATACATGAGTAATATTTAATCATATAATCACATATATGAGTAATAATAAATAAATCTAATAGTTATAATATGTTTTGACTAATTATAAATACATACTTGAAAAAGTGTCAGATAATCGACAATCTGATGCATGTTTGTCCTACTTGCATTACCAAGTTGCTTATACAAATATGTAAGGCAAGCTGTCCTTTAAGCATATCTACCCATGGCAGTGATGTCAATTAGTAGGGTTAAGCACACTACTAATACTCTTGTCGTGTTTTTGTCAATGAATAACATACACTATAGTAGATGGAATAGAAAAGCCCATGATGTATAAGTAATAGCCTCATCATTTGATGATCTATAACATCCTTAAAAGTATCCGACAGCCACTACAATTGAACAGTGGGTCCCCGAGCTATAATAGTCTCTGCTGCAGCTGTAAATATAAAAATTTCAAGTAGCCTCACCAATAGTGTGTTTGCCTCATTAATCGACAAATAATTCACTAAAACCATGATCTTAGTAATTAGTATGTGTAGAATGATAAACAAATCATCCAATGTGATAGTTATTTCTCCAAACAGCATATGAAAAGTGTTCATCTCAAGCTACCACGTTTCAATAAAAGATGAAACTATCGTGGGTGCAATTGACGAATGAATCCAACCCTGATTGGACAACATTGGCTCAAAAATGATTACATGCATATTCTAGATGCCATTATTATAACTTCAGCCCATGATTAATCGATTTCAATGTATCTTGCTCCTGTAATAATAGCAACAACAACAACAAGAATAAGATTAACAACAACATCAACAATATCAACAATATCAACAACATAAACGATAACATCAACAACAATCAACCAATTCACTCTAAAGGCATAAACTAACACTATCATATTATACGTACCTGGCTTTCCATATTTGTAATGCAACATGAGATCTAAAACTCAAAAGAATAGATGTATTAATTGGACCTCCAAAAAACGATTCAACCTACTTTACACTGTCATTTGTATCCCTATCCACGATGCTCATATGTGGCAAGTTCGGCAAGTTCCTCGTAATGCATGGAAGGCTTAGCCTAAGGGATGTAATCTATTGTACGGTCCTTCAACTCACCATCCCCCACTCAGCATCTCTTCTTAAAGGTAATCGAATGCCTCTAACTCAAACCTAGATAAGCTTTATCAACATCTTTACCTCTGTCAATGATACCTCCACCTTGTGTATGACCCATATACGTAACAAAAAATAATAACTTGTTAAGCTTATGGAATATATTTAGTAAATTCTAAACTCAAAGAACTTTAAAGGCTTATCAAAAATGCATTTTCGAGAAGTTTGAAATCTCTAAAATTGATTCGTAAACCTTACACTATTTAAACCAAATCAATAGAAATATCTATTAAAATCTTACTTGTAATTAGTAGAAGACTAAAAAATCTTGTGATTTTAGAGTTGGTTTGACGGATTGAGAAATAATTTTAGATTGAGAGTGAAAGAATGAAAAATGATTTAATGGAATGAAGGGAAATGTAAATTTGTTGAATAAGATGGATTTAGAAGAAATAAAAATTTTAATTAAAATTTTAATTTTAATAAGGTGTAAAAAAAACAAGTTTTAAGGTGTAATAGAATTACTAAAAAGAAAAAATAGTGAAACATTGGATGATGTGATTTGCTAGCTTTTATTTGTTTGCGTCTGTCCCCTCTCATGATCTATTCATTTTCCAATTAATTCTTTACAAAAGGAAATTTGAAATTTCCTATCTTTCCTTTCTCTCCAACTCATTGGGGATCCAATTAAGCCCCCACTTAATTATACCCGTCTTCCTCATTATTTCCAAGCATTCCCTTTGCCTTCATTTCTCTCTCTTTCATCGAATGTTTACCTTTCCCAAACTTATGATGGCCTGTCGTTTTCATTTCCCTTTCAATATGTTAGATCTATTATTTGCTTTCTCCAATGATTTTGATTCTAAGATCTGACATTGCTTTTTTATTAGATCTAATTTCCATTTTTATCATTTTTTCTTCTTTACTTGATCTGGATGTGTCGCATGATTGATGAGAAATTTTATTTTATTTTGTTGTGATTTTTAGTGTTAAAACAATTCAATATGATTCGCTTTGCATTTTTCTAATTGTATCACTTAACGAAATCCAAATGTCACAGTCTTGGAGTGAAGTCAGGAATCCCACATCGACTGTGTACTAGAGTTAACCATAGGATATATAGGTTCACACATTTCCCTCTTTGTGAGGTGCCTTTTGTAGGATAAAACTGTGAGGTCAAGGAGGCCAGAACAGACAATACCTCATAAGAGTGTGAACCGAGGTAAGTAGGTAGATCTGCGACGTCGGATGAGTGCATGCTCGGGTCCTGGAGCTGTGCGGGTCTGAAGGTTGAGTCTAGGCCCATGTCAAGTGGTATCAAAGCCAGCTCTAGGGTACTAGCGATGTACCACCAAGGACGGTGGACCTCCGTTGGAGTTGGGAGGATGTCACAGTCCTGGAGTGAAGCTAGGAATCCCACAATGTCTGTGTACTAAAGTTAGCCATAGGATATAAAGCTTCACATATTTTCGTCCTTGTGAGATACCTTTTGTAGGACAAAACCGTGAGGCCAAGGGGGCCAGAGCAGACAATACCTCACAAGAGTGTGAACCGAGGCAAGTAGGCTGAGTGTGAACCAAGGCAAGTAGGTTGATTTGGGATGTTGGGATGCCGGATGAGTGCATGATTGGGTCCTAGAGCCGCGCGGGTCTGGAGGTTGAGTCTCGGCCCATGACACAAATAGGGAAAACATTTATTATTGGTTATTTATTATAAAAATCATAAGTTGGAGTTGAATTCATGTGTAGTGGTCATAGTCATGATGATCTCATGAGCACAATGTATTTCAGTCTATGGGAGTCGTTTCCAAGTCAATGCTTATATTAGGAACTAGCAAATCTGGTATGTTCTAGAGATACATATGGATTTGAATTAGCTTTATTCCTTTAATGGTTACTTTGACCTGGTATCGAATTGGGTAACGCATTGATTTGGTTATATAGGTATCTTGATTGTATAATGCGGAAATTGATTTTGCAAATTTTTGTTAGTATTTAATGGTAAAAATGTAGCTAAATAACTGTGTTTTTTGCTGAAAAAAGTGATTTGGACTTTTTTCCATAATGTTTCCTCCTTGAAAATTAGGCAAAATAAATTAAAATATCTTATTTACAGAAGGCAAATTGTAACAGAAAAGGTGAATTACTGCTAGTGAAAGGTTCCTGGAGGTGGAAGGATAATAATTTTTAGCTATTTATAAGAGATGTAAAGCCATTCTTCTGCTTTTGGTTTATTCATGACATGTTGGACTATCAGGCAATTAGTTGGTCTTAATGACAAACTCATATTTTTATTTTATTCATGCATTCACACGAGTTTCTTTTCAGCTTTTCTTTGTAGACTATTCTTTCTAGCATTTTTATGACTTCAATAAATTTGCAGTTGTTCAAGTTTTTTTTTTTTCTTATTTGTTTCTTTTATTTTTGTCGGACTTATTGCTCACATTGTTGAAAACTCTTGGCATATGCACATGGATGGATTACTTAAAGAAAGTTGAGTGATATAGGATTTGGGGTTATCACTTGCGACAAAATATAAAATGGCTCCAGCTAATAAGGCTGATAGAAAAGCAGTTGTAGATGCAGCTGGTTGGATGTTCAATGTTGTCACTTTTGTTGGAATTATTATTGTCAATAAAGCGTTAATGGCTACTTATGATTTCAGTTTCGGTAAATTATTTTTAAGCTCTTTTGAATTGCTTCCTCTCCTTCATAAGCCACAAAGAGTTACTGATGTTTTAATCAATTATAGTTCCCTTGAATTTGGAAATTTTCCTGTCGAATTCTCTTATAACAAATGCATAGCATTAGAGTGGTTAGCAGCCATGAAATCAGCAAATAAATAGCAAACAGATAAGAATAGTTTGCTGAGTAAAGTGATGTTTTAACAGTTGTGTGCATTATCTTGGAAAATGAAACCAGCAGGTGGAATGGCCCTAAATGTTTGAAAATTGAGATTGCAGAGTGGTAAGACTGAATAGCAGACAAGCAATCATCCAAAAATAAAAAAACTGTACAATTGGCTTTATAGTAAGCAGAAATGAACTTGAGGTTCAAACTTAGAATATGTTTGGTGTAGGTTTGTGAGGGTTGCAAATGGTGGAGAAAGTGAAGGGCATGGGCTCTAATTCCCTTCCCTGCCCACCCCTCTCCTTTTTACCTATTCTAGGAGAGGAAACAGGTTGAAGTGGTGGAAAACAATTGAAAAATCAAAAAATGATGTTATCATAAGTAGAGATGAAAAGGAAGCCTTGACTTGTAAGTTTGTAGTCGCTGAGATTGAGTGTAAGATGATTATGATGCCGTATAATAGTCACCTGCAAGTAAATAAGCTAAAGATTCTGGTTTTTTGTTACTTTATGAATGTTCTGATTATGCTTGCTGCAATAAGGATCTAATAAACTGTTATTAATTCCTTTGCATTTGATTGCACATTGTTGCAGCCACAACATTAACTAGTTGGTACTTTGCTACCACAACCTTGATGACAGCTGTTCTAAGATGGTTAGGTTACATTCAATCTTCTCATCTACTGATGCCTGAGCTTTTGAAATTTGTTTTGTTTATGAACTTCTCTATCGTTGGAATGAATGTTAGTCTGATGTGAAACTTTGTGGGATTTTATCAGGTAAAGAATAATATTTGCTAGATTTTACCAGTTGTGTTTTTGAATAATTTGGAAATCACAGATTCTCTAATTCAATGACAGATTGCAAAGCTCAGTATGATTCCTATATCCTGGTTTTTAGTTGTGATAGACAAAATTCGGTACTCTTGAGATACAAAGTTGAGCATAGCTGTTGTTGTTCTGGGTGTTGGGGTTTGTACTATCACTGATATGAGTTTTTTACCAAAGGTTTCATAACTGCCTCTATTGCAATTTGGAGTGCTTCTCTGCGGCAGTAAGTAAGTTATTAATTCCTATGCATCTAAATTGAATTATCTAATGTTCTAAATTGCTATATCTTTTTTAGAACTTATAATTTGGTCATTTATTTATTTTTTGTGTTTGTTTGTGCAGTATGTACATCACCTTCAATGAAGGTATAGTCTTAATTCCTTTAACCTATTGGGACAAACTGCTCCAGCCCAGGCTGGAACACTGCTGCTATTAGGTCCGTTATGGATTATTGGTTGACAAACAAGAGAGTTGATGCCCATAGTTATAACCTAGTATCTGGGGTACGTGTTCTATTTATTTGTATATTTTGCTTTAGTTTTGTGCATCACGGTTGTTGTTGCCATTAGTATAGAACACGTTTAGGTTTGTTTCAGAGTTGCTGTCAGAATCATGTTTAGGAATAAAACTGCTTGTGTTTGTGAATATGCATACTGTAATTCATGCAGTTATGTGTCTTTCTTGTGACCTACAATTATATTTAATTTGCATTTCATATGTTGTTACCTGCATATCTGCATACATCTCCTAATACCGCTTACATGCGATGCGGTGCCTAACATCTCTTAAAACATCTATCCTTTACTTGAACTTAGGCCTAGTGGAAATATTTGTGTTTAGTTCTTCTGATTGAAGAAAATCATTTAATTGTTAGCGTGGTTTATAACATGCAGCTCATTTGAACATATGTACCCACTCTCCTCTCTCCCTCTCTCTCTCTCTCTCTCTCTCTCTCTTAAGTTGCTTATAAAATTGATGCATTCATTGATAGTATAATATTCGAGTTATAACTTGACTTTTGCACATTTTGTTATGGTTCTGCTGCTGCATTTGTAGCAGCAAGCTTAAATTACTTTTTGCAAGGCTCCATTTTTGGTGCCTGCCTTTCCTGTGTGCAGTTATTCATAGGCCTATAAAGTATTTGTGGGATGTGTGTAATTCCTATTATAGTTTGTTCCTCTGACTTTGGGTTTTACAGGAATAGTCGCTCACAGCTGTATTTGTTTCTTGGTCTTGGCAGATATTCATAATTGTTTCATGTACTATAGCAGTAGGAACGAACCTCAGCCATTTCATCTGCGTTGGCAAATTTACTGCAGTGTCGTTTCAAGTACTGGGCCATATGAAGACAATCCTTGGTTGATTGTGGGATTCTTTTTCTTTGGAAAAGAGGGTCTCGATCTGCATGTGGTTCTGGGCATGATCATAGCTGTGGCTGGAATGATTTGGTATGGAAATATGCTTCATCTAAGCCTGGTGGGAAGAAGCGTCGAAGCCTGTCTCGCCCTACGAGCAAACAACAAAAGCATGGTAGTTTGTGTTATAAGGTATCCATCTAAAGATTCAATCGCTAAATGAAAATTTTAAAATCATAAAAAATATGAAGAATTGTCAATAATTTTTTTTAAAGTGTGATTGGTCACTCAAAAATTTATCTTTTTAATAAAATAATAAAATAAGTTTAAAGTTTATTAAAATGGTAATTTTGGTCTACGAAAATAAATTTGAGTTTACGAGTCAGTTATGTGTGAGAAAAAATTAACACTCTTACAATGCTCATAAAATTGGTACTAATTAATCATGCGTTGTTTATAATTTTGGATAAAAAATAATTTTTATATGAAATTTAATTATAATTTTTTTTATTTTTAAGAAATAAAATTATTTAAAAATTTTTATTTAAAAATGCTGTGAAATTTTTTAAATTAAAGAAATATTTTAAAATTTTTCGACATAAAAGTAGAATTCGTAGGTAAGTCTTTTCATTTAAGATTTACCACAATATTTTTTTTAAATAAAAATATTATTCTTTGAAAATAATAATTATTAGTAATTCTCTAACATCTAGACGGGGTATCAAAAATTATATTTCATAGAATATTATTTTAATTTATTTATTTGTTTACTTTAAAAAAAAATTAAACAATAATTAACTATAAACATCAACTAAAAATATAAACATATATATAAACAATAAATACAAATATGGATGTAAAGGTGGTGTATCTTAAATGATGATGAGGTGCGAATTTAAAATCAAGTTCTTAGATATTAAAAGATCATCTAGACCTTTGAACCTTCATGTAAAGTTTGGATGCGATTTTTATATTTAAAATTTCATTTTTTTCATTCTTTATTTTTCATTTTTCATTTAATTTTATTATTTTAAAATACGAAAATATATGAAAATTTTTGAAGAAATAAAATTTTCTAAATATTTCATCATTTAAGCGACATTTAAGAACAAAATATTTCATATAAATTCTTGAATTTTGGGATGGTTTCAGGTTTTTGAGTGGATTAAGGTTTTAGAATTCACTTAAGGTTTAGGGTTTCACATTAAGGATACGAGTTTCATCTAAAGGTTTAGGGTTTCAAATTAGGGTTTTGGGTCTCCTATTAAGGTTTCGGGTTTTATTTTAAGATTTAAGATTTAAGATTTAGAGTTTTAGGGTGTAAGGTTTCGAGTGTCACCTAGGGTTTTAGGGTTTTATTGTTGGGTTTTATTTTAGGATTTCATTTTAGGGTTTTGGTGTTTTAAGAATTTACGAACCTTTTTAAAAATCTTCAACATCTAGGCAAATCTTTGGAACAAGATCATTTTTTATAATTTTTCTAAACAAATGAATTTTTATAGTTTTATTTATTTTTTTTGTTAAAAATTTTATTATTGTTAGTATCTATTAATGTATTAATCTTTTATTATTTTATTTTTATTATTTAATAATTTTTCAACATCTAGGAAGAATTACTATTATTTTTTATTTTTATATTATTTTTAAACATGACTTTTATTCCCTCTAACATCTAGGTAGGGGTTTAAAACAATTACTCCTTTTTTATTATGTTTTATTATTAAACTTTAAGAGACTTTAATAATACAAATATCATCTAAAATGCATAAACATAATTAAAGATAATATGAGCATGCAAATTAATAGGTTATTATATGTACAAAATTATTAAATAGTCAAAATCACATAAAAATCCAATCAAACATGATTATATTAATAATATAATAAAATAATGATAATAATGCAAAAAGATATTTTGACATACATATAACCTAAGTGTTAATTTTTTAAAACAAAATTTTTATTATTGTAAACATCCCATTTCGTTTGGGGCCTATAATCGAATCTCGAGTTTCATCCAGATTATTGGGCTTTTGAAATGCCCATTGGGTTTTTAAAGTGGCTTTGAATATTTACACTTGAAAGTGATTTTAGGCTTTAAGCGCAGTGTAAGTTTTGGCGTTTGGGCTTGAGCACCATCATTAATTTCAATTTTGGTAGAACTACTTTAATAAAAAATTTAAAAAATAATAAAAAAGGGGAAAGGAAATCAGAAACTTCTTTAGGAAATTTGATTAAAAAATTTGAGTTGATTAAAATGGAAACTAAAATTAAAAATCATTGACCACAATCAAGCGAGATTAGGGCATGAATCAAAATACAAGCCAAAAATCACGTGGTGATTGGGATCGAATTTGGTAGATTTGATCTTTGTCATTGAATGAAATCCTTAAGATTTCTGATGAAAAACCTTATAAATAGTACCCAAAATCACAAAAAAAATTGAAAAAAAGGTGTTAAAATAGATAAACGTGGTTATGAGGTTTTTTAGGTTTTTAGGTTAACACTAGAAGTCTTGGTTTTGGTAATTAGTCCGTGATTCTAGTTTTTTTTATCATGGATTGAAAGTGGTTTGAATTTCTCAAAATTTTTCTCTTTTATGAAAAATTTGGAAATTTGGTTGAATATTTGAAGATTATTTCTGATGAAAAACCTTATAAATAGTACCCAAAATCACAAAAAAAAAAAATTGAAAAAAAGGTGATAAAATAGATAAGCGTGGTTATGAGGTTTTTTAGGTTTTTAGGTTAACACTGGAAGTCTTGGTTTTGGTAATTAGTCCGTGATTCTGGTTTTTTTTATCATGGATTGAAAGTGGTTTGAATTTCTCAAAATTTTTCTCTTTTATGGAAAAATTTGGAAATTTGGTTGAATATTTGAAGATTCTATTTGAACTTCTTGACCAAAGTTGAAGTTTTCGGTCAGATCTTGACAAGTTTTCTAGAAATTGATGACCAAATCCAGTTTTCGATCTACTAGATTTAAAGGGTAAAGAGAGTGGTAGAGAAGAAGTGTAAAGAGAGGCAATTTTGAGGAAAACAGAAAAAATTTGGTTTTTGTACAGGTCTGGAATGACATAGTTTTAGGAAAAGCTCCTGACCCATTAGACCCGTGTGACTCGCACGCTACCTATTTATGGAACCTGACTCGATCACAAGTATTTGTTTTTCTTTTCTCATTCCATTTTTTGTTTTGATTTTTTTTATTTTATTTTAGAATTTTATTTTATTTACTATTATTATTATTATTATTATTATTATTATTATTGACTCGATCGTAAGTATTTTTTTCTTTTTTCATTCCATTTTTTGTTTGAATTATTTATTTATTTTATTTTAGATTTTTATTTTACTTACTACTACTATTACTACTTCTATGACTATTATATTATTATTATTATTATTTTATTGCTTTTTTTATTTTTTATTTATTTTATTGAAAAAAAGATGATAAAATAGACATGCTTGGTTATGAGTTTTTTTTTAGCTTTTTAGGTTAATACTGGAAGTCTTGGTTTTGGTAATTAGTCTGTGATTTTGGTTTTTTTTTCTTTTTTTTATCTTGGATTGAAGTGGTTTGAATTTCTTGAATTTTTTTTCTTTTATGGAAAAATTTGGAAATTTGGTTGAATATTTGAAGTTTTCAACTGAACTTCGTGACCAAAGTTGAAGTTTTTGGTCAAATCTTGACAAGTTTTCTAGAAATCGATGACCAAATCCAGTTTTTGTCACCTAGATTTAAAGGGTAGAGAGAGTGGTAGAGCAAAAGTGTCGAGAGAGGCAATTCCGAGGAAAACAGAAAAAATTTTGGTTTTTACACAGGTCTAGAATGATGTAATTTTAGGAAAAGCTCTTGACCCATTAGACCTGTATGACTCGCACGTTACCTATTTATGAAACCTGACTCGATCGCAAGTATTTGTTTTTCTTTTTTCATTGCATTTTTTGTTTTGATTTTTTGATTTATTTTATTTTAGATTTTTATTTTACGTACTACTACTATTATTATTATTATTGAATCAATCGTAAGTATTTGTTTTTCTTTTTTCATTCCATTTTTTGTTTTGATTTATTTATTTTATTTTAGATTTTTATTTTACTTACTATTACTACTACTACTACTATTATTATTATTATTATTATTATTATTATTATTATTATTATTATTATTATTATTATTATTATTATTATTTGTTTTGATTTTTTTATTTATTTTATTGAAAAAAGGTGATAAAATAGAGGAGCTTGGTTAGAAGTTTTTTAGGTTTTTAGGTTAATATTGGAAGTCTTGGTTTTGGTAATTAGTCCGTGATTCTAGTTTATTTTAATCATGGATTGAAAATGGTTTGAATTTCTCAAATTGTTTCTCTTTTATGGAAAAATTTGGAAATTTGGTTGATATTTGAAGTTTCCAGTTGAACTTTATGACCAAAGTTGAAGTTTTCGATCAAATCTTGACAAGTTTTCTAGAAATTGATGACTAAATCTAGTTTTCGGTCACCTAGATTTAAATGGTAGAGAAAAAGTATAGAGAGAGGCAACTTTGAGGAAAACAGAAAAAATTTTGGTTTTTATACAGGTTTAGAATGACGTAGTTTAGGGAAAAGCTCCTGACCCATTAGACCTGTGTAACCTGCACGCTACCTGTTTATGGAACCTGACTGGATCGCAAGTATTTGTTTTTCTTTTTTCATTTCATTTTTTGTTTTGAATTTTGATTTATTTTATTTTAGATTTTTATTTTACTTACTACTACTACTATTATTATTATTATTGACTCGATCGTAAGTATTTGTTTTTCTTTTTTCATTCCATTTTTTGATTTGATTTATTTATTTATTTATTTTAAATTTTTATTTTACTTACTATTATTATTATTATTATTTGTTTTGATTTTTTTATTTATTTTATTGAAAAAAGGTTATAAAATAGACGAGCTTGGTTAGGAGTTTTTTTAGGTTTTTAGGTTAATATTGGAAGTCTTGGTTTTGGTAATTAGTCCGTGATTCTGGTTTATTTTAATCATGGATTGAAAATGGTTTCAATTTCTCAAATTTTTTCTCTTTTATGGAAAACTTTGGAAATTTGGTTGAATATTTGAAGTTTCTAGTTGAACTTTATGACCAAAGTTGAAGTTTTCGGTCAGATCTTGACAAGTTTTCTAGAAATTGATGACTAAATCTAGTTTTCGGTCACCTAGATTTAAATGGTAGAGAAGAAGTGTAGAGAGAGGCAACTTTGAGGAAAACAGAAAAAATTTTGATTTTTATACAGGTTTGGAATGACGTAGTTTAGGGAAAAGCTCCTGAGCCATTTGACCCGTGTGACCTGCACACTGCTTGTTTATGGAACCTAACACGATCGCAAGTATTTGTTTTTCTTTTTTCATTCCATTTTTTGTTTTGATTTTTTGATTTATTTTATTTTAGATTTTTATTTTACTTACTACTACTACTATTATTATTATTATTGACTCGATCGTAAGTATTTGTTTTTCTTTTTTCATTCCATTTTTTGTTTTGATTTATTTATTTATTTATTTTAGATTTTTATTTTACTTACTACTACTACTACTACTACTACTACTACTATTATTATTATTATTATTGTTATTTGTTTTGATTTTTTTATTTATTTTATTGAAAAAAGGTGATAAAATAGATGAGCTTGGTTAGGAGTTTTTTTAGGTTTTTAGGTTAATATTGGAAGTCTTGGTTTTGGTAATTAGTCTGTGATTCTGGTTTATTTTAATCATGGATTGAAAATGGTTTAAATTTCTCAAATTTTTTCTCTTTTATGGAAAAATTTGGAAATTTGGTTGAATATTTAAGTTTCCAGTGAACTTACGTACCAAAGTTGCAAGTTTTCGGTCAGATCCTGAGCAAGTTTTCTTAAGAAAAATTCGAGGACTAAATCTATTTCGGTCACCTAGATTTAAATGCTAGAATAGAGAGTGTAGAGAGAGGCAACTCTAAGAAACAGAAAAAAATTTTGGTTTTTATACAGGTTTGGAATGACGTAGTTTAGG